>OW443298.2:21235000-21835000 GCA_937001585.2 Brachylomia viminalis | reverse complement strand
TGAGTTCTTGAATGTTGTTCGAATGCTTGGTGCTTTGATGAATAGAAATTTAGTGTGTATTTATATGAAGTTGAGCAGTGGTGGCCCAGTGTTAACGGCCGCGACTTAAGAGTTGTAGGTCGTTGGTTCGGACCCAGACAGGCGCTTTACTTTGTGTAAATTATTTCATCACCACTGCTCTTAAAACGGTGAAGGACAACATCGTGAGGAAACCGGCTTGTCCTTGAACCAAAAATTCGAAGACAGGTGACATCTACCAACCCGCACTGGGCCCGCGTGGTGGATTACGGCCCACTTCCTCTCACAGAGAGGAGGCCTGTGTCCTAACAGTGGGAACATTATAGGCTGATGATGGTGTATTCATTAGGTATTATATTTAGTTTACTCAAAATGCCTAATATCTAATCTAACGAAATTGTATGCATATGAAAATCTCCTTATATAAATAGCTCATACTTGTGAGAGCGAGTCGTGCAAGGAAACAAATTAAGAAGATGCAGATGATGGGTTCCCCTGTTCGCAACAACAAACTGTGTTTAATAATCTTTCTGTTCAACTTAAAGACATCGTAATTTTTCCCTTTTAGCCGTTCTTGGTCGGAAACCATCTTCTTTCGACCCTAGCTCCAATTATATCACAATTCACACTTGAAAAGTCCCAGCTTTCAAAGGTTGACGACCTTGGAAGCCACAAAACCGCCCCCAAAATGTCTACTAGTTACCAGGGTCGTATACACGACGTAACGAATAGTTTTATAGAGAACAATAAAACAAACCTACCGTCGTTAATCTTAACTCCTTTTGGTACTGACGCCCTGGTAACGATTGTGAAGGTAATATCGAATATTGCTTGTAAGTTTAGCTCCGGGTTTTCACGTCCTACCTACGATGTATCGGGACCTATGGATTTTTATCAAAATAGCCTTAACTTAAGTACTTTTAAAATGGGCAATCTGCCTCGCTATCACATAGCTGACTTGTAAAAATGTTCAGGTCTAGGCCCTACAATTTATTGTACATTCTCGTATTTTTTTCAACGAGAATTCCAAGGTTAACCGAAATTTCACAATGTATTATTTTCACCCTCCATCCAGGGTGAAAGTTGTGTAATCTATTCACAACAAATATTTCTTTTAAAATTAATAACCAGTAAAGTTGACGTAAAAATAGTTAACGAAATGATTTGAATAAACAAAACATTAATCAAAGATGTTCCATAAACAATATGTTCTATAATTATTTACAGTTTACATAGGTACATAAATCTTCATTTTATTTGAGTATATTTTGGGTCTGTTAATATTAATGATAGTCCGTGGTCCTACTGTTCTGGTAAGCTTAATATTTTAAGTGGTTGGTGACAAATCTTAATGGATTTTTATCTTTTTTCATTACCATTATTTACGTGACGAACATTTTGTTAGTGTCAGATTCGCGCGTAGAAAAGCTTAAAAGAAAGGAGGGTATTTTTTTTCTCCTTTTTTCTCCTCCTTTTGGTGGCTGCCGCAGTCGGGCAATAAATGTAGTCGACAAAATACACATAACATACATATTTACTCCTCGTACATTTCGTACCTTCAATACCGTAAAACTAGTGTAAAAATATATATATGAGTCGAAAGTTTCAGGGCCGCTATCAATCACCTGCAATTTTCTCCAATTCGATACAAGTGTAGCTTTCATACAAGAACATCTAAGATATTACGTGGAGACAACATTGTACAGACTTTTGTCAACTTTCATCTCCACAGTGGCTTTGTCTGCAATTCTAAAAAGCGGGTCTTGAAAATGATGTCTTCATATTTAGGTGCATTTTAAGATTAATTGTTGCTGCTGTCATCTTAGCTATAAATCATTTTACTTCTTTTAGATTCATTGCAGCATAAAATTGGAATAATGAACTGAGTCTTCATCCTGCAGTGTCAGCACGACTGTACATTACATTTAAAAAATACAATATTCTTTTCAGACAGTGTATAATCTGATAAGCCTGACAAGACTACACCAACAAAAGAGAAATCCCTAAAGCCAATTTATAGACAACACTATCCAGGGATTGAACACTGTAAATCTTGATATATCCGCCGGCAACCACCGGCTTCCTTACTCCAACCAAAATAATGAATCCTACGCAACATAAATGGAATATTAAAAAATATTGCCCATCAAGTTTCAGAAAAAGTTCAGCTTTGTAAAGCTTCGACTCTATCACTCATACCTGTGTCTCTTTCTAAAGCTCGATGTGTTATATTTACGCCCATACCTTGTTAACAAACCGTATCGCTAATTCAAATTAAATTGTTTTGCGTCAACGGCTTATCACGTTAATCAAGAGATAAGACGGATTCTGGGAGAGTTAACACCGTGACCGTCCATAGGAAAAAGCACGATAACAGCGCCCTTCAGTGTCAGCAACAATGTTAGAAATAATGGCTATAAACATTCAATGAGAAATTCTACACGGTCTTTTCCTGAGAGAATTGAAATAATTATAATATAATAATATATACAGGGTGTGGCGTAAATAATGGATAATCCTGAAACTGTCGATCGGCCAGATTATTATCCATCATTTACCCCACTTATATCGCCATAATTATACGCATGGATGACCAAATTATTGATATTTTAAATAAAAATCGTACTTACTCTTACAAAAACAGCTGCCATTTCTACAATTGGTGACTTGTTCTTGTTTTGTTTTTTTTTATGTCACACCTGAATATTTTTATTATCAGACCAGTATCAAGATTTATTATTACAATCTAAGGTAACATTGCAAACAATACTTATTCTTACATTTTAACATTTTTTCTACGGAGCTATGCAATATTGAGCCTCTATATCGAAAAAAAAATGTACGCGTATGTAGTCGATATAAGTGGGGTAAATGATAGAAGACAATCTGGCTAATCGACAGTTTCATGGTTATCCATCATTTACGCCACACCCTGCATATATATACAGGGTATAAAAAGACCCATCACATAGCCGTAAACTACACATTCTGTACACCAAACTAAGTAACTATGTACAAAAATTCTTGCTGGGAAACGATTTTTATTTTTGTTGTGAAAATTTGCTGTTTACGGTAGTGCGCAACGTAACGCACGCAAATCATTGTGCTTATGGGTGCATGCAACGGTATAGGGGACGTGCGGGTATTTGATGTTGTGTTATAACATTAAAAACTTGTTTTCGTAATAAACGTCAGTAAAAATTGGAATTTTGACCTTCAATATCTCCGTAACCAGAAGGTTTCCAGGTATGGTTCAGTACAAAAAATTATATCAATGACATCCCAGTACAAGTGACTCTCGGCGTCATTAAGCGTCTTTTTACACCCGTTATATTTAATATTATTGTAATAATTGCTTTAGATACGTAGACTATATATAGAAACCCTACAAAGTCTAAAGGATTTTGCAGCCCTTACTTCTAAAATACTGTGTGGTTTCCCATGTTTCCGTCACACAGGATTAGAAAATAAAAAAAGATAGACGTATAGATATTTAGATCGCTTGAATTGCATCCATCGGCTCCACAGAGCAATACCAGTTACGAGTATACTTACCACGATTTCGATTATGTTATGTTATTTTCAAAATAAAGATTTTGAAAATATGTTATTTACAAAATAAAGTTTTTGTAAATATGTTATTTGCAAAATAAAGGTTTTTTTTAATAAGTTATTTACAAAATAAAGTTTTTGTAAATATGTTATTTACAAAATAAAGATTTTGTAAATATGTTATTTACAAAATAAAGATTATGTCAATAGCAAAACATAACATCACGCCTGTATTCCTTGATGGGTTAGGCATAGGTGTACCAATAGTACTCCCATATTCCGCCAGTCATTTGTTACTTTATAAATAGGAATGTAAATATTTGCCATTTGCATGTAAAACAAAATGTAATATTAGGTACTCCTAATTTTTATTTATTTATAGAACTGCACTTCTACCTACTCTTTAGTAGTAACGTAAGGCTAAATCAAATTTTAAATTAGTTCAAAAAGAACGTTGCCGTACTACAAAGGCGTCTCTCTAAAAATAAACTTACATATGTATTTAAAAATCAGGACTAAATGCGAAAGTGCGGCTTGCCATAAATTAATTAATCAGCCCATAAGGGACGACGTGTGAAACTGTAAGGGAGTCTAAAACGTGAAAAGGCGGGATTTTCACCACCTGTTAATTTTAGAAAATACCCGTACTTACTGTCTAGGTACCTACAGTGTCGGGAATATACTCTTATACAGAAACTTTATCACCACCTGTTAGTTGTATAATTAAGCTGATACCAAACGGGCTTGACCAAAAGTAATATACATATACAGAATGTTACGATAATACCCATCCAAAAAATATTAATTTTACTCGCAAACATAACACCTTTATAGAGTCATCCAAATCGATGCTTTATGTTATATAGTTACTCATAAAATAAATATAAAAACCTATGAGCATATTATAACATAGCAAGAAGCACCAGGGGCTATCTGAATCACCACCCATATCTTATATTCTTAATTTTCGGGAAATATTTCACCTGACTGACGTTGGCAACTTGGCGTTCTACCGACTTATACAGTAATCAATCACCCGCGTTATCAACCGTGCTGAATAGCCATCCATTCTACCGCGGTGTGCACTTTTGCCCTATATCCAACTGCTAAAATAATACTGCACACTTTACTTACTTTAATCCCAGTTGTTGAGTTCCTATCGGCGAAAAATATTTGTTAATTTAGTGACATCTTGATTTTTGAAATTTTGATGTACCTATGACATTTTTGATTTTTGACATTTTGATTTTTGATATTTTGAACTTTGACATTTTGATTTCTGACATTTTGATTTTGGTTAATAATAATAGTAATAGTAATGACATGTTAAATTATGTAATGATAATGGTATGATATTTGTAATTAGAATGTAATCTAATGATACTAATTAATTTTTCCTTTTCATACAAACATACTATATTTTTAATTAAGTTGATGATTTAAAATTTTATAATAGTAATTAATAAATTGATCTAAATAAGTGTAATAATAGTGTTATAAATAATTTTAAATGTTTGCATGCCGATTGGTAAAATGCGGCTGAGCTGAATCTAATCTTAAGAACTATTATGTACCTATTACCCATATTTGCAAAATAAAATTCTATTCTATTCTATTCTATTCCAGTCCGATCCCAATTTATTTACCACTAGCTGCGCCTCACAGATTCACCCGCCCAAAAATCGACCCCGTGGGAATATCGGATTAAAAAGTATCCTAGGTCCTAATCCACATGGTCTGTCTACCCATGTGCCAAATTTCATCTAAATCCGTTCAGCCGTTTTATCGTGAAAGTGAAACAAACAAACATACAAAAAATCAAATCTTTTATCTTTATTATTATGTCTTTGACATATCACGGGACTCTGGGGTCCCGGACCTTTGGAAGGCGTACGAGGGGCCAAAGCCAACTCGCAGAAGCCCGTATAGTATAGTGAAATGATGCACTAACATTATATTATTATATTATACTATATACAATTATTAAACTTTAGAAAACTCTTATAGCGTTGAAAGACTACCTATATTTTGTAATACATAGTTCGTCGTTCGTTAAAGCATCAAATCAAACCCGTTATAATTATATAATAAAATACATAATCGTAACAGTAATACGTACAATTTCTTTAACAACTACAAAGTCCGAACTACACTTTCGACCACACGAAACCGGTGTTCTATTACAAATCGTGCGCATTAAAGCAACCTGCATCACCTGCCCGTCTGCACGTCTGGCCATAACAGTAATACAGTCTAGCATAGCACATTAGCGAAACATGAAAGGTCAATCTGTCTAGAATTCTAGATCTTTCCCCTATACAAGTTATAGTATTGTATAATCGCATAGCACATGGGTTTACGGTTTACTGGGTTCGTCTTTCATTGATTTGAATGTGCCCTGGCGGCTGAGAGTATGTCATGCTCACTCAAAGGTGTCGCTGGTGGTGGCGTGTGTATTGGATCATTGAGTTCCCTTCAAAATGGTTGAGCTGAATGGTGCTGATCCATTCGTCATGTTCGTGAACGGGCACCGTCAGTAAGCACTGGTAATTTCTTAGCTGCCACGGCTTATTTTAATTCCATACTTAATTGTTTTTATCTTTTTATTACGGACGCTTTTAACGTGCACGTCTTTCTACATCGTTCTCACATGTATAATTTCAACATGAATGATGTAACCACTATTTTGTAACAATATTTTGTTTTAAAAGAGTGTCCATGGAGTTTCTTGCCCGTTCTTCTCCATAGGTACCTAGTACGCTTTGGAATGGGCAACTAGCTGCATCTTTCTGACTGACCGACCCCTTGACAATTCAAAAGTGCCTGTATTTGGTTTATTTGAAATAAATGCTTTGAGTTTGATAGAAAACTAGCTTTAGCCCGCGGCTTCCCCTTCAACCCTTTTGGACTTTCCAGCAACTCTGGCACATCTCTTTGAGGCGCGCGTGGAACACAATGTGCTGTCGACCCAGGCCTGGTCCTTATCGGACGGCGAGCTACCCATTGCTCGCCGTCCACAAGCCCGCGCCTACGGTGGCCGGGAATCGGCCTGATATTCCCGACGCCCAGGGCGTCTCCTGTGGCGACTAGAGGCGTGAGGGCGCGAATTTTGCCTCTCCCTCACGCGTTCCGCCTCCTCCTTTGCTTCGCAGAAGGAGACGACGGTTTCCCATGCCATCTCGCTCCATACCATGACTTGGACCAGGGCCGGATGCGAGAGATTGCCACCGCCAATCGAGTCCACGTGGACACAGCGGTGTTCCGCCCAAGCCGGACAGACCTCCACCGTATGCTCCACTGTGTCCTCAGGGCGACCCACACAATGGTGACACCCGGGCATTTAATCCGTAATGACGCCGTGGCGCCTCTCTAGCCACTCCTCGAAGACTTATCGCCGCAATTGTGGCGTGCCCAGCAGTGGGTTGTGACAGTCGCACTCTCCATGATGCCATGAGATACCGCCAGAGCTCTGTCCGCTATACCGTCAGCGCCAGCAGCGGACTTACGCCCCGGCGTTTTGCCTCCTCGCGCCTCTCCCATATGTGCGCTAGGACTTTTGCCTCGTGATCCCACGGCGGCAATCCGGCAAGGAGACACGCCGCCTCACCGGAGACCGTTCAGTAGCTCGTGGTCTACTAGGATGCCAAATTATATCTAAATCCGTTCAGCTGTTAAGGCGTGAAAAGGTTGCAGACAGACAGAGTTACATTCGCTTATAATATTAGTATGGATTAAGGTTGCCAAACCTCATACTACAGTATAGAATCCATATCTTAGAATCTATATTAGAGGCCTAAATACTGTATTCCTAATTTATTTCCTTTAGGGTAATAAAGAGTTAACCGGTGCAGTTCTTGGTCCTGGTTCTTGGTTCTTGGCAGCAATTTTATTTATTTTTATGACTGGAGACAGAACATTAAATTGTTGAAACAACATGAATTGAGCATGACACGCTCCAACTGGTGTATATGCAGTTTATATTAAATACCTATCCCGTTTTTAATAATAAATAAATATGTCTGTACTTGATGTCTTGATGAAAATCAAGATGTAAAAAATTCCAAATGCTCCAGCAATAGATATTACCTACGTAGTCTAGTAGTCTACATAGCTAAATTGAATAACGCTTCTAAATTGTCTGGAAGATATCAACGCCATTCGATAAGACCGCCATTGTACCCTTAGAATTAGCAATATTATAAATGAGCTGTGTAACACTTTTGGTGTAGGTACATTAAAGAATAATCTATCTATCTATATCTATATATGTTTTTTAGCAAAGATTTATTTAAGTGTGAAATTACGACTATTTTGAGAGATCATAACCCTGTTATTTAATTAATGAGCTATTTTTAATTTGTTTTGCTAACAGCTAGCTATTCTTTATAGTAATCTGTGGATAACGTCTCGAGTAGTGTATTTGTTACTTTTCTTAATAGTCTTTATATTGTGTGCCTCATATGTATTATACTGCTGTTTGTTATTCCTATTTAAATAAAATAAAATATATATATATATATATATGACATAAAAATTAAGAAAATTTTGTTATACATAATCTACATTTTATTAATTTTCATTATTCTACAAGACTCAATAAAATCGTAAGCATTTAGTTTATTATGATACATACTGTTACTATTGTAAATCGTGCAATAACTGAACTTAAAACCAAATATATAAATACTGATATAAAATATAAATATCATAAAAGCAAATTATACTATTTTTATTCAATATTTTTCTTAACAAAAAGCGCCTTCATCCTGTCTCCTATTAAACATTAACTTTGCTGTGCCTGACAGGGTCCATAATTGATTCGATGTTTTATTATACCAACTGTTTAAATGTACACATTATGGAATGCAATAAAGTATTAAGTAATAATGACAGATTAATCGCTCTCCATTCCTCATTAATCTTGATGCAGTCCCAATAACGCAATAACAGTATTGTAAATATTAGATTTGTCGTTCTCACAAGGAACAAACGCGTAATACCCTGGGAATCACCACCGGGAATTACGACAAATTCCCGCTTCCTATTGTGGAATTACGACAAATTCGGCCCGTTTATTGTGTTGTTGATCTTGAACGAACGTGATGAGATTGTAAGCGTTTTTGAAGGTGCAATAATACCTAGTATTGTGAGAAAGCTTCGAACATCTTCTTGATTGCAGGGTCTTACCTGTTGACAAAAATAAATAAGAATCAAATAGTTGTTGTGTAGAAGAACACAAGATACATTTTTGTTATCATATTTATTTAGGATCCGCACTTATAAATGCATGAGTGTCTTTATCTGTCTGATACGTTTCTACGGGGAACGGCTGAACTCATAGTGATAACGAAGTCGTGGACAAACCTTAATATTATTATATAAAGTGCTTAAGAGCGTTTATACCTTATGAGTGGCAACGTCGCAATTGAGTGTCATATTTCGTGGTTTTCAATTTTTATCATTTAATCGGAGCTATATTTTAAAAATCTGTTTAATTAACTTTTTAGAATTATGTGAAAACTGTGTAAAAGGTAAGAAATCGTTGCGTTTACAGTTCTATTAATATGCAAATAATACATTGGAAACTTGCAGGGCGTTATTTTCATTGTAAAATAACTGTAAGCATTACGGTTACTTACTTTTTAAACACTTTCACGTTATTCAAAAAAATTAATTAAACAGATTTTTAAAATATAGCTCCGATTAAATGATAAAAATTTAAAACCACGAATGAATTTATGACACTAAATTGCGACGTTGCCACTCATAAGGTATAAACGCTCTTAAGTGTCATTGTTGGCATATGTTTTACATTTTCCCGGTTGGCCGTGAACCGTTGGCTATTGATGACGAAATCGCGGGAGAAGGGGTAGTACGAGTATGTGTACAAAATAAAATTGACCTCTAAAGTCCGTCCAGCAACTTCGTTTTTAATTAAAACGAAACACTCAAATCTACATGATAATGCAAAGATTTATCGTAAACACAAGAGCAGCAGGAAATTAAACAAGCACTCCTTTAATCACATCCGATGAAAAAACCGAAGCCCTTGGCGTTTCAATCAGCAACACCATCATCTCGTCAACCTTATTACAAAGGGATTTAAGGTTCATTATTCAGCGACGTGATAGCAATACGGCTGTAGAGCTACCGTCTTGAAAATTGAATCAATTTGCGTTAAGAGCAAATTGCGCGAGAAGGGAGATTGGCAGTTTCTTTTTTTCGCTTCTAATCGAGTTAAATCAGACTCTGTTGTCACTTGTCGTTAATGGACGCTGACTCAAATAAAGACGGAAAGGGTCAGAAATAGGCACAGACCAAGTCAATTTTAACAGTCGAATGTCCACATAAATTGCTAAAACCCATCGACCAAACGTTAAAATTATAATTTCCTCTTTGACCGTTCAAATTGTAACAGACAGAAATAACTTGATTGGGATATGTAAATGCCAAAATGTGTATACTTTATGAATCTGGATATTAAAATTATATAAAGTCCAAAATTTTAGAATTTTCGTACCAAAACGAAGCAGAATGTTCTATTTCGCCCGTCGGCGTCGGACGATTGCGATGTCCAAATTCTCCATCCAGTTAAGTTCAAATATTTCGAGCATAGATGTGACCAGCACTAAGTGCTTAGTACATTCAAGTCTGGCCCATGTAATTTAATTTCTGTTTGAGTCAACTTTGGTAATATTTGAATATTTCATCAGTTTTGAAATAGTCATTTTATCATGGTATCGCTATTAAAACTGAATAAAACGTGTTACGTAGTTTAAATTTTATCGAAAAAATCATGTTACTAAATTATTCAGGCATCGTTTATTTTTATGTGGATGATATTTTCAAATCAATAGCAACATTACAATTTTCAGTTTATTTTATTGCCTGCAATTTAGGATAATGACTGTCGTGTTTCCAGAAAATCTATAAATTGTTCCTAAATTCACTTAAATACGTGCTTTCAGAATTTCAAAGCGTAATGCATGTTTCGCGACAGCTGTTTTACGTTTACGTAACACGGAATGAATTCAGAGAGCACTATTCCGAAATATCGATCAACACAGATTAATTCGGAACCAATGGAAAATGTTTAATTTGAATATCAGATATTAAAATATTCAAATAGGACGTTGAAGCCGAGTTCGTAAGGGTCAGCTCACACCGAGACGCGACGCGACGCGACGCGACGCGACGTGACCAGTGATTTCGCGCTGCGCCGCGCGGCGCAGCGCAACGTCGCGAGGCGCATCTTGGAATCGTTGGCAACACGACGCCTCGCTGCGCCGCGCGGCGTCTCGCTGCGCAGCGAGACGCCGCGCGGCGCAGCGGAACGTGTAGCTGCATTCGCCACGATCACCCGCCCCGCCCGTCTACCCGCACTCTACCATTTGCAAGCGCATGAGAACGACGTATATTTGGCGGGTGCATTATGGAGATCGAGGAGAAGTTAATTTTTTTCGTGCAGCGCTACGAATGTTTGTATAATGTATCATCAAAACACTATTGTGACAGAAATGCAAAAAATAATGCGTGGGATAAAATAAGTGAACAATTGGGTTTATCGGGTAAGGAAGACTACACGAAGTCTGGACGAAAATAGTTCGCCACGGTGACCTCGGCTGCGCCTCGCGGCGTCGCGCTGCGCAGCGCGGCGCAGCGCTGCGCCGCGAGGCGCAGCGCCGCTCCTGCACGCCGCGCGCACCGGCTGCGTCGCTCTACGCCGCGAGGCGCAGCGCGGCGCAGCGCGGCGCAGCGCTGCGCCGCGCTGCGCCGTGCAATTCTCACAATGAAATGTGTATCTTTTCGTGTAGAAAATAAAGTTGTATTTTGAGTCGCTCTTTTAAAATGTGCGCGCAGCGTCGCGTCGCGTCGCGTCTCGGTGTGAGCTGACCCTAAGACAAATAAAACAAACGGAAATCTAATTTCCGAAAGTTTGGTGACTTCGCGGTGTTGTAGTCATAAAAATAAAAGTAGCAATAAATATCTAGCCGAGGATTTTTAATATTAGAAAGAGGACGGAACTGGGCATGTCAACGAGTTTCGGTATCGAGTTGCCGCCATTTCTGTAACTGGCAGCCCAGAATTTAGTTTTATAATGCGGTGTCAAAAGTAAGAACTTTTGAATGTTCATTTTTTTTAATGAAAGTTATGTTTTTTTAATCGTCTTATCATGTCATTGGTTTTTTGGTTATCAGGCACCAAAATAATTTAGTTTTAGTGTCGATAACAATCTCTATTTCAACCCTGACTTGTGAGAGATATTTTATTCCAAACACGAAAACTTCAAATTACACAAATTGTATACGCTTGTAATCAACATTTTTATTCCACTTTAACAAATTCATTTGAAATTGAAAATATTTTGGAGGTTGTGCTGGGAAATGCAAATGAAACGCGAAATAAAAATCAATTTAATGCTGAGAGGCACACAATACGCTATTCTGTGGTAAGGTGGCTCAATTTTCAGCACCAACGCGTCTCCCTCGAAGTGATTAACGACATAAACATGATAAGGGAAAATCTCAATGACACATAATAAGTATTTATGTGTGAATATTTAAAGGGTGCTATTTGGTAAATGTGAGGCTATTTTATATGTTCTGAGTATTTTTTTTTCTTGCAAGATTGGCAGAAATCTGTGCTGTCGTGCAAGTGAATAATTAAAGAAGAGACTTTTAGGAATTTCTTCAGGTTTCTACTTTCTACATAACAACAACAACAACAAACAATTACAACTTTTTACATTTCTGCAATCCATATATACTGAAGAGATTTTTGTCCGGTTCGCTTTGACAACAGACCTCCACGAATGAGGTAAACACTATTTCATATTATATAGAATAGTACCCTTTCAATTCTAGTGCCGTATTTGTCGTAGAAAGGGTTCCAGATCGGGACGGCATATTCTAACTGGGATCGTACCAAAGTCTTATAAAGCAGTATGAACGTAGAGGGCCGTACAAAGTCACGTGATGATCTCATGACTACGTGATAGACTGACAGGACAAATACCCGGTAGAGCCTTATAGTCCAAGTACAGTATCGGTATCGTACGCGCCTTCAAGAATATCATCACCATCAATACCATTTTCACCCATACCATCGTCACTAATACAATCTTCACCCCCTAAAGCTAGCTTGACTGCAGTTTCACCCACTCCGGCCCTGAATGTTGCGCGGGAGATATCTACCTTCTTATCCACGTCCACCAAGGCTGGGACAGCAAGTGTTCGCATAAGATGGAGCAAAGAAGTTAACCTATTCTTCATGCGTACTTTCCTCTATATCACTAAATTAGAGACCGACATGACCACCTACATACAACAAATACGTGAACTTTTTCAGGTGAATACCCTGTTTTATTTTTCGAGGGTGGGAAATCATCAAATAACTTCTCCCGCTCTGGGTAGAGCGGGAGGGCGTGTCAGACTCTTACTGACTAAAACCCACCCGTGTTCCTTCAGTTGCCTGTGCCAGGGGCCACGGTAACCCTTTCGGACTTTCCCGCGACCCTGACAGGCATCGGCTCTACCGGACCCCGTCATTGTTGCTGACATCTCTTTCTGACGTTCTTATTGGACGGCGAGCTACCCATTGCCCGCCGTCCACAAGCCCGCGCCTACGGTGGCCGGGAATCGGCCTGGGATTCGACCGCCCAGGGCGCCTCCTGCGGTGACTAGGAGCGTGAGGGCGCGAATTTTGCTTCTTCCTCATGCGTTCCGCCTCCTTCCCATTCCCTCTCGCTCCGTACCATGGCCTGGACCAAGGCCGGACGCGAGAGATTGCCACCGCCAATCGCCTCCACGAGGACACGGCGGTGCTCCGCCCAAGCCGGGCAGACCTCCACCGTATGCTCCATCGTGTCGTACGGGTCCTATTTCTGTTTCAGAACAACGGATTTCAGATCAACGAAGAACTATAGTAAGGTATACACTCTTGTGGCAAGTCGTAATTGATCAGTTAAAAAAAGAAGTACGCACATAATAACTACAAGAATCAGAATATTATGCTGACACTAGCATATCATCATCATCCGCATAGCCTTTGCCATTACTTTTACCATGTTGGGCAAAGGCTTCGAGTCTAACCAGATGCAGCTGAATACCAGTATTTTACATGGAGCGACTGCCTATCTGACCTCCACAACCCAGTTACTGGGTAATACGATATTCCTTGGTAAGACTGGTTGTCAGACATTCGGCCTTCTGACGACCCGTAACTACTATCAAAGATCCACGAATGACAGCCGGGACCAACGGCTTAACGTGCTTTCCGAGGCACGGAGGGGTCTTGGTATGTAAAGATGGTCACCCATCCATGGACTAACCGCGGCAAGCCTAGCTTAACCTGATCGATCGACCCTTGCGGGTGTTATGACTTAGCTACAAGCTCCTCACACTAGTACTATCATACTAACACAAACGAAAAAACTCTGCAAGAACAACCACAATCCCAATATTATAATCGTCAATCTCAACCATACAACCAATTGCAAGCTTACACTCAAACATACACACACCCACACAAAGTGAATCTATTACTCTAACACTTTAAAATGATATTGAGACCTTAGTCGTCGCAGATCAAAACCTAACAACAGATTCAAATATCAAAGAAATAAATGATAAATTTACATCAACAGTAGCACAAGACTCTGAGATGGACCCACCAGCTCGGCCAAAGCTACCTAAGCTTAAATACACCCCTCGCCTATTTCGTTTAGTTAATTTATTGAATGAAAATATACTCATACAATTTATATCTGATTATGACATAATATATTTATTGCACGGCGGTTGTTATATCTAAAAAGCTCAACTTTAAAATCACAGGCCACACAGGAACCACAAGAGCAAGTCATATTATCAAGGCAACAGAGACTTGAAAAAGACATTGAAAAATTAAGAGCAGACTGTGGTAGACTGACACATTATATTAACAGCATCAGATAACACAATATTAAAAAATTATTGTAAACACACTTGATACGAAAATAACAATAGAAAACCTGAGGAGTTTATGGACACACTAAAGCAAAAACTAGCACTTAATGTTCATAGTCTTAAGAGATATATGAAGGCAAAACAACGCAAAAATGATAATTCTACATTTGCTTTGAAATAAAAAAGCATTTTACAGAAACATACAAAAACACATGCTGACACAACAATAGAAAACACCACAGACACACCATCAAAAGAACGACTAGCGACGTATTGGTCTAGCATTTGGTAAGATCAAGTACAACAACGACAAAGCATCTTGGATATATAGAAGCAAAATGGACAGCTATTGACGAAATGGAATTTGCAGAGGTAGCAAAGTCTGACATTACGCACATAACAGCTAGATTATATAATCGGATATCACCTGGTATAGACAAAATACATCATTTTAGGTATAAAAATAACTACATTACACAAATCAATAGCAAAAATTTTACTGACGTCATATTAGGACAACAGGAATTACCAACATGCCTCCTAAAACTAAAAGCTTACCTCAGCCTTCACAACACAGACCAATTACATGTCTACCCACAATAAATAAAATGCTAACTTCAGCAATTACAAAAAAAAAAATTGCTCTTACATTGAAAACCAAAACATAATTGCAGAGGAACAGAAGGGATGCAGGAGAGGGGCCACATGGGATGTAAAGAACAGCTGGATTATTGACTCCACTATACATAAACACGCCGCCTCAAAAAACAGAAAACATCATTGCACCTATATTGATAACAAAAAAACATTTTACAGTGTCCCTCATAGGTACTTTACTTCCATAAACTGAAGTATTTATAATTGCTATCCGAGACCAGATCATGATCGAAAAATTGCAGGAAATATATAATCAAAGATCCCACAGTGACAAATGATAAATGCCTCAAATGTCACACCCAACCAGAAACCATTCAGCACATTCCTGGCGCTTGCACGACTCTCACGCAGACAGACTACACTAACAGACACATTCACGTAGCAAATGTCATTCAGCAAAAACAAGCGCTCAACACGTACTTATTCAAAATACCAACACTCCTTAATACAATTAATCCGCACAAACACATACCACATAGAACATACAACGCATACGCTCTACTTCGACCGCGCCATCCTTAATGACAGCACAACATCATTAGGCAATCCTTATGTATGTAAAAAGCCTGAAGAAATGAATATATTTTTCATCTTAATACAAAGAACCTTCCTCCAAAGTTTCTTCCTGGAACTATGTTAAAAAAAACATTACATAAATCGTACAAGACTAACTTTAGCCACCAAATATATTAATTTAGAATACATCGTTGATCAATTACGCACAAAAAAGCACTATACTCAACCTCAAAATAAAAATAATTTCAGTTCACGCACAATAGATTGAGAAAAATCTTAGCAATAAAAAAGCTAGCAACAACAAAAGGCTGCTGCTCATGCCAGGCTCAAACAATAGCTTAAAACCTACCCTGTTTCAGCGCCGCGTCGTAATTAATAGTTCTAATTTATCTGGGGTCAGCCCTGATAATTTGTGTTATGAGACCCATATGTCCCTGACCTTAGACCTTTGTTGTTTTATTGTACTGTTCTTTTTATTCTGGGGCTTTTTCTTTGTAGTTTTATTTCGGCTTAGAGGGATTAAGAGTGGTAGTACTGCGTAGATTGTGATATAAATTGGCGTAATCTGTGACACGTGCTGGACTTTTACTATATTAAGTAATGATTCGTGTTATTTTCATAATGTATAATATGAAGAATTGCTTATTATGTAGGTAGCAATTGTTGCGTGGGTTAATAATAATAACGCCATAACTAAAGATTATTTAAAAAAAAAAGTTTTTTTCTAATAAATGTCCATCATTAGATAATACAAAAAATTTAAACTTTGCATTTAATATTGAAACATACATTACATACACGCACGCCGTTATCAGTTGTCTACATAACTGCCCGAACATCGGCAATTATTCGCTTGATTTTGCAATCTTAATGGGGGAATAGGAGATCTCCCCGACCCCTACGATCCCCCTGAGATTAATCACAGACATTGCTGATGCCAGGTAATCACTACGGATGTGGGGAGTTAAGGTACGGCTGTTATGTATAGATTGGTTTAATACAACTTTATTAATTAATACAGTTGTATTAAATTAAATTAACAAACTATTAAAATTAAATTATAATATGAATAAGTTATTTATAAATTTAATTTATATTTCGGGACTTTACTTTAACACCAATAATCACGTTGAGTAGAAAAATGTGAAACAGGTTGAACCATCAAGAACCTTACGAAAAATATTTTTAAATATTGCTAACATCTAGATGTAAAAAATGTGTAAGCTTAGATACCTATGTGATTATCTTTGCGCAAACATTCTAGCAATAATTACAGCTCGTCACTGGAAATGCTAAAGCGCCATTTGGGCCAAAATGAGTTATTGTATATATTATATTGTTGGATTCGATTTTTTTTTCTGCGACGATTTGTTTGGGTTTCAAGACAATCTCAGCCAATTTTGGGCGCATTGGCATTTGTGAAATGTAGGGATGTCCCGGATTCCAAGATCTAAAGCGACGGTTTTCCAGTGATTTTTGAACACATTTGCTTTAGCAACACATTAGACTGACCGGTTGGACCAGTTGGTAGCGACCCTGCCTTCTGAGCCGCTGGTTCCGGGTTCGATCCCCGGACAAGTCAAACATTTGTGTGTATGAACATGTCTGTTTGACCTGTGTCTGGGTGTGTATATGTATATAAGTATGTATATCAGTCATCAGGCTACCGTAGTACAGGCTCTGCCTAGTTCGGGACCTGAAGACCTTGTGTGGATGTTGTCTCATATTATTATTATTATATTTTAGGACAGAAGCCCTTTAGAACATTTTTCCTTTCAAAATTTTCTTCACGACAGCAACATAAGCATTTTTTATTTTTGTAATTTGGATGACATTGTTACATTAGCAATTTTTATTTTTTATTTTTTTGTCAACAGTCTTTTAGCTATTATTCATTACTGTTGTTTTTTACTGTTTGGCGCTTTAGCAAATCTGTTCGCATAAGATTTAAGTAAAGTTGGCGCTTTAGCATTTTTTCTAAGTATTTTTTTTTTTTAATTTCATTTCGTTAGGGAAAATAAAATTGTGTTAATTGTGTAATAAGAAATAATTAGAAAAAGGAAGGCAATTTTCTTAAGGTATATGTTATATATATGTTATTGTGAAGGTTGCAACCTCACGCACATGTCACTTCTCTTATAATAAACTGCCAGTGCTAAGCAATCCGCTGTTTCATTCACACGTACGTAACAGTGGCGACGAGGATAACTAAGTACAATACAACGCGTGCAAAATGGCGGCCAGTTATTTTGGTATTCTAAATACTTTTGACCATCAATCACAGGATTGGGAGTCATTTAAACATCGTCTTCAGCAGTGGTATATCGCCAACGACCTTGTGATTTCAGACAAAACGGGTCTGAAACGCAAAGCGATATTGCTTACGACACTCAGTGAGTCCACCTACAAACTCACAAGCGACCTTGTGCTGCCAAAGAAATTGGAGGAAGAAGAGTTCCAGAATATTTTGAATGTCTTAGATAAACATTTTACACCAAAGCGTCATGGATTCGCCGAGCGTTCAAAATTTTACGCGGCGTCTCAGAGGGCAGATGAAGGTCACGCACAATGGGCAGCCCGATTAAGAGGGCTAGCGGCACACTGCGGTTTCGGGAACTTGGAGGAGTCGTTGCTAGACCGGTTCGTCATGGGTATGACGAGCGGACCCGAGCGCGACAAGCTGTTTTCGAAGGATGTCAAGGAGCTGACGTTGGCAAAGGCGGTGGAGTTGGCGGAAAGCGTGCGCTGTGCGCGCGCAGCCGCTGCTGCTGTCCCCGCGGTTCCAGCGGCAGCGTCGGCGTTCAGTGCGGTGTTCAAAATTACGGATAGGAAAGTGGACGAGGTGGATAAATGTGCAGTGTGTGGTTTTAAAAATCACAAATCGACCGATTGTCGTTTTAAACATTTAAAGTGTCGGAAGTGTGGCCAAAAGGGACATTTACGGCGTATGTGTTCCGAAAAATCGTCTAGTTCAGTGAAACACGTTGAGGTTAATTCCGGAGGGGAAGGCAATACAGGTAAAGCCAAATGCATAAGTAATATTCGGTGTGAGTCAGAGTCGAAGCCAATGTCTGAGCGCATTCATATTAACGGATTGTATTTACAATTTGAAATCGATAGTGGAGCGGCCGTTTCAGCAATTTCTAATAAAACTTATTATAAATACTTTTCTAACATTCCGTTATCGCCGACAGCTAAAACCTTAAAAAGTTATGGTGGAGGTAGGATTGTTACCTTAGGCGTTATACCAGTGCCGGTGACGTACCAAGGACACACACACACGCTTAATGTTTACGTGGTGCGCGATGGTGGACCCCCGTTGTTGGGGAGAGATTTTATAAGGCTTTTTAGATTAGAAATATCCCCTATAAAATATTGTGCCATAGACAATGACAATAATCTATTAGACAATCTCATTAATGACTTCCCATCGGTGTTTTCAGAAAAACTAGGTTGTTTCACTAAATACAAAATAAGATTATCGTTAACATCTGATGCCAAACCGATTTTTCGCAAGGCTCGCCCGGTAGCTTACGCACTCCGTAGTAAAATAGATGACGAGTTAGATCGCTTATTGTCTTTAGGCATAATAACACAGGTGCAGTATTCCGATCACGCATCGCCTATAGTTCCTGTCCTTAAAAAGAACGGGGAAATCAGAATCTGCGCAGACTACTCGGCAACTATAAATAAACAACTTATAATTGAAAAATATCCGTTGCCTACGGTCGATGACCTCTTTGCAAAGTTACACGGGGGTGAACAGTTCTCAAAATTAGATTTATCGAGTGCTTACAATCAATTATTACTAGCGGAAGATGATGATACACAATTAATAACATGTATTAACACTCATAGAGGGCTTTTTAAGTATAGGCGGTTAGTATTTGGTTTATCTAGTGCTCCAGCCATTTTTCAAAAGGCAATGCAAGGTATTGTGTCGGGTTTAGATGGAGTTCTCTGTCTGATGGATGATATTTTAGTGACAGGGAGAAACAGATCGGAGCACCTAGAGAGGCTGAGAACAGTGTTAGCAAGGTTAGCAGAAGCTGGGTTAACTTTAAGGAAAGATAAGTGTGCTTTCTTTGAAAACAAAGTTAATTATTTAGGACACATAATTGATAAGAAGGGTGTACGTAAATCACCAGAGAAAATAATAGCAATTCGTGACGCCCCAATACCTACAAATGTAACCGAGTTGCAATCTTTCTTAGGATTAATTAATTATTATAGGAATTTTGTACCTAGGGCCTCGACAATACTTAGTCCATTGTACCAGTTATTAAATAAAAATAGTAAATGGTCATGGACAGACATACACCAACAAGCGTTTAGCGAAATTAAACGACATTTAATCTCAGATAATGTATTAGCACATTTCAATCAGAACGCAACTATTATTTTGACAGTCGATGCGTCACCATATGGTCTCGGGGCGGTGTTATCGCAGGTTGACAGGGACGGACTTGAAAGGCCGGTGTCGTTTGCGTCTCGCTCGTTGATTCCAGCTGAGAAGAGATATTCTCAAATACAGAAAGAAGCGACCGCGATTATATTTGGCGTTAAAAGGTTTCACCAATATTTATATGGTAGGGAGGATGCGTTTATATTACGCACTGATCATAAACCCCTTTTGTCGATTTTCGGTTCGCACAAGGGGATTCCTGAAGTGACAGCAAATAGATTACAGCGTTACGCAATATTTTTAGCAGCTTATAATTACAAAATAATTTACGTTCGCAGCGCTGATAATATAGCAGATTTCCTGTCACGTTCTATTGCAAGCACAGATGAACCGAATACGGGCCTGGGCTTACACGAAGAGGTGAACGAATGTGAAGATTGGTCGGCTTACGTCTATTTTATTGTTGAGGGAGATTTACCGGTCACTCTGGATCAACTTCGTGTGTCTACCGACCGCGATTTAGTATTGCAAAAAGTAGTGGGGTACACACAGCGCGGCTGGCCGCGAAAGGTCACGGACTCGGATTTGAAACCTTACTATCTTTGCAAGACGCAACTATCAGTAGAGGATGGTTGTCTCATGAAAGGGCATAAAATTGTAATTCCAGCAGAATTACATGGCAAGGTGATTAAGGAGTTACATAGTTCACACTTAGGTGTTGTTAAAATGAAGTCAGAAGCGCGCGCGCGGCTGTGGTATCCAGGAATCGACGCAGCGATCGAGAGCGCGGCGCGCGCCTGCGCAGTGTGCGCACAGTTGCGACCGGCTCCGCCGCGCGCCCCGCTCGCGCCCTGGCCGTTCCCACCACATGCTTTCTATAGGATACATATCGACTTCCTAGGTCCACTAAATAATTGCATGTATCTCATAGTTGTCGATGCTTATTCAAAATGGGTTGAATGTTTTTCGATGAGGTCCACAATCACGTCGGATGCGGTAATTGAGCGTTTATATGAGTTGATGTCAAGGACAGGAGTACCGGCAATTATAGTAAGTGATAACGGTACATCATTCACGTCGCAAAGATTCGGGGAGTTTTGTAGGTTGAATGGTATACGTCAACTTTTTTCGGCCGTATACCATCCTAGCAGTAACGGCCAAGTTGAGAGTTCTGTCAAAATTGTAAAAAAGGGTATCAAAAGTATATTATTGACATGTCATGATAGGAAAAACTTACACAATAGAATAAACAAGTTTTTATTTGATTATCGGAACTCAACACACAGCTCGACAAATAAATCACCGGCACAGTTGTTATATGGCCGCCCACTCAGGTGTAGATTAGATTTATTAAAACCGACTCCATTGCCATCCTCGCCGGAGCTCACTGCAGCGGTAAAATGTAAACAATCATTACAGAGTAAATACTACGGCGGAAAAAAGACTAAAGACTTTAACTTACGAGATGAAGTGTTGATTAAAAAATATGTGAATAAGAAAAAACATTATTGGATACGAGCAACAATTGTAGAACAAATTGGCAGGGTGGTATATAAGGTATTTGTTCCTGAATTGAACTCCCATGTAACAAGACACAAGAATCAGATAAGAAAATATCATAGTGACCATAGTGAGCACACGACTTCAACGTGGGATACCGACAGTGATACCGACGTGACCGGAATTGAAACTGTCCCGGAAATCATATCACAGTCGGAACCAGACTGTCCATCTACCACCGCTCATCTTACTAGGGCTGTGGAAGAGGAGACGGAGACTCACAGCGAAGAATCGTCAGCAGTGGCTTCTGAGGGCGGAGCTACGACTGAGACAGACGATGGTATTGTGTCAACGGAATCTCGAGTACTGGGACTTGATATACCACCCACTGTCGCACAAAACAGGGCGAAACGTAATCGTCCTCATGTAGATTATAAACAGTTTTTTTAGAATTAAGTCATTACTTGTAAGGGAGGGGTGTTATATATATGTTATTGTGAAGGTTGCAACCTCACGCACATGTCACTTCTCTTATAATAAACTGCCAGTGCTAAGCAATCCGCTGTTTCATTCACACGTACGTAACAGTATACATCGTTTTAAGTCAAACCAAACTATATTAAGTGCGTTTTTGTTGGTAAGGTTCATCTAACAAGAAAGTCTGTTTGTAATTAAAAATTTATAGTAAGACTACTTTAAAAAAAGAGTCACAACAATATGTCGATAAAAAATTGATAAATAAATAAAACTGATTGGTAAAATCAATGGTTTTTATTTCTAAAGCAAATTCCGACAACAGAAACGAGAACAGTCTATTCAAGACATAGACCATCTTTGTATGGAATATATCGTGGCCCGCCCCGGCTTTGCCTGGGTTGAACAATACATAATAATTGCCTATGACCATCTAGAATAATGTACCTTTGAAATGGTAAATAATTTTTCTAATAGTTGCAGTAGTTCCAGAAAAAACCCTCGCACTCTTCCTTTGTACATTAGTATAGATGACACATATATTGAGGTCAAGCAATTTTTTCAAACAAATACATAAAACACATCCAATTAATTAGTATGAAACGAATAAAGTAACGGCTAATAATTCATCTTTAGTAACTTTTGCTTGCTTTTATTCAGTTATGCCGTGAACTTAAGCAATTTTGTTTGTATCGCTTCTTTAGTACCTACTTCATCTTCGCAGCATATAACCATCATAAGCAATCGTTAGCAATTTTTCTTTACAAGATTTCAACGGTATAAGTCACTTAGGCATTTTTGTTTATAAGAGAAGTGGTTTTTATATTTTCAGATGAATAAAATCGGAATAAAAATAAAAAAGATAAAAATAAAAAGTAAAAAACTTTAAACCTCATTTCCCAAAAGTACCATTTTGGCGCTTTAGCATTTTCTCCTTTCTACTGACGAGCTACATTTCTTTTTTGATACCTTTCCATGAACAAAATTACCATAATACATCATAAAAGTTACATAGTCTGTATTCACACCAAAAGTAGTTGTAATAAACATTTTCTAAAAACAAGTGTAACACAAAAATCAAATTAGCATTATCGAGTCACATTTGAAACTTTTAATCGATTATAATATCTGACCGATTAAAACAGCCACTCAATGTGACCGGTTTGCCCGCCATTGGATAACGTATATTCCGATAATTGCATTGCGTGATTTCATTAGGATTAAGGCAGATAAAGTTGCGTATTTGGAAAGTATATAAATGAAGTTCGATAAGCTCTGAGCTCGGGGTATATGTTGGGTAACTTTTAATCCCTATCGTGGTTGAGTTGTGGTAAGGTATTGTTTAGGTATAGATATAGTGTTTTAATCTTCAATTATTTTAGGTGGAGATTCAGCAAAGTCATTTAAATATTTTTATAATAGATATCTTGAGTCTGTTTGGGATTTACTGATGATAATGCTGTTGAATTTGAATTCATAATGTTATTGGTAAAAATTCGTTTTACCAACTTTTTAACAAAAAAAAAATATGACAATATAATTTCAGTTCATCTCATTATCTTACAATAAAATAATATTGCAACAATATGCCGCATATTTTTAATATAAAAATACCACATAAACAGAAACCAGCTTCGCAGAAATAAAACTGAAAATGTAACCAATTTGCAACATTTAAAAAGACAAATTTTTTTCACAAACCGAGCACAGTTAACACCTTTTTACATTTAAATTTTTCAGCCTCTGGGGAAAGTACTTAAGTACTTAATTACTCATACTTTAGCTATTTCATCTGAGCTCATACATGATTATCTTTTAATATTTATTGCGTCTGCCAGCAGGTACAGAGCTGCGACATTGTACAGTAAATCAGATTCAAAAAGTTATTTTTCAAAGTATGAAAGTGTTGTTTTGGAGTTTTTTATTTAGTGATATCGTACGAGGAGTTTGAAATGTTTGCTGAAAAGGATAGAAATGTTTGTTTAGGGTTTTTCGATAAATCGAAAGGGTGCTTCCTCAAACCACATTAGTATATTCTACGGGAAGAAGCGGTTTTTATTCTCTACTTGCACAGTACGTAATTTTGCCTCCTGAATAGGGTTACCATCTGTCCAAATTTGTCCGGAAATGTCCAGCGTTTTGGCCCCCCCTCCGGAATTTGTCCGGATTTGTAACAGTAAGGGATTTTTTTAAGAAAAAATTAAATGTTTACAAAAAATAGCCGGCTAACTGCATGTCGGACCACGCACTATGAAGGGGGAATTTTGGATGAATTAGTTCCAAAAACAAACTTAACATTGAAATTGAAAAACATTTTCTCCCATACATCGATTACTATTACACTGACGATAAAATTAGGTCCAGAAAACTAGTAAACTGTAGAACACAAAAAAGGAAGAAACGTGTATTTGTCAGAAATACTTCAACCACTATAATACAACAGGGATGGTTAGAGGCCGACCTTAGCCAACATATCATCTTGTAGGACATTGTCACTTTGATGGTGAACGACAAAACGAAGGTGAAGGTCTAAAGCCAACTACACTTTCTTCCGTATTTTATACGATTGTGTTTTTTGAAATGTGGATTGCATATAAAAGCAATTTCTTGCTTCCATCATTGACTAAGCGAGATATTCTTATGATTTTACAGTTTCACGTGATGGGGTTGTGTTGGAGATCTTCCTCTCGCTAGACGCCCCTTCCTCTCGCTAAACTCCTCAGCCATTTCTTAGCAATGTATAGTTGCGCTGCAACACTACATGCAAGATTGTTTTGAGAATTCCACCAACTCCATTAATATTAGAACCCTTTGTCACCACCTGCCAGTGCGAAAACAGTTTCGTCACCATATCTTATTATTTGAATAATTTTTTTTTATTTTGTATTAAAGATCAGTTTACTTTATATAACTGAAACCGTTTTCTTAAGGGGCGTCTAAACGGGCTATATTTTACGACAATTTGTGGCTGCAATTATTGGCAAACATTGCCCAGCCATCAAAAAAACATTTTAGTGCATTTTATGGCTGAGCAATGAATTGCAGGCAACATGTTGCAATATGGCTGCAATAGTATGGCCTTTGATTCAGAACCCTTTAATGAGCCACACAATCCAGCAACAATGGCCGACGAAATGACGCTCATCGCAGCCGTTTACATTGTTTTGGCAGAAAAACGAAAAAAAAGGACACGAATGTGAAGAATGTATGAAGACCATGCATCTTTTTTTGCATTTCTGTCTTTATACATTCCTGTTTCCACATTCCATATTTCAGGATGTAATTGCACTTCATTAATAAAGTCAAGAGTCTTCTCATTAGACCAAGTATTAGTCATTTTAATTTATTTTCTAAACAACACAAGAATGACAGCTGCTGACAGAACAGAATATTTTTTTTTTTTTGTATGGCATCTCGCAGTTGGCCTTGAGAGGCCGTGACTCCTTAACCGGTCAATCCTGTGGTGCCTTCGAGCTAACTCAAAGCCTCCAGCCAGGGGCGACAGCACAGAATATCGCCACACCACAGATTTATACACGATGGACGTCGCAGCACTCGCAGCACACTTCACGTCACGCAGAAAGTGAAACGCAAAGTACTTCACGTCGCAGGGAGAATGGGACGCGCATATACAGTAAAACAGAACAACATTATAGATGGCCCAGAAATATTGCAGTATTTTCGATTGCGAGGCGATCGTTCGGCCACACGCCGGCTACACATAAAAACATTTTGACATACCAAAAAATATGTGGCTATAATGCCGGGCCATCCTTAAAATATTGCATAGTGTGGCTGGTATTGCTAGCAATATTGCCGGCCACAGTATTGCAGCCACAAATTGTCGTAAAATATAGCCCGTTTAGACGCCCCTTTATAAATATTATTAAAGTCGATGATAGTATTACTTACTATTACCCTCAAGGCAAAACCAAATCCTATTACCAAAATTGTATTGTTCTTGAAACGGGAAATATAATTTTAACTTGAGACTTGAGATTCGCAGCGCTACGAAATACTACGCGGCGTAGGCGTTTCGTAGCAGTTCGTAGAAGACATTAATCAAGTGACTCCTTTATTATTGGCTTCTTGAAATGTTGTGAGTACTAAAATCTAGTATAATCACATTATAGAGCAATTAATGGGTACTTTATTAATGAAGTTAATGTTTAATAGGAATTTTGAATTTAATCAATTATTATTTTTATTGCTGAACGGCTTTGAATTACTTTTGACCTCGATCACGCCTGTAGGTAAGCGTTGAATGGGGTCTATGATGGAACGATATTTAACACATATACAACGTGTTGTTTTGCATCCTCGTCAAATTTCAGGAGGCTGTTACGAAAGACATAAATAATCAAATAAAATTACGATCCTGCTCAATAATTAATACATACTTGTTTTTTTAGGTATTTAAGTTTGTACGTATTAATTATTGAGCAGGATCGTAATTTTATTTGATTATTTATGTCTTTCATAACAGCCTCCTGAAATTTGACGAGGATGCAAAACGACACGTTGTATATATATATATATATATATAATTTAGGAGTTTTTCTTTTCTTTTCTCGTTGGTTTGTATATATACGTAGTGGTAGGTTAAGCTTAGACCATTATAATAAACAGTGTTGATACTACTATCGTTTTAAGGAATAGTTGACCTCTTTTTCACTGACCTCTATTTTAATAGAGGTCAGTGTTGTAGATATGAATGCCACAGAGTGACACTCAATGGCATAGACAAGCAAGTAGGTTACGTCTGGCGCGGATAGAAATGCGAATATTATAATGATTTATTTGTTATTATTTTATATTCATGTATTTAATTATTTATTTATTACTGTTAAATGCCCGTGACTTCACAGCGGGCCCTATCAGAATACCAGCGTTGCGGCATTTATTTATTTTTTAAATGTCGCAGCATCATGCTGAGATAGGAGCCTTTTGGCCTCGTATAGGAATTTCTGTTTTCCTTTTTCTTTTGTTACTTTTTGTTTTTATATAGTTTGGTTTTTTATTTTATAATTTAGTTTGTGCACTTCCTGTACGAGTCGCAATAAACACTTTCTTTCTTTCTTTTTATAAAGCTACTACCTACTCAATTTACAGAACTGTTTAAATACAAACGTACATTGTTAACCAATGAGCAATCTGGCAAATTAATAGTTGCTCAGTTTATTTTAAAACACGACAGTACATTAATTTTAGAACGTTTGCCACTGTATGCAAATTGTAGAAAGTTTTAATAACAGCTGTCGTTTTAAATACAAATTATTGCTGCAACCTTTAGTACTCATTGGCCATGTTTTATTATAGTTGAACTGTTGGGAAACTACGTTTAACAAACTCCCTGTCCCATAAACCACATTATGGTACAGGTTGATTATTTAACTAGTGTGTCTACTTTGTGGACAGTGACAGTGTTAAGTTATATTTATTCAAACAGCGTTACACGTTGTTTATAATGTTGCTTATTACATCATCTGCTAGCCTTTTCCCAAATATGTTGTGGTCGGCTTCCAGTCTAAACGGATGCTGCTAAATATCAGAGATTTACCTCGAGCGACTGCCTAACTGACCTCCACAACCCAGTTACTCTTTATTTGTTTGCTTTAAAGTGTATTAATTAGCGGAGATGAGGATGTTGAGATGGATGTGTGGAGTGACAAGAATGGATAAAGTAAGGAATGAGTATATAAGAGGAAGTTTGAAAGTAGCGCCTGTGACAGAAAAAGTGAAAGGGAATCGACTGTCTTGGTATGGACATGTGATGAGGAGGGATGACACTCATGTGACTAAGAGAGTGATGGGTATGAATGTTGATGGATGGAGAGGAAGAGGACGGCCAAAGAAAAGATGGATGGATTGTGTGAGAAATGATATGAGTGAAAAGGGAGTAGATGATGCCTTGACGTCTAACAGGGGAGAATGGAAGAAGAAAACGTGTTGCGCCGACCCCAAGTAAAATGGGATAAGGGCAGGAAGATGATGAAAGTGTATTAATTATCGTAATACTGAGGTAATTTTTGATAAAACACGTACACGTAGGACGTGTAAGAAAACATGCGTTATTCACCACTGGCTTTCTAAAATTCAAAGCCGTTTTCGTGCAAACATAAAAAAAACAAAAGAAAATCACACATTAATTTGCATCCTTTTTTAAACAAATGAAGATAAATGGAGTTCTCCCGGTTCACTGAACTCTTACTTTAGATTGCCTTTCCATGTATAAGGCTGGCTTGAAATAAAACAACGTGCGTTTTGGCAGACAGGGATAAATAATATACATGGTGGTCCAAATTGGTCGATTGATCAGGGGTATCCGAAAATATGATAAAATTTGTTCTGCGACTCTTGGTGGTTTTCGAGGTAAAATTTTGTTTTTTTTTTATTTCTGAAAAAATCTATGGAAAGGAACCGCTTTAAAAAAACATCTTTACACGGCTTTTTCACACTACTGTTTTGCAATTTTTTGTGCTATGGAATATTCTTTAAGAAGTAAAATAATTATCTTCCTATCATTAATAATTCAAGATAGCAGAATTTTGATCGAAACGAAAAAAATTACGATCGAGTGATACAGAGTCGAAATTTCTACATATTTTTTTACATTATAAATACTATTGGGTTCCTAAATCATTTCAAGAACCTAGGCGGAATATAGGCTAGCACAATATCACAAAAACGTTGCTCTGTTTAAACAAGTCTCTGTCAGGCGTGCAAATCGTTCGTAGTAAGGCTGTATATGCAATAATGAATGTGCATTATTGTTATTTTGGTAAAAATAAAAAGTTACAAATGTATTAAACCGACAACGCCCTTCCCAGGTAATTAGCTCTACCTATTCCGATCACTGCTCATAACATAACCGGTTCTTCGACTCAGTATCACTCGAACGTAAATTCCTCCTTTACCATCAAAGTTTTTGCATCTTGAATTAATGATAGGCAGACGATTATTTTATCTTTGAAAGAATGAGAAAAAGCCGTCTAAAAATAAAGATAGAATAATAGAAGTAAGGGCGGTTTTTTACTAACATTATCATAGTAGCTATGCCGAACGTTATTAGAAGGTTTTGTAGTTAGGAAGCACTCTTGAGGTTTTAAAGCTTATTTGAACTGCATTAAAGTTGTTTTATCTACTTAATAAAAATCTTGAATTCAATCACAGACGATAAAACCTAGACTACTGGGTTTAGAAGCGTGACATTTTTTTTCAAGAGGTATTTTTATAGTTAACGAAAAAGCACTAAGGAAGGCAATCTTTTTTGAGAAACTTTCACCTTTTTGAGGGTGAGAAATCATCAAATAACTTCTCCTGCTCTGGGCGGAGCTGGAGGGCGTGTCAGACTCTTACTGAGTACAACCCACCCGTGTTCCTTCAGTTGCCTGTGCCAGGGGCCATAGTAACCCTTTCGAACTTTCCCGCAACCCTGGCAGGCATCGGCCCTAGCGGACCCCGTCATTGGTCTTAACATCTCTTAAAGGCGCGCGTGGAACGCAACGCGCCGTCGCGCGTCGGCGCTGGCCTGGTCCTTATCGCACGGCGAGCTACCCATTGCTTGCCGTCCGCAAGCCCGCGCCTACGGTGGCCGGGAATCGGCCTGGGATTCCAGACGCCCAGGGCGTCTCCTGCGGCGACTAGTGGCGTGAGGGCGCGAATTTTGCCTCTCCCTGACGCGTTCCGCCTCTTCCTTCGCGAGCATGCACCCCCTAAAGGGTTTAAATAGGGGATGGAACTTAGTATGGAAGTCCGTCATTTGTTTTCGGCAAACGGCTTGTTTCTTAAGTACCTAATAAACGTTTTTTTTTTCAAATTAGATTTCGATGTTTTTATCGAACAAAAATTTTTAATGTTCGACTTTGTTTATTTAAACTTGCAGCAAAATACATGAAAGAAAATCTACATTTTGATTTTGTGTAATTTTACAACAGCTTTCCGTTTCATAGACAGAACATAACCACTTGAACAAATGTTTGCATGTCTACAAACCGAGGGTTAAATAAAGCTCCCAAGACGAAAATAAACAAGTATTTGGTAGCCAGACTCCAATTGCCTTCATAATACTTACATGGTTCTATTTTTGATAATTAATAACGTCTAAGAGCAAACAAAATGGCGTCAAAATATTTTTCTTCGAATGTTCTTATTAATGTTAAGATAACAGATAGACCCACATTAAATGAAGGTTTATTTATGATTCTTAATATCAAAACGTTTAAGTTCATTTTTGGGCTCGATGTTGCCATAATCAACTCGTTATGCCAGCAGATTGGCGATCGCAGTATTTTAATATTAAAGATGACAGGGGAACTGTATCATATCCATACTTCATTCTATACTGGAGGAGCTTGTGGCTAAGTCATAACCGCCACACGGTTCGATCGATCAGGTTAAGCTACACTTGCCGCGGTTAGTCCGTGCATGGGTGACCATCTTTACATACCAAGAACTCTCCATGTCTTGGAAAGCACGTTAAGCCGTTGGTCCTGGCTGTCTTTCGTCGATCTTTGACAGTCGTTACGGGTTGTCAGCAGCCCGAAAGTCTGAAAACCAGTCTTTCAAACGGTTATCGTATTACCCCGTAACTGGGTTGTGGAGATCAGATAGGCAGTCGTTCCATGTAAAATACTGGTATTCAGCTGCCTCCGTTTAGATTGGAAGCTGACCCCAACAAATTTTCTGAGTTGAGTTGCACGGTTACTGACAAATGCGTGCACTGACTGGACAAGTCCTCTTAATCTGCGTGGTTCTTTCCTCAGAAGACCATTTCAGAAACCAATCTACATGATCCTCAAAGATTATGTCCGAACTTTTACATACACATTGATATTGATAAATTTTATACATACTCGTACATGAGTATTTACTTTGTAAACTATTATATTATTTTAATTATCGTGAACGTGAAGATTATGTGGTTCATAACTTTTTTGTTTTCTCAGTTAGTTTTAATCATGATCTGACAGTTTGAGTAATTTATGCGGCCTACCCAAATGTCCTTTCTTTGGTATTGTTCGTCAAATCGGTGTGCTCCTTAAGTTCTGAGTTGAGCTGCACGATTACTGACAAATGCGTGCACTGACTGGACAGGTCCGCTCAATCTGTATGGTTTTTCCTCAAAAGACCGATTCAGACACCAATCTGTGTCTGGACTTTAAAAGAGTGTGACCTCGTTTCGGCCTTTCTTCTAAGAGTAGTCTGATAGGAATTAACTCATCTAGTTTTTAAAATATGATTGTTTTATTTTGTTTTGTATTGTTTTTTTTTTAAACGTTACCCCTCACTAGGAATTTCTTCTGCATCGTGGGTTCGCTTACAAACATTTAAACTCACATACACAAACGTGACGTGTAAAAGCGTTTGTACAAACCTACTTACAGATATAAAATCATTTATCGTTTAACATAGTTGGGAAATGACTAGGCAGGTGATGATAAGCTCTTTCTATACTGGTAATTATTATTATAAATGCGAATATAACTATATTTGTCTGTCTGTTCTCGTCGGATAATTTCCAACGCCCACGTGGGCGAGGCCACTGGCACAAGCCAAGGTATCTATAAAACACATGGTAGCCACCTCAAAGGACATGTATTAAGTTAGCTTCCCACACATTTTTCCGTCCTTAAGTAAACATTATGTATAAAGTAAAGTCTGAATGTATTAGACCGCCATTTACTCCTACTCTAAAAGTTCATAAAATGGCAAAGTGACAACATCACTTCCTACGTATTAACGCTAGCCTACATATTCTTAAAAGTACGTAATAATATGAGGAAAAAAAAAAGTTCAAAATGTTTATGATAACTTCATACTTAAACACCTTTTTTAGGCGGACCTGACGAGTTTGTAGGTCATTGGTTCGAACCTAGACAGGCGCTTTACTTTGTGTAAATCATTTCATCACCACTGCTGTCAAAACAGTGAAGGAAAACATCGTGAGGAAACCGGCATCTCCTAGAACCAAAAATCGAAGACATGTGACATCTACCAGCCCACCATGGGCCCGCGTGGTGGATTACGGCCCACTCCCTCTCAAAAAAAAGGAGGCCTGTGTCCCAGCAGTGGGAACATTATAGGATTATTATTATTAATCCCCAACTCGAACCATTATATCAAGGCGGAGAGCCGGTACTCTTTGTCTTCATAGCGGACGAAGCTTTCCCGTTGATGGAAAATCTTATGCGACCATGCCCATGTGCCCAATTATATCCACAAAAGCGCATATTTAATTACAGGTTATCAAGGGCCCGTCGCATATTTGAAAAGCAACATTTGGTGTGCTAGCGTGGAAATGGTACGTGCGTGTCGCAAATATGTCGAGTGCAAAGTGGAAACAATAGATAAAGTCGAAATAGCAACGTGTGTGTCGCATGATTATTTAATTGAATTTGAATTATGTTCTCCGTGCATTTCCTACTGTCCATGCATCGCACAGCACATCTTAATCGCTCCACTACACAGCTGAGCATTAGTGTCAACGGTCACATAGTTTCGTAGCTTAGCTTTAACATCCTCGCAGCGTAGCTGCATCTCTGGTGGAAAAGCAGCCTTAATGGCGCGCGCCGCGTAAACCAATTGCAGTTGGCTGAAATTTGGCACACATATAATTTATAACCTGGATTAAATAGAGTACTTTTAATCCCGGTAGTACGTTCCCGTGGGATGTTTTCCGACATCCACACAGGCCAAACCGCGAGAACAAGCTAGTTCTTTATAAAAATATTGTATGACAAGAAAATTATCATGGCAAGGTGATTCAGTTTCATCGTTATAAGTTTACACAAAGCGTCTGTGAGATATCACTGTATAGTGTGTCTTAGACGATATAGTGTTGCTAATACATATTTACAAAGACGCTGTTTTGACTTGATTAAATGAAGACATATTAAGATGTTGTTTTGAACTCGCAACTAAAATAGCACAAGCAATAATAGATGAGAATACCGAATGAGTTTTATTTTTTATTTTTGTATAAAGCAAAGCTTTTGATGGCTTTAGACTATAAAACCCAGATTTAGATACGTTTTCTGATATCAAAATAGCACACTCAACCAATTATCAAACACGAGACGAGATATCAAATCAGAAAATTTGATTTGTTGATTGAATTTTGTAAATCAATTGAAGAGTTTGATTCGAGGATGTGATTTAATACCCAAACACGTCGGTAGAGATTCAATCTGCTTAATTTATTCATTGCTTTATTAAAACGTATCTTATTCCGAAATTAAATTACATGAAATTCAAAGATTACACAACAGTACAAAAAATGTAACTCAAACTTTAATAATAACTTAAATTTTATTTTCGTAGACGAGATTAGGCCGAAAATTAAGATTACTCTAAGACAATTAATTTCTCAACGCATGACTAAGCTTTCTTTTGAGTAATACCAAAAAGTCACTAAGTAAATCTATTTCATAAAAGGTTTATAAATCATCATGCTAAAGCCACAAACAAATTTGATTTAAGTCTGAGGCCGAGATCTATAAACGTTACCAGCATAAGCTTTGGATAAGCGTTATTCCTGTTACTGTCGCAATCATCTACCTAGCCTTTTTCCAACTTTATTTGAGTCGGTTTCCAGTATAACCGGATGCAGCTGAAACCTAGTATTTTACATGGAGCGACTGCCTATCTGACCTCCACAACCCAGTTACTGGATAACACGACACCCCTTGGTAAGACTGGTTTTCAGACTTTCTGGCGACCGTCTAACCACAAATGCAAGATAGAGACGGGAACCTGTCAATGTGACGTATTATATGTATATATGTATTAGATCTCTGCTTGAGAAAAATGGTGTTTATTTTGTGCGATGAGATTACGGCTGCCAATTGTTAAACCCCGCTCGAAGGTAATTTGAAAGTGATAACAGTCTGTGTCATATTCTCAAATACGGCTAAGCCTCTGATTTATGCTATAAGCTCCGCTGTTTCACCCGCATAAATCTTGAACCCGTAGGAATATCGAGATAAAAAGTACCCTATGTCCTAATCCAGTTCTTGGTCTACCCATGTACTAAATTTCATCTAAATCCGTTCAGCCGTTTTAGCGTGAAAGTGTAACAAACAAACATACGAAAAATCTAATATTTTCTCTTTCTAATATTATTATAGTTCAGATTTGTAAGCATTCAAAAGAGACTAAACTGCCAACAATGGATCAATTTAAGTCTAAATGTTTGTGGACTAGTTTTTCTATTAAACGATCGTCTGCCTGTTTTCGTTCTTTTTTTTTGCGTCACCAAAATCTGGTAAAAAATTTTGTTCATATCGACGCTGGAAAGCGATTTTGTCGTATCTCGAAAAATGGCATTTTTTTTATTGCATCATTGAAATAAGAAAAAAATACTGCGTCAGACGGTCTGATCAACGTTTTCCTACGATGTGTTTTTTTTTTGATACGTCGTTGACTTTTTCTAAACTTTTTTAACAAAAGTTACTTCAAAATGCTGTAAATACCACCAAATCAACTATTTTTAAGTTATACATAGATACATCAAAAACGCTACAAGTATTTTTTTTCGCAGTCAAGATACACGGTCCTCGTTTGTATGCTACGAAACACTTACAGCAGTATGTATTTGTCACAAATTAATGTTCTATTGAGATACAGCAATTTCGCCGCCTGAGTATTTTATGCCAGCTAGAGATACTGCAATTCTATTGCTCGGATTTTGAATGTGCTTTAGACTTACTACGTTTTATTCTACCCATTTTATAATAAATATTATCCATAAATCATTAATATTAGAGTTTAAATTTGCACAACATTATAATTACGCTAAAGTCGCATACCCCCATCCCTTCCCTCGGGTACGCCGTTTCCCGATCGTATCGCAGTCGATGCGCGAGCGCGCAAGCGAGAAAGCGAGTACGTAGTCTGCGAAATTCGGGTGTGTTTTACGTGTTCAACTGAAGTGAATCCTAGGTAAGTCATGGTATTTAACTATTTTAATTACTTTTTGTTAATGATAAATTTATTCTAGTCATTTCGTTTTCGAACATAGGTACCTGATACACCAACACAATTGATAACTAGTAGTTTGCTCCTAACTGAGATCTCGCGATGTTTCGTTTTGTAGTACAGTAATGAGTAAATACAGAGCTAAGTTAATTAGCTTCCTTCACACTTAGTTCTTCTTAGGTTCTTACCGACTGGCTTATCGCGCCTTCTGATGCACGGATATAAAAAAATAACCAAAGCTCTCCTTATTTTATTACATTCACAAATTGACGGTTATCTCTAAACCTAACCTAATATAAAACAATTATTTTAGAATAAAAAATTATCCTAATAAGTATTCCTATTAAATCAACAATCGATGGAGACGTAAGATCAGAACTATCTGTCCTGATTTCACGTCTCACGATATCTCACGTTTGTTTTCGTGTTCCGTGACTTTGTTTGCATACTTTTTTAAACTGCCCCGTTGGTCTCGTGGTCGCAGGCACGGCTGCTGAGCGTGGGGAACTGGGTTCGATTCCCGGGTCGCGCAAAGTGTTATTGAGTTTTTCCATTAGGAATTTCTTAGTAACAGCCCGTAGTTTGGAAATCAGCGGTGTGATACCCTCGTGGCTCGGTGCGCACGTTAAGCCGTTGGTCTTGCGTCTGATCTCTCTCCGGTCGTGTCGGATTGCCGTCCCATCGGACTATGACAGTCAGGGAAGAGGGGGTGCACCTGTGTCTGCGCGCACACTTGTGCGCCCAGCATCATCTCTCGCGCCGAAGGCTAGTCTTCGTTGAGATTGGCCGCTATGGCTGAAATACGGTATGAAGAACTTTGTAATATATATTTTTTTTTAATTTACTCATTTTTTTTTTATTTTTTTTTTTCAGGTATTAAATTGATCTGAGATCAAATGATCGCTTACCTAGTATCGTGAAACTGAATATTTTATGTAAAGATGGCGAAACGTCGACAATGGAAGGATGAGTTAAAACCACAGCGAGACACTTGCGAAGACGATGAAAAGAAGAAACGTAAGATTGAAATCATCAGTGATATTACCTATAAACATGGAAAACCAGTTCGATCAGAGAGGTACATTAGCGAAGACGCAGGAACGAGTTCCAAATATTATTTCCCAGAACAGTCTTCATTTCCGACGACTCCTCATCACTCAAAATCAGCAGTAGCAGGAGATGTTAAAGATCTCACACCCACTTTTCGGAAACCAAAATATTAGGTACATGTCTGAGACGAAGCGGGTAATGAAGACCACTTGAGGGAAAAAAAATTGTCCTATAAAAGATTTCAGTGCCACCAGAAACTTAATGCTATAGATCCAAGTGTGATATGTGCAAGTTTTGATATGCAAAAGGTGTTAAATACACCGCACGGTGAAAATATGGCCCTGTATTACTCAAGGAAAATAGCCGTATATAATATGACAGTTTATGAAAGCAATACCCAGGTAGGTTACTGCAATTTGTGGACCGAGGTTGACGCTCATCGCGGAGCCAATGAAATTTCTACTTGCGTGTTTAAATACCTTCAAGAGGTAGATGAACGTCAAAAAGTAAAAACTGTACTGTTGTATTCAGATTCATGTTATGGTCAAAACAAAAATAAAACGATGTTGAGCATGTTATTTTCTATCCAAATCTAAAAACATAGATGTAATTCAAATGAATTACTTGATACCCGGGCACAAATTTATGCCTGTGGACAGAATGCATGCCGCTATTGAACGTGCTGTAAAAAAGACTACTATATGGGCACCGTCTCAATGGCAGATAGTCGTCGAGATGGCGCGTAGAAATCCTGCTCCCTATAGAATCTCTGTTTTGGAAGGTCAAGACTTTATGGGATTTGAATCAGCACTTCTATGAAGAATCATAAACTACAGATTTCTAAATTATGTATTGCAACATTCAAAAAGTCAAATTCTGACAAAATGTTTATTAAATATTCTATGCTACCAGATGCTGAAGCTACAGAGGTAATTTTTTGTAGTCTGAGTGGTTCTGAACCAAAATGTTGCCTATATTCTGCAAAACTGCCAATATCGTTGCAAAAATACAACGACTTAAAAAAACTCGTCGACAAAAAAAATTATACCCAGAACATACGCCAAAGAATACTTATGTCTAAAACGCGACAAAAAATACTTATGTCTAAAACGCGACAAAAAAATACTTATGTCTAAAACGCGACAAAAAAATACAAGATGCATTAAATGACTCTGATGAAGAGGATAAAGATCAGTAAAAACTGATTGAAAATTACAGTTTATTTTATTGGTGTTTTTTAATAATAATAATACATTGTTTAATAATACGTTGATGCTTTATTAACTTTAATAGTTACATTTTGTTTTGTTAATGTTTTTCAATTGATTGTTTTTTATTGATTTTAAATATAAGAACAAGAATATAAGAAACTTGTACTTGTGTAAGTAATTAAAAATTATGTTTTTTTTTATAATTTACAGTATATTTGTTTGATATTTCGTCCAAAATATCGCTCAAGATATTATTTGTTATAGATGACAATGTCGCCCTCAGTAGATTTTATTTCTTTCTATGTTTGGAGACTGATTGAATTTTTATTTGAATACGTAATGATTGCTAAATAAACATACAGCATTTTTAATTAAACATAATATTTTGTTTTATTTGTATTTAATACAAAATTCAAGATGTACCTACTCCTAAAAAGAATATTAGGTACAACGAAATGCAAGGACTTACAAATTTACTTCATATTAGATACATCATAACCGTTACCTAAAATTTTAAACCTATTTCGTTGTGCCGTATGTTACAACTACCAAGATACAGCAAAATTGCTGCTTCAAATTGAAATACCAATTGCTGTAACTAGTATAAAACGCATGTTAGACCAACTTTAGAATGCTATCATTATTGCCATCTGATAAATTTCATTATAAGAAATAAGTGTTCCAAAAATGACCACTCTGATTCAGCTAGTTTACGAGATAGGAATTTTTGAAATAGTTTTTTGGCTCTGGTGTAAAGTTCAACTTTTCGAGATACTACAAGATTGCTTTCTTGCGTCGATATGGACATCTATAGATGTGGGTTTTCATAAGGCGTTGACCCCGATCGCTGGTGCTCACAATACGATGTTGATTAGGATTGCTGGTAGTGGTAGTTTGCCAGTCCCAGCTGTCAAACTATGTCTGTATTGACTGGTTAACCAAAGAACAGCAACCACCTTTGATACCTACTGTCTGCAAAATCGTCGGAAAACAGACTGAAGGACAATAGTAACGTACACCTACATTATTCTCGTATCTGTTAGAGAGTGTCTCAGCAAAACAGATTGTATTAATTATTTCACGATTTGCCAAGAGAACTATATTTGATGTGTGTTCTAGTTCAGTTCAACGTCTACGAATCGCTATTGTTTCCGTTTACTTTCGTGTCGATCACAAATTAAACGAAAACTTGATACATGTATGAGAATTGGAGTATAGTATTATTAAAATACGAGCTAAGGTAAATGTAAGCGTTTACTACTGGTAAAAAAGCAGCTTTACTGAAAAAGACAAAAATTATGAACGTTTTATTTTGAGGTTATCTTGTGTTTGTAAACTTGAAGTTACTTCTTGGTGAAGACGGAGGTGTACGACAGGAATAACCCGATCGGAGATGAAAACCCACTCGAGGATGATCTTCCTGACTGAACAACTTCAGTGCAGTTAATTCTAGCACAGATCTAATAATATGATAATATAAACACACACACACACCTTTAATATAATTTATGAAATATCACACCCCAACTTTTTATTGCCTACAGGCGTAGATAATAAAAACGGACTTAGTTAAATTGGGAGCATCACCTGTATACGAATTTCTGCCATAAAAGCCTTCAGGTTTAAAAATAATAGCACATAATTATCTCGAGGAAATATAGGGATTCCATTTTTTTCCGAGAGCTTTTCCAACACTTTTTTGGCGAATACATGGGTCCCCGTGATTTGCAATCAACAGCTGCGCAATGGGAACATTAATTAATTATGCGTAAAGTAAGTCGCTTGCTTACAAAAAAATTATGGATAGTGACAGCTATCTGTCAAAGTCTTGGACATTGGTGAACAGCGACATCTGAAGTGAGCAAGTGGCAGTTTTATGCCATGCTCAGAAAAACTCAATAAAAAACAAAACATAAACGTGCTTGAAAAATACACCAATATTAGCAGACTATAAGGTAAACGCACCTTCGCTCAATTGACTTTCAAGCTAAAAATAAACTTGCCTAATGTGGACAATTTTAGCTCAGTCCCCTCCATACATATAGAGCTCGATACACAGCAATTAAAAGGGACAGATATAACTCCACGTATTTATATCTTGGGTGTGTTAATCAGAGAAGTAAAATGTTTTCGGTCTTATAGTTATAACAAATGAGATGACTAACAGTTATTACTTCGAAATACAAAAACTGGCTGGCAGATTTAACCTCGGACTAAAGACAGACTTTTTCGTTTTCGTTAGGCCGTTTTAGTTTTAATAATATCAGCCTATCAGCCTCTAAAGTGTTCCATTGCTGTACAACATCCTCACACAGTAAAACAAAAAGCATCGATCATTGTGTATTGTGAAATCTATTAAGCCAGATTTCTTGCGAGGCTATGTTTTTCATCATAGTAATTCAATGAATTGCTGTCAATGGCAGTGCTCTTGAGGTTGTTCGAGAATACGTTTACCTCGGGCAAACTCTGCAGTTTGGTAAGAACAACTTTGAGAAGGAGGTTAACAGAAGAATTCAGCTGGGCTGGGCAGAGTTTAGGAAGCTTCGTCGAGTCTACTCCTGGCATATTGGCGTTGGCGCTAAAAGTAAAGTCTTTAATCAGTGCGTCCTGTATGTTATGTCTTACGGTGCCGAAACGTGGACACTCACGGAACGGCTGGTCCTTAAATTCAAGTCGCTCCAGAATGCGATGATTGGGCAGAGAACCAAAGTTGTCAACATAGCTCACAAAATAATCAAGCTGAAGTGGCAATGGGCCGACCATATTAGCCGTAGAACCGATGACCGTTGGGGTAGCCGTGTTCTTGAGTGAAACCGTGAATCGGCAAACGTAACGTAAGGACGCGCTTAGGCTAGGTGGAGCGACGATCTGCGCAGGGTGGCTGGTAGCAGCTGGATGAGAGTTGCCGAGAATGGCGTAAATGGCGTGCAATTGGAGAGGCCTATGTCCAGCAGTGGACTGCTGTAGGCTGATGATGATGACGTGAATGAAAATTATAGCATCACAAAAAATATAAAGCCCATAATCGTACGCAGGTCTCTTGAGACACCTTTTAAAGTACCTACATAACATTACTTAGGACACATTATTAACCCCTTTAAAAACAATACATTCAGAAACATCTATGAACAAATCTTAAAGCGACTTCTCGCCCAGAATTTATATGTAGAAACAGTTAATCTTTCTAAACCGTAGGCTTTAGTCAACACTGTAAATATCTAACAAAACGTAAATCTGAGTGGTACAGGACAAACAAATGTTCGTTTCTAGAAGCTGCGAAAAGCGCCAAGTAAAATGTTGAAGATTCATTGAATTTAAAGCAGGATCCCTTTTGTGTCTTGGTCATAATGGTAGACATGCCAGACGAAGTTTGCTAGTGAGTTTATTTTAGAGACGTCTCAGTTTTTCGAGCTTACATTCTGAAGCACTTTTTGGCAGTATTGGAAACTTAGTGGCCTACAGCTGTAAAAGCAACACAAGAGGGAAAAAGCCTACATTCATCTTTCAACCTTTTTTATCAATTTGAGTTTCCCGTCTTTAAATATTTTCGAAATACAGGTCAATATTGGCTAGTATTTTATTTATTAAAAATGTATCTACAAGTAAAAAAAATACTGTACAACGGCGGACTTAATGCCCGAGGCATTTTCTACCAGTCAATCTTAGGGTGATGCAGAGATAAACCATGGCAGGTGCAACATACGGGATAGATAGCTCGGAAATGACTATAAAATACAAGAATAAATACTAATACATAGATACATACATATAAACAAAATAAACCTTGGTCAGGAGAAATAACGATCGGTAGAGGAGAAAACGATACCAGCAACTCAGCGCTGGGATGTGTTTGTATTTTAATACTCCTTAGTGTCCTCAAACAGTAACGAAAGTAAGGTCTCTTCCAAAAGCATCTTTTATTTTCAATTATAATTTATTTTAAAAGGTGAGGTATAAAGTTAAAACCTTCTAAATACAGATGAAAGTGTTACTAATTCCCTTTGGTGAGTAATCGCGTAAGAATTTTACCTGAACAGTATTTATTTACACAGATACTTTAGGAAGATCTCTTAATCTATACATCTTTATAAATAAATAAAGTGTCTGTTTGTAGTGTCAAAATAAAAGCTTTTTACCAAAAGCATATAAAGAAAGTATATAACGGTAGTAATTACAAAAAAACATTATTTTTATTTTTTGTCTGCTTGCCTGCCTGTCTGTCTGTTTGTTTATTCCGGCTTCTCTCCGAAACGGCTGGACCAATTTTGACGGGACTTTCACTGGCAGACATCTGATATTGTAAGGTGTACCTACTATAGGCTACTTTTTGTCCCAGTACCACGTTCCCATGGGATAATTTCAAACATCCACGAGGGCGAAGCTTGAGCAGAAAGAAAGAAAAAAAAAATATTTGTGACACGCACAGGCAATACTAACAGTAAAAAAAAAAAATACAGGAGCATTTAAAACTAACAATATTAACATTAAAAATAACAATAAAAAGAAAATATGAAATAAAAGACCTATGCGAGACCAAAAAGGCTCCTATCTCAGCATAATGCTGCCATATTTAAAAAATAAATACCGCAGCGCTGGTATTCTGATAGGACCCGCAGACGATAGAATGTAATAATTTATCTACAATGTTCGTGCTTATTACCGTGCTTAGGTACCTACCAAAAATCTCGATTCATGATTCCTAGGCAGTCATATTTAATTTTTATCGTTTACGACATAAAATGCGTGGGTTTAAACCTACGCATACCACGGAAAAAACTGAAATGAAACTAAAAACACTTTTCGTATAAACTAAATACGAAAACATTATCATATTTTCATATAAATATAATGTAGTAATAGGTACCCAGAACTGAAATAATAAATGGATGTATATTTTGACTTCACTTCCAAGTACCTACTTAATTGAAATGACTCATAGAGGTTTCAACGTTTGTTAGGTTAAGTTATAATAATAAAAAGAAAGGTCGTATAAATCATTTATGTCTAAAAATAAGATCGCATCATAAATTGAGTGGTTCTCGGTATTATATATCGGCTTTTTACGATATCTGCTGATATTATACTTATTTAAGTTACAGAGGCAGAAAGTCACACAAAGAAGAATTTATTTTTATGCTTTTAAGGGGCTGACAATAGCTAAAGCGCGGTCACTGTCAGATTTCATAGAAAAGAAAGAGAAGCGCGATGACACAAAGCTGGTAATTTATTGCAAAATATGAAGCAATGCTCTATTTACAAAAAAACTATTGATTGGACTAAAAAATTTAATCCATCACTGCATGCAGTTTGGCATTTGACTATTTATGATATATTTTTAATTATAATTGTTGATGAAAGGATAAACTGCTTTTAAAGTAATTTAAGAGGTGTGTTTGAAGATTTTTTTGATGCATTAATGTATATATAATTATGTTTTGAGTTCCATCACTTTATTAAAAAATACTTGAAAATATCATGCTTTTTTTTCTTGATAAAATTATTTATGGTTTAAGAGACACACTGCTTTCAAAAAGCACCATTTTGACCTTTTTCAAGAAATCTCCGCCTTATCAATCTGCCTAGCATTTTCCCAACTGTGTTGGGGTCAGCTTTCAGTCTAACCAGACTGATGCAGCTGAATACTAGTATTTTACATGGAGCGACTGCCTATCTGAACTCAACAACCCAGTAACTGGGTAACACGATACACTTCAGTAAGACTGGATGTTATAGTATAGTTAAAATCTCGCTGCAGACTTGGTCATAAATCATAATCGGAGTAGGGATGTGCGCTAGTTGCGCGCGCTCAAGGCCATTATCGATGATGACTCAGACGAAGAATTTTAATTTTCTATTTTTAGTTTTATATCTACGTTCTTTTGTTTATATATTTAATATGCTTTGTAGTATATTTGGTAATAAAATAAAAAAAAATGTGTATTTATTTCTATCACCCATTTATAAATATATAAAACTATCGATATCACTCATCGACTGCAGTAATACACAGGACTACGAGTGGGCGTGGCCTGCCCATAAGGCCCGTGAGTGGGAAAGAGAGCGAAACTCTCGAATGATTTATGACCGAGTCTGCAGCGAGATTTTAACTATACTATAGTATGTATTTTGGGCTTCTAACTACCCGTAACGACTGTCAAAGATCTATGAATGACAGCCGGGACCAACGGCTTAACGTGCTTTCCGAGACACGGAGGGGTCTTGATATGTAATGGATGGTCACCCATCTACCAACCGACCGCGGTAACCGTAGATTAACCATCAATCAACCCGTGCGGCTGTTATTACTTAGCCACGAGCCCCTCAATAATCGTTGTGCTCCTTAAGTTCTCAGTTGAGCGGCAAGATTACTGACAAATGCGTGCACTGACTGGACAGGTCCGCTCAATCTGTATGGTTTTTCCTCAAAAGACCGTTTCAGACACCAATCTACATGGTCTTCACAATGATCTGACCAAGATTATGTCTGGACTTTAAAAGAGACTGTGACCTCTGAGTTTGTTTCGGCCTTTCTTCTCAGAGTAGTCAGATAGGAAACGCCGACCTCATCTAGTTTTTAAAATATGATTGACGTGTAAAAGTGTTTGTAACAAACCTCCTTACAGAAATAAAATCATTTATCATTTATCAATGCCTTCAATAATCAGCCGGCAATAATTCGAATCGATTTTCGCCGTACGACTACGTAACCCTAAAATCGTTAGGTAAGTCTACATTGTCTCAAACTATTGCGGCCTATTCCTGCCATTTTATTTACCAAACGATTGAAACTTTAAAACACAGTTTTGACAGTAATCCGACTCAGGCCGCGATTTGGCAAATGTTTTAGATGTCGGGCTGAAGTTTGACAGCGCTAGATTATATTATTGGAGAACTGAGCCCGCTTCAAAGAAGCTTTAAATTAATTGTGGTTGAAACTAGAGGGTATATTGGAAAACTAAAATAAACATTATCAATTACCTGTAACAAAACTAAACTAGGCCATACCGTGTTTTTTATATTGTTAATGAACAAAACAACATTTGTTATTACCATAAGTTATTTATTGTTTTTTTGTTATTTGTTTGTCATTTGTCATATTGTCGTTTGTGAACATATTTGTCTAAAGAACACTGCACTTATGAAATAACGTTAACTCCTAATTAATTGTATGCTTTTGATATCAATTATTAGAATTGCAGGGACACTTCAAAACCTCGCAAACATTTTAAAGAGTGGTTTCGGGATTGAATTTTTATCTATTTTCCGGCGCCATATTTGGACGAATCAATGGACGGACAGGAGGAAACTCAGCTCTTATAGCGTTTCTTTTATGACTTAGGTTTTTTTTTTTGTTTCTTACAGATGCTAACTACACTTGAAATTAAAAATGATTTTGGAAATTTTACAAATCTCAAGCGTGTCCGTAATTTTAATTTATTTTCAGTCGAATGTAGGTAGTCATAATTTATAACACAGAAAGTAGTACTTATTACAAAGCTGTGTGTTTTTAGGATAACCATGTTTGCACCAGAGCTACGTTATTTAACGTTATTACGAACTCTGAACTGATTTTTATAGAATTTAGTTGGACCGATGCGATGTCCTAATGTAGACTGGATGCGGAACTGTATATAAAATAATTTAAACTATCGTCTAAGGAATCACAGTTTTTACAATAATTAACGCTTTCTGTTAAAAAATCACAGTCTGTATATAAAATAATTTAAACTATCGTAAAATGACTTGGTATCAGTTCCACTGGGACCGCATTATAATGTCAAAAGGAAGGGATGCTTCTTATTTAAGAAATCTTAAAACCAATTTTTCTTCATAATTAAAGGATGAGGGAGAGAGAGACAGAGAGGAGCTCTCTCTGTCTCTCTCTCCCTCATCCTTTAATTTAATATGTAATTACCAAAACCCGCTATAACAAAAGCATCAACGGGTGCCACCGACTGCCACTGCGGTTATCGAATTTAATGACTCTTTTGTTCGGACACGTGCAGGCTTAGGCATATTGTAAAATATCTAGGAATTAATTATTTAATAAATAATAACTACCTACATAGTTTCACGAAATCTAAGTAGGTTATTTTGTTAAAAAATATATAGAAAAATATCAAGAGCTAAATGTATACGTAATAAGTATTTATTTTCTACATCGTACCACTTTTCCGACAAACTGTACCCTTGCAGCTAATAGGGATATAAAAAAGCGGGCGAGTTGGGACTAGGGATGAGTAGGTATGGAGTGCCTTGCATTGTCGTATGCAAGATCGATTTCAGTTCACAATTTGTCAGTTTGGCATGGACATATTACAAACTATCGAAAAATAATGCGTTAAATTGTAAATGGTTTGTTGCAGTTCACAATTTTTCGATAGTTTATAATCTCGCGTAAACTTTCGATGTTCATAATTATAGGGTGACAAACATCGACAAGTGTGGATTTAATTAAAACCGTTTTTATTTTATACTCGTACGTAGTATTGTATCATTATGTAACCACTAAACAGTATAATATAATGTATACATATTTTTGAGGCTAACAGTACGTTTTTTCTTCGGCAAAATTATTAAGAATCTATTTCACACTATATGATTCTGAGGGGCCATGTTATAAAAATAATATTGAACAAATTTTATTTGGTAGGTGCAAAAAATAGTTACATGCCAAGCTTAACTAAAGATTACCTGGCACCCTAAACACAAGTTAAATCTTACTTTGGATGCCAGATTTCATCGAAAACACTCTTTCCTTAGTTGTAACTATAAAAAAAAAAAAAAGATTCTTAAATTAGCACAATACTTAAAAATACAGTTATACATAATCTATTTCATGTTTATGTTAATTATTTATTAGTGTTTTTGACGACGTATCGGTAGTACAGTGCGATAACCCGCGAGTGTGTGCCGTTAAAGTATGCATGAAATCAAAGTCATTTCTATTGTTTAGTGTATACATGCCGACGGATAATAGTGCAAACTTAACGGATTTTACGGACTGCCTAAGTCTGGTGAGTGCCACAATTAATGATAGCAATATCGAAAATGCTTTTATACTCGGAGACTTTAATTCGCACCCCAATGAACAATTTTATATTGAATTGGTTTCCTTTTGTCGGGAATCTGAACTATTATGTGCTGATGTTGAACTGTTGGGCGTTAACTCTGACACATATACATTTATAAGCGATGCGCACGGCTCGAGACGTTGGCTAGATCACTGTGTTGCTACCAAAGCAGCGATGAGCACGATTATAAATGTACATGTTAAATATGATGTACTTTGGTCCGACCACTACCCTCTTGTAATTCAATGCAACTTCAATGAAATTAAAACTAAATTATACAATTCAATTAATAATAAAAATGAATCATGTAATAAAATAAAATGGGGAGATAGAAAAATTAATCAAATTGACATTTATACGAAATTTTGTAATGATAATTTAAAATATATTTACTTTCCTAATGAATTGAGTGCATGCTGTGACTATGTTTGTAATAAATTGGACCACAGAATTATTATTGATAAAATGTATGATGACATTGTTAATATTTTGTGCCAAGCCGCTTCTGACAGTAACGAGATAAATTGTGTGCGAAATAGGACACCGGTAATCGGGTGGAATAAGCACGTGAGTGATGCTCACAGGCAGGCCAGGCAAAAGTTTGAGCAGTGGGTCTCGTATGACAGACCACGTGAGGGTCGGGTTTGGACTGAAATGCAAACAAGCCGAACAATTTTTAAGTCGCGCTTACGATGGTGCCAGAACCATAGTGACCAAATTAAAATGGACAAGTTGGCGTCGCACCATTCTAGGGGCGACTTCCGCAGTTTTTGGAAGTCCACCGATAAACTTAATAGTAGGCCGGGCCTGCCTGTGAGTGTTAGCGGCGCTGCTGATGTCACTGGAATTGCCGAACTATTTAGGCAGCACTTCGCTGTCTCGTCACCATTGGGACCGCCACAGTTCACAAGCAGTCCTAGCGGTAGTGGTCAGGAGTTCAGCGTCCGGTTTACGGCAAAAGAAGTAAGACATGTAATTATGTCTATGTCAAGGGGTAAGTCTCCTGGCCACGATGATTTAAGTATTGAACATCTTAAGCATGCTGGTCATCATCTGCCCAGGGTTTTATCGATGTTCTACTCCTTCTGTATGGGACATTCTTATCTGCCTGAGCGGATGATGAGAACTGTGGTGGTGCCAATTATTAAAAATAAAACCGGCGATGTCAGCGATAAGGCCAACTATAGGCCCATTTCATTGGCTACTGTAATGTCAAAAGTGCTTGACAGTTTGCTTAACACACAGCTGGATAAATATCTAACTTTTCATGATAACCAGTTTGGTTTTAAAGCCGGTCTCTCTACAGAAACAGCCATCTTGTGTTTAAAGCAGACTGTCAGGTACTACACTGATAGAAGTACACCGGTGTTTGCTTGCTTCCTCGACTTGTCGAAGGCATTTGACCTGGTTTGTTATGACCTGCTGTGGCAAAAACTGCAGCAAGCGGCAGTGCCAGACGAACTGATCCGTGTGTTACAATACTGGTACGGCAATCAGGTCAATGTTGTTCGATGGTCGGGGGCTTACTCAGCCCCGTATAGATTGGAGTGCGGTGTGAGGCAAGGGGGGCTAACCTCACCGAAGCTCTTCAACTTATACATTAATGCACTGATAGAGAGGCTCAGCAGCATGCATGTCGGTTGCCATATTGGCGGTGTGTGCCTTAACAATATCAGCTACGCAGACGATATGGTGCTGCTGAGCGCCTCTGTCTGTGGAGTGGCAAAACTGATTGGCATTTGTGAAGAATATGCAAGAGAACATGGTTTGCTGTATAATACGAGCAAGAGCGAATGCATGGTCTTTCAGGCCAGGGGGAGTCCAAATTACTTACCAGCAATTAAGCTCAACGGATGCCCACTTAAAAGAGTTTACATGTTTAAATATCTTGGACATTTATTAACCTCTGACCTGAAAGATGATGCAGACATCGAAAGGGAACGTAGGGCGCTGTCTGTTCGTGCGAATATGATCGCTCGCAGATTTGCTCGGTGCTCGAGGGACGTCAAAATAGCCCTGTTTAGGGCATTCTGTACGTCCTTTTATACTGGCAGTCTGTGGTTGGATTACACGCAAAAACAGTACAGAGCCCTACGTGTCCAGTATAACAACGCGTTCAGGGTGCTCTTGAGGCTGCCTCGCTTCTGTAGCGCGTCGGGGATGTTTGCCGAAGCTCGTGTGGATTGTTTCCACACAATCATGCGCAAACGGTGCACATCCCTGGTGCGTAGGATGCGGGGCAGCCGCAACAGTATCCTGAGTGCGTTTTCTGAACGTTTTGACTGTCAGTACGTGAACCACTGCTGTATGGTTCACGTACAGACTAATGTTACAATTTTATTTTAAATCGTGAATCCAATTTATTTAATTTTGTAATATTTATTTTGTGATTTTTGTGCCTACTAACATAGTTTATAAGTTTCAATTGTTACTAACCATACTATGGATCATTGTTTTCTGACAAATAAATTATTATTATTATTATTTAACTAATATTTCGGTGTACTAACGAGTCAAGAAGATTAACTTCAAAGTGCCTTCGCATTGAAGTTTTAATATTAATTGCGAGCAAGTGGAACGTACGTAGGTATGTGACATGATGCTAAGTTAATTTAAATAAATAAGGTAGGTACATTTATTTTTAGCGACCGAGGGAAGTGTGGTTTTTACTCAGTAATTTTAATAATTCATTGTTTTTATTAGAAAACTGAATATTTTCCCAATATTTCTGGCGGACGGACGGATGGGCTTAGGGCTTATTAATATTGGATTACGCTAACCAACCAATTAATATAGCGTCTTTGGAAAGAGCACAAGATCATCCGTTTCTCATAGGAGACTTTAAACATTCAATCCTCAAAAATGTATTTCTTATTTATTTATCATAATCACTGCTCTCATTACAGGTAATTCCTAATGCGGTGGCGTGGTTCTTAATTAATATATCTTAAATAACATAACACATACAATATTATTTTTGTGAATTCATTTAGAGAGCACTAATAATAGAGAGCAGGAAAATAAATAGATCCTGTCAGCAGTGTCATTGAGCGCGTGCAAGGCGCGAGCGTAAGACCTTAAAATTTCCTGAACCCTTTTGATCCACCCGTAAAACGATCGCCTACTAAAAGCCGTCTGTATGTAAGCATTCAACGGTTTTCACGATTATATTTATGGTCGTTTCGAGTGTATCTTTCTTACAATCGCTGGTTTATAACCCATTCATCGGGTTAAATATAAATGAATCCTAAAACTAATACCAACGGAATATGTTAGAGCTAATATACCGCCAACCAAAATATCTAGATTATACAGCAGCTGCAGTATCGTATATCCGTTTACAAGCTCGACTGCTTCGAACCTCGACTAATAATTTATTCATAGATTGTCATTCTCGCATGTGCATGCATTTAACACTAACTAACGTTTAGCAAACTTCCGATATCGAATAGCTTTAGTTTGTTATAGTAAACTAAAATATACTCTTACATTTTATGTGACCGTCACAACCCATAGACAAAATATTTATTTATTTATTTAATCTTTTCGCACAAAAGGTACAAAGGCGGACTTAATGCCTTAGGCATTCTCTACCAGTCAACCAAGGGTGGTGAAGAGATTAGATGGCAGGTGCTTTAATGGAAATGAACAATGATAAAAAAATTACTATTAAAACAACGTACACAAATACATAAATAAGTCCTATACACATACATACTATTTACTATACTATACATATACTTACATAAATATATAGGTATATATATAAATATACTATATACAAATTCAAGGAAGAGAGATGTTGAGATGACTCTACTCTATTTATTTTGAAAATAACTCTGCAATTTCCGCTTAAATGCATACCGACTGGTAGCCGTCCTGATATCAAGAGGAAGCGCATTCCAAAGAAGAATGGACTGAATATGAAAGGAAGAATTAACAAAGTCAGAAGTATGAGAAGGACAGAGTAGAAGAAGGTTGTTAGAAGAACGCAGATTCGTAGCGTGAGAAGAACATAGGTATTGGAAGTGAGACACGAGATAAGAAGGAGGAGTGAGAGAGTTGAGAAGGGAGAAAAGCGTGGTCAAAGCACGCAAACTTCTTCTTTGGCGAATGGACATCCATTTGAGCTCAGACCTATAGCTCGACACATGGTCATATTTTCTGAGGTTGAATATGAACGGGATACCATAGTTAAGCAATCTGTCGAGCTTATCCAGCAAAACCGCATTCAAGTCAAAGTAACACACGTCACCATAGTCGATCACAGGGAAAATCAAAGTCTGCACAAGCATGGTTTTCGTCTTAGCGGGCAAAAATTTCTAAGGTTTATTTATTTTATTATTTATGTACACACAGTAAAACAGATAGGTACAGATACGACATATTAGAATTGAGTACAAAGGTACTGCTTATTTCTTAAGAAATTTCTTCCAGCAGACCCGCGAATGGAGATAGGAAAAAGAAATGTAAACAATAGTGTGTGAGAGCAAGAAGAGAAGAGTTTGGTTTTGTGACTAAACTAGAATATTAAATACACCTACATGTAATGCAAAAACATAACACATACCTACTTAGATATATAGATATTTCTAAAATAAATAAACATATTATAAATAAGAAAATTCGGCGTGTTTACTTGCGCCTCCAATGCTTTGTAAATTACCTATGACGCGTCATCATTATTTTTCTTTTTTGTTCATAAGGAAAGGGCTTTATCGGACATGCGATTATACCAAGCCGAAATTATATCACGTGATTTCCGTAAAAAAACATAAGTTCGCCGTATTCCGGTTGCGTAGTTTTTGGCAGTTTGTCCCTACGCTAAGACTTTCGGGCTTCTGACCTTCTAATCGCTACAATCAACTGTCATGATGAATATTAACATAATAACCACGCCCTGCAGACAGTTTATGATAACTTTAGCCGTAAATTGTACCAAATAAACCCATTTCACCAAAGATTAGCATACTTTTTACCAACTTTAATTGAAAAGAGAGAAATAAAACGATATTCGCCGAAACGTAATTTGTTACTTTCAAAGTTCTGACGAAAATCGACCACAAGAGTTACAGAAGTAAACCTAAATTCAAAAAAACTTATTCTTGTCACAGAATCTATAAAAACGGTTGCGTCGGTACAGTCAGAAAGGTAAGTTTACAAATCTTTTGAAGGTTTCAATAAAATTGACAAAACAAAATTTTGTTCAATTTTATTACAATCACCCGCACCAGGACAAGCTTATTATAACAACGCAGAATATTTAGTTTTTGGTTGGATCACTCTCTCTTTGAGGTGTTTCTCCATACTTTATTGTTATGTAGTATGTTGAAAATCTATGTCTTCTTTTTCGTGTCGCTGGCACGACAGTATTACAGATCTTGTTGGCCCAAAACTTCGCCACTTCCACGGCGTCGTCGATGGCAGCGCAGAGGTCACGTCGACTGCATTTTTTTGGGACACAAAGGGCAGGACAGAAGGTGGTGCATGTTTGAAAATGTATATAAAACGTTAATTTCGACGAAAAAAAATACGCATAATATTTTGTACACCTATCACTTACTTTTTATGCTGACTGTACAAAATAAATCTTATCCGTTATGTCATATTTTCCTCCAACAAAAAGAAGAAGTACTAGACAAGAAACCACAATATTTTTCTTTCATATTTCGAACCAACTTCGTTTATAAATAACGATCACAAACTTTCATTTACAGAGTCACTGACCTTTGTTTCCAACGAAAATAGATTTTCCTAGAAACTTTGATGAAAATTTTATAAAAATTTGAATAATGCACGCTATATTTTACCTGGAAATCCCAGCTGTCGATATTTTACGCGTCATATAAAAATTATAGCTTATTTTAGTAGGTCATGCTCTAAAATCTGGATTATGAAAATTCTTTGCAACATATTTTGTGTTACAATATTTTTATCTATCGAGATAAAAATTCAATATCTATACTTCTTCCGATCCTGTCACATTCAGGGTTCGCTTTGCTTGAACGACTTGAGAGCTGTGGTGACCCAATGGTAGCGGGCGTGACTTACGAGTTGTAGGTCCTTGGTTCGAACCCAGTCAGGCGCTTTACTTTGTGTAAATTATTTCATCACAACTGCTCTCAAAACGGTGAATGAAAACATCGTGAGGAAACTGGCGTGTCCTAGAACCAAAAAAAATCGAAAGACATGTGAAATGTACCAACCCGCACTGGGCCTGCGTGGTGGATTTACGGCTCACTCCCTCTCACAGAGAGGAGGCCTGTGTCCCAGCAGTGGGAACATTATAGGCTGATGACGATGATGAACGACTTGACATTCAGTGCTATTATTTTGCTCCTTTTTTTACCCTGCATTATTTAACTAAGGACAGCAAGTAACCCCAAACAGCAGTAAGGACTGCCTCGTAGGTTTAGATGTCGCAAACTCCACTCCTGAGCCTGAGGTCCTGGGTTCGATTTCCAGATAGAGCTTTCTCAATAGCAGCCCAGAGTCTGGATCTGTGTTCGGTTGATGGCCCCCTATTACATGGGTCTTTTAAAGATGGCGAAATGTGGGTGTATAGGAACACCTCTGCCTTACATTTTGGGATTACAGGCGTGATGTTATGTTAGAAACTAACCCTAGTCCTGGACGGCAGTGCATCATTTTCGTTTATGTTTTTTTTTTTTTTTGTAAAAATGTTGCCCCACACTAGGAATTTCTCCTGTATTGTGGGTGCGTTTACAAACATTTAAACTCACATACACAAACAGCCAGACCCGGAACAACTACTTATAGATCATGCAAATATTTCTTCCGCGCGTGAATCGAACCCGCGACACGCAGCGCAGCAGTCAATCGCTTAACCACGCTGCGCCAACCATGCCGTTAATCATTGAAGACATTAAATATTTATTTATTAAGCTTACACACACTACCTTTACAGGATGACCCCAATGCAATAGTGCTTTCACAAATAACACCAAATAAAAAAATCAACTTACGGCAACTACTTAAAAAATACAACGCAACACTAAACTCTATTAAAAACACAATCTGAAGTCAGACTACAGAACTATATGTAACTTATCTATGTAATAATTATCAAACTAAACTTTTGTTTTTACATACAAAATCAGACTTAGCACAAAATATTAATATTTAAATATAACTAACAAAATTCAACTCAAACTCAAAGCATTTATTTCAAATAAACCAATTACAGGCACTTTTGAATTGTCAAGGGGTCGGTCAGTCAGAAAGATGAAGCTAGTTGCCCATTCCAAAGCGTAGTAGGTACCTATGGAGAAGAACGGGCAAGAAACTCCATGGACACTCTTTTAAATCAAAATATTGTTACAATAGAGTGGTTACATCATTCATGTTGTAATTATACATGTGAGAACGATGTAGAAAGACGTGCACGTTAAAAGCGTCCGTAATAAAAAGATAAAAAACAATTATGGAATTAAAATAAGCCGTGGCAGCTAAGAAATGACCAGTGCCTACTGACGGCGCCCGTTCACGAACATGACGTATGGATCAGCACCATTCAGCTCAACCATTTTGAAGGGAACTCAATGATCCAATACATCCAACAATAGTATATTTAATCAGTAGCAGTAAAAATTTATAGTTTGCCTCAAACTAAGCTTTTCATCTGTATCGCAAGCGTTGGGGCACAAACCACTGACAAACTCAAACTCAAAGCATTTATTTCAATTAAACCATTTACAGGCACTTTTGAAGTGTCAAGTGGTCGGTCAGTCAGAAATATGAAGCTAGTTGCTCATTCCAAAGCGTAGTAAGTACATCGAATGGCACAAACACATCATCATAGAACAGCGTAGAACCTTTTCAACTATATTGGGGTCGGAACCCAGTAACTGGGTAACACGATACCCCTTAGTAAGACTGGTTTTCAGACTATCGGGCTTCTGACTAGGTACCCGTAACGACTGTCAAAGATCCACAAATGTCAGCCAGGACCATCGGCTTAACGTACTTTCCGAGGCACATACTCTCTCAAATATACACGGTGATTTTTAATTCACTGTTAACCTTTCAGGGCGTGGAAGTACTCATGATTATGCGCAACTTTTACTATGAGACCAACTGTGAAATGTCCAAAAAAATATCAGCTGTTTCATACAAAAATGCAATATTTACCCGATGAATATCTATGCAACAGATGATTTTTTTTTTTTATATTTCGTAGTTGGTCTCATAGTGAGAGTTGTTTACAATCATGAGTTGTTTCACCTCCTGCAAGGTTAACAGTGAATTAAAAATCACCGTGTATGTTCCGTGTTGTTATCAAACTCGCAAAATGTGACACAGCAGCCCCTGTGCCCACCGTATTGCCTTGAAAAAACCGCAACAGGATAAGAAAAAATACTAGTAACACTTATTTGCTGCTCCCAAATATTAAAAAAGAGGAAACGACAAAACATGTACGTACGTACCTACAGTATATTAGATTTTCGCGACGCCATTATACTTAATATATAGGTAAGTAGAATATTAGATTTCAGATGTCCTCGTTAAGCTTCCATCACTATAAGTATGTCCCAAATCGGTTGAGTGGTTTTCTAGGCTACGCGACATACATAGATAGAGATTCATGAGAGTACACTTCTACGATAGTTATTTTGACGACCGAATTTAAGACGTAGGTCGTCAAAGAATCTTAGTAAGCTAAGATTCTTTGTGAAGGTACTTACCTCAGACCAAATAAAAAAGCATGCAAAACTACACCTCGCTCTGTACATAAATACGCTCACATACACACATTTACAACCCAATTTACAACTAAACTACACCTCACGACACGAAACCGGCCTCACGTCACTGTTGGCAGCGATAGGTCTAGATTTTTTATTTGGTCTAAGGTATATTTGATGAGGTATTTTTTATTATAGGTGCATCGTCTTCACAAATAATTATATAATGAATGTATACAAAATATTGTAACACATTTTAAAAGAGTAACGGTGGAGTTTCTCGCCCATTCTTCTCCATAAGAAACTACCTTTTGGAAAGGGCGAAGTGATTGTAGAATCAATTCTATTTTAATGTAAATGTTGACGTTCAAAAGTGCCTTTTATGTGCCTACTTGAAATAAATGCTTTGACTTTGGTAATTAAATAAAAGTTATTTCCGACTTTGTAGGTAATTGAGAGTATTTACTCCACGCTGTGACTTTTCGACGTGACCTTAGAATCTAGTCCATCAACGGGGATGTCTGAATAAAAAAAATCACCTAAAGATAAATATTCTAACACTGCTAAAATATCTAAACACGAGTTTCTAAAAGCTTGCAAAATTTATATTTCTGTTTATACAGCATGTATCAGAAAGGTGTTCAGACCACCGAACTGAACCACTTTCTCCATGTTACCAACGTCGAAATAGCGAAAAAATTATCGGCTATACATTCGGGTCGAGTAGGTATATTTTTTTTGTAAGGGACTGTTTAAGATACTTGTACTGTCTGATGTAAAATAATGTAATAATGTCTGTAACAATTAAGTCACTTTTTTTAAAAACAAAAAAATATTTTATATATATTTTATTTTTATATTTGTTTAGTTTGATGGTCTGTAACACCCCCCTAAATAAAACCACACATGTCTGATACTGTGTGTTGTAGATCACTGTTATCATTTTGTTTAACCAACCACAACAGCCAACAAGCGATTAGTCTGACATGAATTTACTAATCAGTGACTTGATTAGGCTCCTAGAACCGAATGCGGCGTGTTTTGTCCACAATTTTGTAATTATATTCATAATATTAATAAAAGGTAATATAAATGTTCCGACCATATAATCAGACTGAAACTTCAAATGTTGTACAATTAAGTTAAATAGCTTACATACAGGGTCCTTGAAAGAGTTACATACAGGAATACAATTGCAGGAAATGTCTACATCATCAGAACAATCTAGCATAATATTGTGAATTCTAAGTTTCATCAGATAGGCCAAGAGGAAATTGTGAAACATTTGCTTGCGAAAATCTTCACGCATAAATAAAAACAATAAAAGAAAATCACAGAAATTATTCTATCTATACGTTGTAAGATTATAGAGCGCGGCATTTTATGGGGTAAGCGCTTGACCCCTTAAAACACGCCAGTCGTACAGCAAATGACCCCCTGACAGCTGACGTTCTTTATCGGCTTCCTTCGTCACACAGTTTTTATTAAGAACGTGGGACCCGTAGTTTTTACACGTCTTTTAAGCTGAATATAAATTGTTTCGTCAACAAAAAAAAATTATGAGAATGCCTGCTGAATTGCCAAATAGGGGACAATTCTAGATTCCGCGTAGAAAAAATAACTTTGGGCACCAACTGGCCGTAGGTAATATAAAAACGTTTCAGATTGTAACCTTGCGTATTTCCCCGATCCTTGCTCGACGAATTGCCAGCCCGCGCCGTAGCAGCTGAGCCTGTAGGTTTAAATTCCCCCGTTAATAATTATTATTCAAATTTGATCCAGCCTGTCCCACCTTGCTGTCCTCCCCCCAGCGACGCCCTAAGCCGAGGTCCGTACCCCACAGAGGGGGTACCCTTACGTGTAGTCGCTTAGTAATGTAAGAAGCTTTGAGTACGCTTAAGGCAGCCACGGGATAGTCCGGTTAAGCAGTGACTACCTCTCAAGGTCAAATACGACGCCATATCAAAAAAAAAACCTTGCTTATACCTTTATTAAGAAATAAGCAGGTACTCAAATGTTACAATATGTCGTATGTCTATGAATTTTACTGTGTGTACTGTAATAAGAAAATAAATAATTGAATAAAGGTGTAATAAATAAACTACGACGATCACTGTTGACGCCTATTTGGACTGTTTACTTCCAGTCTGTCTGTAACTAGAACATAACTGGCGAGGTGTGGGTGCACTATACACCCCTGCCCAACCCTTTGAAAGAATACAGGCGTGATGTTATGCAGAAATCTCATTTCCGCAACTTTTTCGCGGAACTACCCTTTTGCGAAAGTGAATTCGCGCATGTGGATTCGCGCAAGTGTCTATCGCGCATGTGTCCCTTCGCGTAAAAGTCCACTCGTGGAAATGTCTTTTCTCGCAAGTGTCCCTTCGCGTAAAAGTCCACGCGTGGAAAGTCTTTTCTCGCAAGTGCCCCTTCGCGTAAAAGTCCCCTCGTGGAAATGTCTTTTCTCGCAAGTGTTATTTCGCGTAAAAGTCCACTCGTGGAAATGTCTATTCTCGCAAGTGTCCCTTCGAGTAAAAGTCCACTCGTGGATATGTCTTTTCTCGCAAGTGTCCCTTCGAGTAAAAGTCCACTCGTGGAAATGTCTATTCTCGCAAGTGTCCCTTCGAGTAAAAGTCTACTCGTGGATATGTCTTTTCTCGCAAGTGTCCCTTCGAGTAAAAGTCCACTCGTGGAAATGTCTTTTCTCGCAAGTGTCCCTTTGCGTAAAAGTCCACCCGTGGAAAAGTCTTTTCTCGCAAGTGTCCCTTCGCGTAAAAGTCCACTCGTGGAAATGTCTTTTCTCGCAAGTGTCCCTTCGCGAAATAGTCCACTCGCGGAAATATCGTTTCGCACAAGTAGGTTCGCGCAAGCGCCTTTAGCGGAAATGTCTTTTGCTCAAGTGTCCCAAATCCCGGGTCAGCAGTAGCGACCACTAGACCAACGCGGCAGGCAACATTAACAATATCGTATTTAAATCAAATAATATTATGAAGCCATAGTAAAAATGAACTATCATCAAGTCATCATGAACTGATGCATGCATGCCGTCTGTTAGGACAGGTCAACTCAAAGTTGCATGGCTCTTTCTTCAAAAGGCCCTTCCAGACATGTCCCTGCATTGTTAGACTCACATAAAATCCTAATAATACAATTTTTGGACTTTAAAAGAGACCATGACCTCTGAGTTTGTTTCGGCATTTCTTCTCAGGGATCAGTCAGCTAGGAAATGCCGGCGCCATCTAGTTTTAAAATATTGACGTGTAAGTGTCTTAAAAGATCTACTTACAGAAATAAACATTCCATTTCATTTATCGAAATAAGTACAATTCATAAAATGAACATGAAAAATATCTTATGGTGTTGAAAAAAGTAATATTTCTGTCAACTATAATTATTATTAATACACTCATAAATATTTTTGTACTGTTCGACCCGTAGTAAATAAACTATTTTTATATCAAAATAGATATGATCAAACGATTCCAAATAATATTCCAGTCACAACCAACCAGATTTAGAAACAATATCAATAATGTTCCTATCATGTAGGTATCAATGTCGATTCTACTTCGAAGAATTGAATGGTACAGATTCATTCAATCAAATCTTTTAATAAAGTAATTCATTGCACTTCGAACAGCATTCATTTCCTTGGCGAGATACCGAGGTTTTTCATTCAGCTATTAGTGAATTCTATTGCTATCATATCTACCTACCTCTTTTACGATATTGCTATTCCTGATCCAACCAGCGGGCATAAAAGCGGAAATCTTAAAAGTGGATTTCTCAGCGTTTATTCGAAGGATCACATAGCGATGGCTAGCCTTCGCTCGCTTTACGAACACCCAAGTTGATAAGTTAAGTTTCTATTTTATCTGGCACATTATGGCCAGATTATAGTAGTACTATTTAAGATAAACGTTCATGCTATCACAATAAACCGCTCGTTGGCTATGAGTTATTGGGTCAGTTTCGTTTACCGTCACAAACGTATCTTCACTGACGTCACGGTAGTGAATGAAACCCAGAAACAACGGATAAATCTGATGGGGCCGATGCCCTTACGTCGAACTGACTGCGGTTTTTGTATTGGATGTCTTACCGCAAATAGGGCTGGTAAAGCCTATATCAGACGGTTCACGCAAATAAGATCCGTTGTACACACACGTTTGTTTGCCGTGTATAACTACGATTGATTCGCCGTGTCTAGGCCTAGGCACGGTTCTCAGTGTTGTACGGATCACTATGGAAGTTTATTGACAGACACGGTGGCACTACGGCACGGCGCCGTAGACGTACATCATACAGCCGGTGGTTTGCCATGTCTTATACAAGCTCACACTATTATTCTGCGGTACGGCTAGCGCGCCGCACCGTAAAGAAACCATACCTAGTACAACGGGCCTAATGGTTCATCTTTATTTCATTCCACGTTCAAACGACACCGAAAAAATGACTAGATTCAAAACGTTAATCTGCTCCTCTCATTTCATTTTTCTATCATTCGATAAGCGACTGAAAGATTCTGAGTGCTTAAATCCAACAACGTTGAATCGGTTCGCTTTTGGTAAAAATTAACAAAAAGTGAAGCGTCTGATATCGGCTTAATAGCACAAGTACATATTACCTACAAGTAACAAGTAGTTTATTACAAGTAGCTACCTAAATATTTTATTAAGTTAAGCCCTACGTAATAAACTAATATGATCCTGTAACAATGTGGGGTAACTGACATTTTTACACGCCATTTTTAAGGCAACTTTGTACCATTTCTTACTACGCCACGACCTCCTTTATAAAGAAATAATTATATCTTTTGTCTTTCTTTCGAGTGAATACTAAGATGAAGGTTGATACAGATCAAAGAATTTGTCACGCGGCACCGACCCCAAAAAATATTAGATTTTCCTACACGTAAGTACAAACTTTCTCATAAACCCTGAAATTCTAGCGCATACATGTAGACAATATTCACCTGTATTAACATCTCATAAATCACCGCTTGCATCTACGTGAAACATGATTTATTTTAGAACCTCTGACGCACCTTGTGCATAACTTCATACAGGACCAGGTACACACAATGCACTGTTTATAGCTTCGAATATACATCGACCAATATACGATACGATATACACGGTTATTGCTAAAATACCATCAACCGACTAAGGGGTCATTGTACTCATCATTATGAACAAGTTTTAATACGGTAACAAATATGAAATCGCGAAAAAAAAATCAGATGTTACCTACATTTATGCTTGCAGAAGCCGTCAAAATGTAGGGACCAGCTGATTTTTTTTTCGCGTTTTCATTTTGCTCCCATAGTAAAAGTTGTTCATAATGATGAGTACAATCACCCCTTAAAAGGTTGATGGTGTTTTACCAATAACCCTGTATATTTTGAATAATAAACCACATTAATTTAAACTTCAAAGTCTCTTACTGTTTTAGCGTTAAATAGAGAGCTATGGATGTTTGGCATTGTTGCTGTTGCAGCTGTTGGCATTTTCCTCATGATACGAGCAGTATTTTTGTTTAACTTAAATATATTGTTTGACTAAATATTTTAGGTAACAATAAAAATATTGTAATTTTCTGCTTTTTTCAAACATTACTTAAGTTCATGCTTAACATCTATTTCAGACAAATAAAGCGTTTACACCATAGACAGAGAGTTAATTGGTTCCATGCAATAACTTGCAGAATATTGTGGTATGGTAGTTTTATTATAGGTGCATTGCATTGTCTTCACATTTAATTAATGTATAAAAAATGTTGTAACACATTTTAAAAGAGTAACGATGGAGTTTCTTGCCCATTCTTCTCCATACGAAACTACCTTTTGGAAGGGGCGACTAGAATCAATTATACTTTAATGTAAATGTTGACGTTCAAAAGTGCCTTTTATGTGCCTACTTGAAATAAATGCTTTAACTTTGAATAACAGACAAACTCAAACTCAAAAGTATTTATTTCAAATAAACCAATTTAAGGCACTTTTGAATTGTCAAGGGGTTGGTCAGTCAGAAAGATGAAGCTAGTTGCCCATTCCAAAGCGTAATAGGTATCTATGGAGAAGAACGAGCAAGAAACTCCATGGGCACTCTTTTAAATCAAAATACTGGTACAAAAAAGTGGTTACATCATTCATGTTGAAATTATACATGTGAGAACGATGTAGAAAGTCGTGCACATTAAGAGCGTTTATACCTTATTATGAGTGGCAACGTCGCAATTTAGTGTCATATTTCGTGGTTTTCAATTTTTATCATTTAATCGGAGCTATATTTTAAAAATCTGTTTAATTAACTTTTTTAGAATTACGTGAAAGTGTTTAAAAAGTAAGTAACCGTAATGCTTACAGTTATTTTACAATGAAAATAACACCCTGCAAGTTTCCAATGTATTATTTGCATATAAATAGAACTGTAAACGCAACGATTTCTTACCTTTTACACAGTTTACACATAATTCTAAAAAGTTAATTAAACAGATTTTTAAAATATAGCTCCGATTAAATGATAAAAATTGAAAACCAAGAAATATGACACTAAATTGCGACGTGGCCACTCATAAGGTATAAACGTTCTTAAAAGCGTCCGTAATAAAAAGATAAAAACTGTTCAGGAATTAAAATAAGCCCTATCAGCTAAGAAATGACCAGTGCCCACTGACAGCGCCGTTCACGAATATTACGTATGGATCAGCACCATTCAGCTCAACCATTTTGAAGAGAACTTAATGATCCAATACACACGCCTCCACCAGCGACACATTTGAGTTAGCATGACATACTCTCAGCCGCCAGGGCACATTCAAGTCCATGAAAGACGAAGCCAGTAAGCTTTATAGTAGGTACGTAGTGCTCACACGTGTGCTATGCAATTATACAATACTAAGAGATTGGATTTATACAATGCAAAGATAGTTTTTATAACCTCCATCAGCTCCAACAATATTTTCGAATGCTAATCAATTAGTTTATGCGCCCTTGTGGAGCAGGACCAGCGCTGAGCCAAGCATTTTGGTCAGTGATGTAATCCCCCAACTTATAATATGCTTGGCTGAATAGTGTGCGTTTTATACAAGATTTAAATTTTGTTTCATTCAGTTGGAGTATGTGATACGGAATATACAGAAAGTAATACCTTGTTTTTGAACCTATGCTTAATTCGTCCCAAAGAAAAAAATGTGGTGTGGTGATATGATAAGTTATGTGTTGAGGGAAAATTGGATGATAAATGTCTGAATCAAAATTCAGACATTTGTCATCCAATTTTCCCTTACAACACATACAATTCATAACGTATCATTGCCAATTTCATGTGTAAACGCCTTAACACATAGATATATTTTGGCAAACATCCAACACTATTTACCTAAACGAATAGTGTGCCATAGATAAAAATCTTTGTTACGACTGTACCGCGTAGGCGCAACATCCATCCAATAACGATTTTGTTATTATTTTGATTTATAGGCACGGAATTAGGACAATCTATAACATAAAGTCTTCCACGAAAATATGAGGAAGGAAGTGTGAAATGCTTTCTTCAGTAAACTTTGTTGTTCATGTTATCAGAACCATTAAGATGTTGGTGCTCTCAATTTATTGTTAAGTTTTGTCTATTGGAGAAATTAAAGATGGTGCTCATTAAAAACTAATTTGTCTATGAACCAAACGCACTTGGTGGCATAACGCATCAAACAAGCATGAGTTTCAAAGTTTTATTCACAGGTCCATGACAAATTTGTTTGGAGGTTTTTATAAATCTAAATAAAGTTCAAATTGTGCTCATCATAGCGATAGACCTGCAGTGCTGTTCTGTAACAACCTCACCGTGAAAACTTAGGTGAAGTGAGCGTGGAGTGAACTGTCAACACTGTTAACAATCCCTAGCATCATGTGGAATGACAGCTCACTTCAAGCTCACTTCACCTAAGTTTTTACGGTGAGATTGTTACAGAATATTTCGGCTGGACTTTACTATGTGTCGTCATTAGCATACAACACAACATAAATTCACCGTTTTTTCGCATACATGGATAATTATAGCCTCGACAGTTGCATGCCTCGTAATCCACATACATTATGGATAATGAAATATGTTCTGGGAAAACATACAGCACCATATCCGCAGTATTTAAAGTATACAGTATACCTACATGAAGGACGTAAATTACTTGAACAACCTCAAAGGGACGCATTAAATACTCTACTGTTTTTAAATTGAGCAGGAAAAGATTGCATTTGTTCCCGTAATTTTATTGCACTTGTAAAATCAAAAACTAAAGAGAAAATGAAAACCTTCCGAATTCAAAATGAGGTATACACCAACAAAAGAACAGTTTTGTGCCAATGCGTAAAACATATTATAACCGACTTATGATTTAGGTCAAACCTAGGCGATAAACAAATCAACCCCAATCCAAGGAGTCTAGAATACATTGCCCTAAAAACATTTTTCCTATATTCTATTTTCTTTACTGGCCAGTATCAAGTTAATGTTAATCAATAAAAAAAGTATTGACCATAAATGAGGACACTTGACAGACGAAGATTTTAATGCTAGCAACATTCGTAACCTCATTCGGCTTTCAATGAAACCACACCTTTGCTCACGCACAAGGGTTTTGGCCCTTTTTCTTTACTGGTTTTCTGGAGATAGTTGACAGAAGTATTGGTCGGAACAAAGATGAACTATGTGAATCGTTCTGGTCCAATAACGATTGGATACGGGCTCTTGTGTGAAGAGATACGACGAATACAGGCGCAAGATACAAGCATGACTCAGCTCGTATCTTGCACCTATCCTATGTATCTTTCGTTTAGGTGTACAACTAAACGCCGACAGACTGAACACCGACAAGACTTTACTTCGACGGGACTCTTCGCCGACAGGGCATAATATAATATACATACATAATCAGATACTTACTTTGGAAATCGATTATGCGAAATAGGTTAGGTTAGAACTTTGAACAGCCGCGCGCGAGCCGAGCGAGCGAAGCGAGCGGTGTTGCGGCAGCGCAGCGTCCGGCGAGCGCTACTTCCAAGTTGCTCAAAGAAATGTTTTCACATATACAAAATCACCAGTAAATCAGTAAATCAAAAACAAGACCACAGACCTGTCGGCGAAGTGTCCTGTCGGCGAAGAGTCCTGTCGAAGTAAAGTCTTGTCGGTGTTCAGTCTGTCGGCGTAGTGTCTGTCGGCATTCAGTCGTACACTCCTTTCGTATCACCCTCTTATTGCGGAATTTCAGCTCATTGAAAGATTACATACATGTTGTCAAAAAGGTCTTAAAAATTAAATAAGCCAGGTGCCTTATCAACCTATTGTACCTTGTACCTTTAGATTCTTCTATATGCATATTATAAATTAAAGTAGCTTTTCGTGTCTGTCTGTGTGACCGCATTGTTCTTATAAACTTCACAACGGATTACATACGGACACACATACGGATGTTCCGGAAGTTTTATGTAAAAGTACATATTACACTTACACATGATAAAGAAAAATATCAATGTTTTGTCAGGTCGTAAAAACCATGCGAAATAAAATAACTAAACTCATTTAAAATAAACTAAAGTAAGGGAAAAAATTGCTACGCATAGTGACATCCTACGTCAATTTGCCGCTTAACACGGCCATTTCATAAAGCTGTCAACGAATGACAGTTATGATTTGAATACCTATACGTTTTGTGTTAGCAGTTGACTGGCATATCAATTAATTCCCAATACCTACGTATAGCACGTTGCAAATGAACATTTTAGTATTGAATAAATTTTCTGCATCATCTTTAATGTGTGCTAAGATATCTGATTTATTTCTGTGTACATAATTATGTAGTTAGACTACTTGGTTGAAAGCAATTTCATGGGCCCCTCTGACGCTCGTCAAAACGTGGAACCTTCACAAAACTTTGATGACCGCAATTTACTTCCGCTTTCCTGAAGCTCGGTCATTAAGTGGTGATCAAATACCTACTTTAATACATAACAGGTACATACCTATTATGTATTAAAGTAGGTATTTGATCAACACTTAATGACCGAGCTTAATGGCCGATACATACCTACATATGTATAGGTAGAAAATTAATTTAGATGTTGCAAAAAAGCGCAGTTTTAATTAGACAAAACCAGGGCCCTATTTTATATACCTAACCTGCAAAGCGACACATTTTTCAAAATAATACACAATCGTCACCATAATCGTTTAATAAAGCAGAAAATGTATGAAAGAAAATAGTCGTATTGTCTTCCTTTCTCCTTCTTTTTCCCGCTTTTTTCTTTTCTTTTGTTTTTTTCTTATCGGTTGAAGAAAACCGGGCCATTACCAATATAGGGTGAGCAGTGTTTAGAAATAGAACAACTCGCTATATTTCACGTGAAATATTATACGACTGAATTGAGGCTTGCATTAAAAGCTTTCACGAGCACTTCCGGTGTGTCCCGGCAGCCCAAAATGCTACCTAACTTGCTGATTCGATAGCATTTTCACCGCGACATGAGTAATCCTGAAATCTTATTTTGAATTCGTTCATTCACTGGCAGCACAGTGCACAGCCCAAACCGTTGGGTCTTGAACCATGAAAGTACAGGAGTTCCTTGTATTTATAACGAAGGTGAGCCCCAAAGAAAGATTTTTGAACATTCATCGTTCACAAATTAGACAATGATTATTAGATAATGTAGATGCTATATTTTATTTATCATTGTATGTTTCAAAATTTTAATTTTATTTATTTACTGTAAAGTGTTGGAAGTCAATTCCTAGGCTACAAGGTTGTATACAGCGTGGCGCTGCAATGGTGACCTTAATTTAACACACATATACGTTTACACATTTTCGTTTCATGACAAATTTTTATTTCCATTAAACGTTATTATTTACAGATTAATATTTTTTTTTTAGGAAATAGCATCTAAGAGCAACCTGTACTTAAAGAACTGTCGCGCAGCGGTCATTTGCCGGGGTCACGGATCATAACTTCGTGTCAATGAAATTAAAACGAATAAGCAATACTATTAGGACGAAACAAATGCATAGAGTAGGCGAATTTAAGGAAATTTCCTTTGTTGGCGAGCAGCGCAGGCGACGCGCGCTCTAGTACCGAACTCTTAATTCTTTTTTTTTTGCTTTTCTAGTGCTAGCCGAACCCGTGTCCTTGACGCACTTTTTTACACTAGGGCGCATACCTATTGTTTTATTTATTTATTTTTGTGTAATTAGGATAGTAATTAGACTATGGTACTGCGATAAAGACGCTTTGATTTGTTTTCGTTTTCTTATCTAGTAGGTACGTTTACTCCTCTTGCGATACGGACGCATTTATTAGTGCTATTAGTGCTTGTGTAAACTTGTGATCGTGATGGCAGTGATTAGTGATGGTATGATAAGTGTTTGTACCACTTGCGCCGCTCGGTTTCTTTGATAGTATGCCGTCAAAGAATCGGACCGATCACGAGTAGGTACAAAACGCGATGCGCGGTAGCCAGCGCGCGAATCGACGCGTTGCCGCTCCGAGTTAACATAATCCAGCTAAGTAAGTAATTTCATGAATGAATTTTTGCAAGGATGATCCCAATTTTAGTAGCTTTTTTATTATTCAGTTTGTCTGATTTTTTTTTTCAATTTACTAATTATTTTAACTTAAACAATTTTTTTATGATTAATGGATACTAGCCCTACCCGTGTGTTAAATTAATGTCACCATTGTAGCGCCACGTTGTATGTAAGCCCTGAGTCTTAAGAACCAATATCTCCCAAAATACAAGCTCGTTTTTTTGGGAGTTGGCAAATCATTAATTAAGTGCTGCTGTACAACCATCAAACACCTTATTAAATTTTACTGTACACAGATTAAATTTTTGTTGTAGGTACTTTGAGAGCGAAGTAAATTTAATTATTATTATTATAAACTAACTAAACTTAGTTCGTCACTTAGGCCGATGGAAAGTCTTATAGAGTCACGAGGAACAGGGTGTAAAGTTCACTCATACCTCCATAGAAAAGGGAGGATCCTCCGACCAGACGGGTGTCGTGTCTGGTGGGCCACTGCCCAACGATTGATGTCGGGAAGTATAGAATATGCTAGTCGCGCGGTAAACTCTGCTTGCGCGATGCAGGATTTGCGTGACGTTAGTATGACGCGCAGCTCGCATGTGGCGATATAGATACCGCTACAGTCCCAGCCGGAGCACGGCTTGTCTTGTAATTCGTGTCGACACTAGAATTAAAACAACCTTACTTTTACAAATCACCATTATGCGCCCCATATTATTACTTAGCCCACGTACGGACGGACGTATAAATATCGCAGCGGGATTTTATCACACACTAGATTTTCAACGCTCGACTCAAATTGTACTAACACTATGGATTTTATAAAAAGTCTGAAATAAAAAGTTTTTTTTTTAACATCGAGAGTTGAAAATCCAGTGCGCGATAAAATTTCGCCGTCCATGCGAACGTGGGCTTACTCTCAAAATTAATTAGACGTTTGTAGTCAAACCGTGAACTACTAACAAAACTTATTAAATGCCCGTAATTAGGTACCTACAAAAGAAAAAGTTTACCAGGACAATTTATAAGTACCCACCTACTACCGAAGCACAGACGTCTGTAAAGTTTCCAACGAAAATATTTATTTGTAATTTATAAGCTCAGTTTTGTAACTGTGGCAAAATATGTTGGTTGCTATTTGTGTCAAAATAATTTATGCTTTGACAGGAGAAAATTATACGTCGACAGATAACTTTGAATTGAAGAACTAGACTGTGGCCGAATGTTATTTAAAAACACTTAAAATAGAGAAACCAATTGTTCTAATAGAATATTTTTATCACTTAAAAGCTCAATGATACTAAATCAAACAAACACCCAAAACTCGGGGCTAAGCATTTTTATTTCAGTTCTAAAATTTGAACTCAAACTAAAGCCCATCTAATTGAATACTTATACAATGTTGCTTATTTTTCCAAATACAAATTTCTCGTTTGCTGGTCCTTACATTTTGAAGAGTTCTGCAAACATAAATGTTGGGAACAGCAGATTTTTTTTCGCGATTTCATATTTGGTCCCATAGTAAAAGTGGTTCATAATGATGAATACAATGACCCCTTAAGAGGTTGATGGTGTTTTACCAATAACCCTGTATATCCGTACTCGTGTGTCAAGTTGACACATAGATGCTTTTAACCCTAGAAATAGTAGGGTGGCTACCCTACTGTTACCAGGCTTAGCGGGGTAAAATTCCGGCGAGCGTCGGTCAGTGTCCTATAACTAAGTTCATAGCCCATCTAGGTTTATCCGAAATTAAGGTTCTCGGGTTACAATCGTAAACACTTCGTATCTCACACCTTGTTGAGAAGCACAGCCCCCTAAATCTGTCTAAATAGGAATTAAATAATTGTTGAAAAGCACAGCCCTCTAAATCTGTTAAGATAGGTGCTAAATAATTGTTGAACGACTTGGATAACGTATTTTTATATAGATAAATGTCACCAGTAGGCATTACACACCTAATTTTTATGTATCACCTTGTAACTTCTTATAACAAGAAATACGAGTAAATTTAATGTGACAAAGTTCTATCTGTTAGAGTAAACAAACCCGTTGATTGGTCGAAAGGCGCCCATTGTATTCCACATCCTGGTTCCCACGATCAAACTAGGTCACAGGGGTGAAGAGCGGGGAGCGCGGGGTAGGGTATAATCGACTCTCCCACTAGCCATTGGATAGTGGGCGGTCGTGATAAGGGGACCGACCACTACTTGCGCTTACGTTGGGGGAAATAAAATGGGCGCCCACGGGCGTAACGACACAGTCTTCCTACAACAGTCTTCCTACAACAGTCTTCCTACAACAGTCTTCCTACAACAGTCTTCCTACAACAGTCTTCCTACAACAGTCTTCCTACAACAGTCTTCCTACAACAGTCTTCCCATAGTCTTCAAACAGTCTTCTTCAAGTCGTGATAATTGTCTTAAAAGTAAATATTGTATAAGTGTGTGACTTTAATGTAAAAGTATCTTTTAAATCAGTGTTAAAATCGTTGAAGTTTAAATATAATATTTAGTGCACTCATCTTGTTCGTGTTTTCATTCAACCCTGCGTCCTGAATCGTGTACAATTTTTGGTCCTTCGAGTGCCGGATCGTACGGAAGATAAACAAGATGAGTGTTAGAAGCACAATTACGACACGGAGTAAGTTGCGCAAAATAGAGGCCGACATGAACAAGCGACGTGAGTTGGAGGCTGACTCTGGCGTGCCGTCTGAAAAGGCACCAGGCTCAGTTTCAGTTGCACCGATTACATCGTCGGTTCCTGTACCTGTAATCCCACTGGCGGGAGGTCGTGTTATCGACCACAGAGATATGTTCACGCCTGTGAGATCGGAGACAATCCAGAGGGCAGGTTCCGGGACAAGCCACGTCTCCTCGAGGAGCGGCCAGAGAAGTGCCGACTACCTTCGACGGAGGGTTGAGTACGAGGCTGAACGAGAATTGGTACGCATGAAGGAGCAACTCGTCAAGAAGAAGCTTGAAGCCGATCTCGCTGAGATTGATGCCGCTGTTGAGGAAGACTCAGAATCAGAAGGAGAAGGGACAACGCGGCGAGTGGAAGCATGGGTCGAAGACTCGGCTCCCGCTGTCAGGGAAACACACACGCTCGCTGTGAGTCGCGATCCGCCGCCGCGTCAAGTGTCCGCGCCCTCTCGTGATGTGTTAGCACCAGTGCCGCCGCCCAGTTATATACCTGCGCTCCAACAGTGTGCGCCCGCGTCGGTACAGTTTCGCGAACCACCGTACCTAGGGAGCGCTACGCCCTTAGCTACGGCCAGTGTTCCACGAGCCAGAGAACAGGCTAGAAGAGAGCCTGAGTGGGAAAACGCGTTCGCAGACGACAGGGACAGGAGCAGGTCGCGGGACAGAAAGATAGATCAGTTGGCAGACGCTATCACAAACCTAGCGCGTCCGCGGCCGGTACCAAGACAGGCCTATGAGTTGCCATTTTTCAAAGGCGACCCAGCTGAATGGCTGTCGTACAAGAACATGTACCACGACACAACAGTTATGTACGAGTTCAAGCCGCATGAGAACCTAGCGCGCTTGAAAACATCGCTGCAGGGAGACGCAAAGTTGGCCGTGGAAGATTTGTTGCGCACCTCGACTAACCCAGGTGAAATTATCAAGACGCTTGATGAAGAGTTCGGGCATCCTAATCTAGTGCTAGAGTGTGCTCTAAAGAAAGTGCGAGCGTTACCTAAAGTGACTGAAAGTGGCCGTGAACTCAGAAAGTTCTCAACAACGGTGAGAAATTGTGTGTCGCTGCTGAAGAGTGTACAAGCTAACGGATATTTAAACAATCCACAACTGGTGAGTGAACTTTTGAACAAACTTACATCTGTACAACGTGCTCAATATGGTGATTTTGCTATGGGTATGGCAGCGACCCAGGGCATAGATGTGCGAGTTTCACCGAGTCTAGAAATACTCGCAGAGTTCCTGAGTCATCTAGCCCGAGCCACGTCTTTTTATGTTCAAATGGAGATGAGTACGCCCACATCATCGTCTAGCACGGCTAAGCCCCGAGCACCTGTACAGATGTTCAAGCAGTCTAGAAATGTTCAACGCTTGCACGTTCACTCGGATAATGACCAGCAAGCTAAGGCCACAGAGGAACCATGCACATTATGTGGAGACAAACATAAGTTACCCAAGTGCGTCAAGTTCACCGAGTTGAGTGTCGACGAGAGGTGGCAACATGTTAAGAAACATAAATTATGTTTTAAGTGCATCATAAAGAAGCACGGGAAGAACTTTTGTCGTGCAAGTAGGTGCGCGTCGTGTGATTACGCGCACCACACATTGTTACATGCCGACAAGAGGAGCGAGAGCGTCACGAACGTTAGTGACTACACAGGGAAGGCGTTATTAAAGATAATGCCAGTGTGTGTTACAGTGAACGGTGTTGACAAACATTGTTACGCCCTACTGGATGACGGGGCAACCGTATCACTGATAGACGACTCGTTAGCTGATAACGCCAGTGGAAAGCAAGTTCCACTAACTCTGCACAGTGCGCGCGGTCAAGAGATCATTGACAATACATCAAAAGTAATCAGTGTATCAGTGCGTGGACCGAACGGGTTAACACATAAAGTGAAGTGTCGTACATTAAAAAGCCTGGACTTACCCGCGCAAACAGTGTCCGCCGCAGTGTTAACAGAACACGCCCACATTCGCGACTTGGGTTGCGAGGAAATGAGAGGAGCCAGACCACTGCTGTTGTTGGGCCAAGACAACTGGGAGCTGTTGGTCAGCCAGGAGACTCGCCGAGGAAAATCCGGTAAGCCAGTTGCCTCTTTGACCAGTTTAGGGTGGGTTGTGCACGGACCTGTAGGTACTCATCAGAGTGTTAATGTTCATTCACTAAATTGTGTAGTAGAATCAACTATCGACTTGCACGAGTTAGTCAAAAAACAGTTTGAGCTAGAAGCGATAGGAATTTCAGAGGTGCCTCGAAAGCACAAGGATGTGGAGAGAGCTAAGGCTATTCTAGACTCCACTAGCCGTCAGACAGAGAGCGGCCAGTGGGAGTTAGGGCTACTGTGGCGTCGCGACGACCCACAGTTACCTAATAATTATAGGTACGCACGCCAGCGTCTAGCCGGAATTGAGCGTCGGCTACATAAGGACGCTGTGTACACCGCAGCCTATACAGCGCAGATAGATAGGTTGTTGGCAGAAGGGTACGCGAGTAGGGTAGAGGGCGGTATCAAGTCCGATTCGGTATGGTATTTACCCCACTTCGGGGTAACGAATCCAAACAAACCGGGAAAATTAAGATTGGTTTTTGACGCCGCGGCTAGCTACAATGGGACGTCTTTAAATGACAATTTGTTGACTGGACCCGACTTGCTTAATTCCCTGTTAGGCGTGTTATTTAAATTTAGATTGGGGCCTGTAGCTTTTACTGGGGACATAGCCGATATGTTCTTACGAGTTTTTATAAGAGAACAGGATCGAGGGGCACAGCTGTTCCTTTGGACGACTGACGGCAATAAGGAGCCTGACGTGTACGTCATGAACTCCATGATATTCGGGGCCGCGTCGTCGCCAACGTCGGCAATTTATATTTTAAATAAAAACGCGGAACAGTTTAAAGAAACGTGCCCCGAAGCGGTAGCCGCCATACACGAAAAACATTATATGGACGACTACCTGGATAGTGCTTGGTCTGCCACGCAGGCCAACAGTTTAATTGAGGAAGTGACTCACATCCACGCCAGAGGCGGGTTTAATATACGGGGGTGGGTCACCAACTCTCAAGAGCTGCGCGATAAGCTCAGAGTAGATATGCCTGACCGGGTTTCCTTAGATAAAGGCGAAGGTGCGACGGAACGCACGTTAGGCATGATCTGGTCACCAAGCTCGGACCAATTAGCTTTTGACCTATCATTTAAGAAGTTGCCTAAAGCCATAGTAGAGGGACACGTGGTTCCAACAAAACGGGAATTCCTTCGATTTATCATGTCAATCTTTGACCCACTAGGTTTCTTGTATCCGTGTGTCATACAGTCGCGCATCCTTATGAAACGGATATGGCACACGGGAATTCAATGGGATGAGAAACTGAAAGAGCCAGAGGCCAAGTTGTGGTTTGAGTGGTTGCAAAACCTGTACCACCTTAATAACATATTCATACCTAGGTGGTACGGCCTCCAGCTAGAGCAACTAGAGTTGCATGTATTCGGTGACGCGAGCGAGTCCGCTTACGCAGCAGTAGCCTATGTAGCGGGGTTAAACACAGAAGGGGATAGGGATGTCGCGATAGTGATAGGTAAGGCGAGAGTAGCGCCACAAAAGGTGACATCCATTCCACGTCTAGAATTACAAGCGGCTGTGTTAGCCTGTAGACTAGCCGATACAGTAGTCAAGGAATTAGGAGCAGTTATTAGTAGCATTCATTTATGGACTGATAGCAAAACTGTCCTCAAGTGGATAAATTCAGACGCGTTAGAATTTCAAAGGTTCGTGTCACACCGTTTAGCCGAGATAGACAAAAGGTCAGAGAGGGACAGCTGGCGCTGGGTTCCGTCAGCGATGAACCCCGCAGACAAGGCTACCCGGATGGACTGGCCTAACAACAGCAATGAGTGGTTGTCGGGTCCCTCTTTTCTTCGCTGTCCACAGGAGCAGTGGCCGGCCGACATCAAGCTCGACGCGGTGGCAGAGCAGGACCTTGAAAGAATACAGCGCGTGCACACCGTTGCAGTACAGACTGAATCACTGCTGCAGTATGAGCGGCTACCTACGTGGACGCGCGCCGCTAACGTCATGGCGCGTGTGCATATTTTCATAGATCGATGCCGCAAGCGGCGTCAGACATCCCTTGTGTCGACAGATGACCTGCACGAGGCCGAGATGCGCCTCCTGCGTCTGATACAGGGGGACAGCTACACGGAAGACATCGCTGCGCTACGAGAGGCTCGCCCATTGCCTCGCAACAGCAAGTTGCGGGCACTAGACCCCATGTTTTATGAAGATGGGCTGGTGAGAGTACGCGGCAGGCTGGGCGCCTGTAGAGAGCTCAACTTCGGGGAGCGCCATCCTATCATCCTGGATGGGAAGCATGCGCTCACGCGGCGCCTCTTATTCAAATACCACGTGGAGGCGCTGCACGCCAATCAAGAAGCTGTGGTGAACAGAGTCCGTGAGAGATTCTGGATAACAAACTTGCGGTCTGCGGTAAAAACCGTCACTGCAAGCTGCCAACGGTGTCGACTGGAGAGGGCCAAGCCGGTGACACCCAAGATGGGTGACCTCCCGGTGGCCAGACTAGAGGTGACGAGGAGAGCTTTCGTCCACTGTGGGGTCGATTATTTTGGCCCCATGGAAGTGGCTGTCGGACGACGCAGAGAGAAGAGGTGGGGCGTGCTATTCACGTGCCTCACCACACGCGCCGTCCACCTGGAGCTGGCGGCATCGCTGAGTGCCGACTCGGCGATACTGGCCCTGAGGCGCTTGATTGCGCGCCGCGGGCGTCCGTCGGACATGTATTCCGACCGCGGCACAAATTTCGTCGGGGCGCACGCCGAGCTACGCGCAGCACTGCGCGACATGGACCAGGACAAAATGAGAAGCGAAGTGACGGGACGCGGAATTGCCTGGCACTTTAACCCCCCGGCATCTCCACATATGGGCGGGTGCTGGGAGCGACTAGTGCGCTCAATCAAGAACGCACTAAAGGCAACGCTACGAGAGCGTGCCCCTCGCGAGGAGGTACTTTACACACTCCTTGCCGAAGCCGAGCTGATCGTAAACAGCCGGCCTCTCACATACGTGAGCAGCGACGTCGAGCAACCAGTGGTTCTGACCCCCAACCATCTCCTGCTGGGCGCAGCCGCGGGAGATGCACCGTGCACGCGTCGGCATGCCGCCGACCTGGATTCCCGCCGCATGTGGCGACGGGTGAACGCGCTGGCCGACCTCTTCTGGAGGCGCTGGCTGCGCGAGTACCTGCCGACGCTCCAACGCCGTAATAAGTGGTTCAGTGACGTTCCAAATGTGAAAGTGGGTGACGTGGTAGTGATCACAGACGCGAATAAGCCACGAAACCAGTGGACCAAAGGGGTCATCCAAAGTGTATATCCTGGCGCGGATAATATAATAAGAGTGGTAGACGTAAGAACAAATCATGGGGTCCTGCGTCGACCTGTTGTAAAGGTGGTTGTGCTTCCGACAGACGGGAATGTAGTCGGATGAACCCTTCTACAGGGGGTGGAAATGTTGAGAAGCACAGCCCCCTAAATCTGTCTAAATAGGAATTAAATAATTGTTGAAAAGCACAGCCCTCTAAATCTGTTAAGATAGGTGCTAAATAATTGTTGAACGACTTGGATAACGTATTTTTATATAGATAAATGTCACCAGTAGGCATTACACACCTAATTTTTATGTATCACCTTGTAACTTCTTATAACAAGAAATACGAGTAAATTTAATGTGACAAAGTTCTATCTGTTAGAGTAAACAAACCCGTTGATTGGTCGAAAGGCGCCCATTGTATTCCACATCCTGGTTCCCACGATCAAACTAGGTCACAGGGGTGAAGAGCGGGGAGCGCGGGGTAGGGTATAATCGACTCTCCCACTAGCCATTGGATAGTGGGCGGTCGTGATAAGGGGACCGACCACTACTTGCGCTTACGTTGGGGGAAATAAAATGGGCGCCCACGGGCGTAACGACACAGTCTTCCTACAACAGTCTTCCTACAACAGTCTTCCTACAACAGTCTTCCTACAACAGTCTTCCTACAACAGTCTTCCTACAACAGTCTTCCTACAACAGTCTTCCCATAGTCTTCAAACAGTCTTCTTCAAGTCGTGATAATTGTCTTAAAAGTAAATATTGTATAAGTGTGTGACTTTAATGTAAAAGTATCTTTTAAATCAGTGTTAAAATCGTTGAAGTTTAAATATAATATTTAGTGCACTCATCTTGTTCGTGTTTTCATTCAACCCTGCGTCCTGAATCGTGTACAATTTTTGGTCCTTCGAGTGCCGGATCGTACGGAAGATAAACAAGATGAGTGTTAGAAGCACAATTACGACACGGAGTAAGTTGCGCAAAATAGAGGCCGACATGAACAAGCGACGTGAGTTGGAGGCTGACTCTGGCGTGCCGTCTGAAAAGGCACCAGGCTCAGTTTCAGTTGCACCGATTACATCGTCGGTTCCTGTACCTGTAATCCCACTGGCGGGAGGTCGTGTTATCGACCACAGAGATATGTTCACGCCTGTGAGATCGGAGACAATCCAGAGGGCAGGTTCCGGGACAAGCCACGTCTCCTCGAGGAGCGGCCAGAGAAGTGCCGACTACCTTCGACGGAGGGTTGAGTACGAGGCTGAACGAGAATTGGTACGCATGAAGGAGCAACTCGTCAAGAAGAAGCTTGAAGCCGATCTCGCTGAGATTGATGCCGCTGTTGAGGAAGACTCAGAATCAGAAGGAGAAGGGACAACGCGGCGAGTGGAAGCATGGGTCGAAGACTCGGCTCCCGCTGTCAGGGAAACACACACGCTCGCTGTGAGTCGCGATCCGCCGCCGCGTCAAGTGTCCGCGCCCTCTCGTGATGTGTTAGCACCAGTGCCGCCGCCCAGTTATATACCTGCGCTCCAACAGTGTGCGCCCGCGTCGGTACAGTTTCGCGAACCACCGTACCTAGGGAGCGCTACGCCCTTAGCTACGGCCAGTGTTCCACGAGCCAGAGAACAGGCTAGAAGAGAGCCTGAGTGGGAAAACGCGTTCGCAGACGACAGGGACAGGAGCAGGTCGCGGGACAGAAAGATAGATCAGTTGGCAGACGCTATCACAAACCTAGCGCGTCCGCGGCCGGTACCAAGACAGGCCTATGAGTTGCCATTTTTCAAAGGCGACCCAGCTGAATGGCTGTCGTACAAGAACATGTACCACGACACAACAGTTATGTACGAGTTCAAGCCGCATGAGAACCTAGCGCGCTTGAAAACATCGCTGCAGGGAGACGCAAAGTTGGCCGTGGAAGATTTGTTGCGCACCTCGACTAACCCAGGTGAAATTATCAAGACGCTTGATGAAGAGTTCGGGCATCCTAATCTAGTGCTAGAGTGTGCTCTAAAGAAAGTGCGAGCGTTACCTAAAGTGACTGAAAGTGGCCGTGAACTCAGAAAGTTCTCAACAACGGTGAGAAATTGTGTGTCGCTGCTGAAGAGTGTACAAGCTAACGGATATTTAAACAATCCACAACTGGTGAGTGAACTTTTGAACAAACTTACATCTGTACAACGTGCTCAATATGGTGATTTTGCTATGGGTATGGCAGCGACCCAGGGCATAGATGTGCGAGTTTCACCGAGTCTAGAAATACTCGCAGAGTTCCTGAGTCATCTAGCCCGAGCCACGTCTTTTTATGTTCAAATGGAGATGAGTACGCCCACATCATCGTCTAGCACGGCTAAGCCCCGAGCACCTGTACAGATGTTCAAGCAGTCTAGAAATGTTCAACGCTTGCACGTTCACTCGGATAATGACCAGCAAGCTAAGGCCACAGAGGAACCATGCACATTATGTGGAGACAAACATAAGTTACCCAAGTGCGTCAAGTTCACCGAGTTGAGTGTCGACGAGAGGTGGCAACATGTTAAGAAACATAAATTATGTTTTAAGTGCATCATAAAGAAGCACGGGAAGAACTTTTGTCGTGCAAGTAGGTGCGCGTCGTGTGATTACGCGCACCACACATTGTTACATGCCGACAAGAGGAGCGAGAGCGTCACGAACGTTAGTGACTACACAGGGAAGGCGTTATTAAAGATAATGCCAGTGTGTGTTACAGTGAACGGTGTTGACAAACATTGTTACGCCCTACTGGATGACGGGGCAACCGTATCACTGATAGACGACTCGTTAGCTGATAACGCCAGTGGAAAGCAAGTTCCACTAACTCTGCACAGTGCGCGCGGTCAAGAGATCATTGACAATACATCAAAAGTAATCAGTGTATCAGTGCGTGGACCGAACGGGTTAACACATAAAGTGAAGTGTCGTACATTAAAAAGCCTGGACTTACCCGCGCAAACAGTGTCCGCCGCAGTGTTAACAGAACACGCCCACATTCGCGACTTGGGTTGCGAGGAAATGAGAGGAGCCAGACCACTGCTGTTGTTGGGCCAAGACAACTGGGAGCTGTTGGTCAGCCAGGAGACTCGCCGAGGAAAATCCGGTAAGCCAGTTGCCTCTTTGACCAGTTTAGGGTGGGTTGTGCACGGACCTGTAGGTACTCATCAGAGTGTTAATGTTCATTCACTAAATTGTGTAGTAGAATCAACTATCGACTTGCACGAGTTAGTCAAAAAACAGTTTGAGCTAGAAGCGATAGGAATTTCAGAGGTGCCTCGAAAGCACAAGGATGTGGAGAGAGCTAAGGCTATTCTAGACTCCACTAGCCGTCAGACAGAGAGCGGCCAGTGGGAGTTAGGGCTACTGTGGCGTCGCGACGACCCACAGTTACCTAATAATTATAGGTACGCACGCCAGCGTCTAGCCGGAATTGAGCGTCGGCTACATAAGGACGCTGTGTACACCGCAGCCTATACAGCGCAGATAGATAGGTTGTTGGCAGAAGGGTACGCGAGTAGGGTAGAGGGCGGTATCAAGTCCGATTCGGTATGGTATTTACCCCACTTCGGGGTAACGAATCCAAACAAACCGGGAAAATTAAGATTGGTTTTTGACGCCGCGGCTAGCTACAATGGGACGTCTTTAAATGACAATTTGTTGACTGGACCCGACTTGCTTAATTCCCTGTTAGGCGTGTTATTTAAATTTAGATTGGGGCCTGTAGCTTTTACTGGGGACATAGCCGATATGTTCTTACGAGTTTTTATAAGAGAACAGGATCGAGGGGCACAGCTGTTCCTTTGGACGACTGACGGCAATAAGGAGCCTGACGTGTACGTCATGAACTCCATGATATTCGGGGCCGCGTCGTCGCCAACGTCGGCAATTTATATTTTAAATAAAAACGCGGAACAGTTTAAAGAAACGTGCCCCGAAGCGGTAGCCGCCATACACGAAAAACATTATATGGACGACTACCTGGATAGTGCTTGGTCTGCCACGCAGGCCAACAGTTTAATTGAGGAAGTGACTCACATCCACGCCAGAGGCGGGTTTAATATACGGGGGTGGGTCACCAACTCTCAAGAGCTGCGCGATAAGCTCAGAGTAGATATGCCTGACCGGGTTTCCTTAGATAAAGGCGAAGGTGCGACGGAACGCACGTTAGGCATGATCTGGTCACCAAGCTCGGACCAATTAGCTTTTGACCTATCATTTAAGAAGTTGCCTAAAGCCATAGTAGAGGGACACGTGGTTCCAACAAAACGGGAATTCCTTCGATTTATCATGTCAATCTTTGACCCACTAGGTTTCTTGTATCCGTGTGTCATACAGTCGCGCATCCTTATGAAACGGATATGGCACACGGGAATTCAATGGGATGAGAAACTGAAAGAGCCAGAGGCCAAGTTGTGGTTTGAGTGGTTGCAAAACCTGTACCACCTTAATAACATATTCATACCTAGGTGGTACGGCCTCCAGCTAGAGCAACTAGAGTTGCATGTATTCGGTGACGCGAGCGAGTCCGCTTACGCAGCAGTAGCCTATGTAGCGGGGTTAAACACAGAAGGGGATAGGGATGTCGCGATAGTGATAGGTAAGGCGAGAGTAGCGCCACAAAAGGTGACATCCATTCCACGTCTAGAATTACAAGCGGCTGTGTTAGCCTGTAGACTAGCCGATACAGTAGTCAAGGAATTAGGAGCAGTTATTAGTAGCATTCATTTATGGACTGATAGCAAAACTGTCCTCAAGTGGATAAATTCAGACGCGTTAGAATTTCAAAGGTTCGTGTCACACCGTTTAGCCGAGATAGACAAAAGGTCAGAGAGGGACAGCTGGCGCTGGGTTCCGTCAGCGATGAACCCCGCAGACAAGGCTACCCGGATGGACTGGCCTAACAACAGCAATGAGTGGTTGTCGGGTCCCTCTTTTCTTCGCTGTCCACAGGAGCAGTGGCCGGCCGACATCAAGCTCGACGCGGTGGCAGAGCAGGACCTTGAAAGAATACAGCGCGTGCACACCGTTGCAGTACAGACTGAATCACTGCTGCAGTATGAGCGGCTACCTACGTGGACGCGCGCCGCTAACGTCATGGCGCGTGTGCATATTTTCATAGATCGATGCCGCAAGCGGCGTCAGACATCCCTTGTGTCGACAGATGACCTGCACGAGGCCGAGATGCGCCTCCTGCGTCTGATACAGGGGGACAGCTACACGGAAGACATCGCTGCGCTACGAGAGGCTCGCCCATTGCCTCGCAACAGCAAGTTGCGGGCACTAGACCCCATGTTTTATGAAGATGGGCTGGTGAGAGTACGCGGCAGGCTGGGCGCCTGTAGAGAGCTCAACTTCGGGGAGCGCCATCCTATCATCCTGGATGGGAAGCATGCGCTCACGCGGCGCCTCTTATTCAAATACCACGTGGAGGCGCTGCACGCCAATCAAGAAGCTGTGGTGAACAGAGTCCGTGAGAGATTCTGGATAACAAACTTGCGGTCTGCGGTAAAAACCGTCACTGCAAGCTGCCAACGGTGTCGACTGGAGAGGGCCAAGCCGGTGACACCCAAGATGGGTGACCTCCCGGTGGCCAGACTAGAGGTGACGAGGAGAGCTTTCGTCCACTGTGGGGTCGATTATTTTGGCCCCATGGAAGTGGCTGTCGGACGACGCAGAGAGAAGAGGTGGGGCGTGCTATTCACGTGCCTCACCACACGCGCCGTCCACCTGGAGCTGGCGGCATCGCTGAGTGCCGACTCGGCGATACTGGCCCTGAGGCGCTTGATTGCGCGCCGCGGGCGTCCGTCGGACATGTATTCCGACCGCGGCACAAATTTCGTCGGGGCGCACGCCGAGCTACGCGCAGCACTGCGCGACATGGACCAGGACAAAATGAGAAGCGAAGTGACGGGACGCGGAATTGCCTGGCACTTTAACCCCCCGGCATCTCCACATATGGGCGGGTGCTGGGAGCGATTAGTGCGCTCAATCAAGAACGCACTAAAGGCAACGCTACGAGAGCGTGCCCCTCGCGAGGAGGTACTTTACACACTCCTTGCCGAAGCCGAGCTGATCGTAAACAGCCGGCCTCTCACATACGTGAGCAGCGACGTCGAGCAACCAGTGGTTCTGACCCCCAACCATCTCCTGCTGGGCGCAGCCGCGGGAGATGCACCGTGCACGCGTCGGCATGCCGCCGACCTGGATTCCCGCCGCATGTGGCGACGGGTGAACGCGCTGGCCGACCTCTTCTGGAGGCGCTGGCTGCGCGAGTACCTGCCGACGCTCCAACGCCGTAATAAGTGGTTCAGTGACGTTCCAAATGTGAAAGTGGGTGACGTGGTAGTGATCACAGACGCGAATAAGCCACGAAACCAGTGGACCAAAGGGGTCATCCAAAGTGTATATCCTGGCGCGGATAATATAATAAGAGTGGTAGACGTAAGAACAAATCATGGGGTCCTGCGTCGACCTGTTGTAAAGGTGGTTGTGCTTCCGACAGACGGGAATGTAGTCGGATGAACCCTTCTACAGGGGGTGGAAATGTTGAGAAGCACAGCCCCCTAAATCTGTCTAAATAGGAATTAAATAATTGTTGAAAAGCACAGCCCTCTAAATCTGTTAAGATAGGTGCTAAATAATTGTTGAACGACTTGGATAACGTATTTTTATATAGATAAATGTCACCAGTAGGCATTACACACCTAATTTTTATGTATCACCTTGTAACTTCTTATAACAAGAAATACGAGTAAATTTAATGTGACAAAGTTCTATCTGTTAGAGTAAACAAACCCGTTGATTGGTCGAAAGGCGCCCATTGTATTCCACATCCTGGTTCCCACGATCAAACTAGGTCACAGGGGTGAAGAGCGGGGAGCGCGGGGTAGGGTATAATCGACTCTCCCACTAGCCATTGGATAGTGGGCGGTCGTGATAAGGGGACCGACCACTACTTGCGCTTACGTTGGGGGAAATAAAATGGGCGCCCACGGGCGTAACGACACAGTCTTCCTACAACAGTCTTCCTACAACAGTCTTCCTACAACAGTCTTCCTACAACAGTCTTCCTACAACAGTCTTCCTACAACAGTCTTCCTACAACAGTCTTCCTACAACAGTCTTCCCATAGTCTTCAAACAGTCTTCTTCAAGTCGTGATAATTGTCTTAAAAGTAAATATTGTATAAGTGTGTGACTTTAATGTATCTTTTAAATCAGTGTTAAAATCGTTGAAGTTTAAATATAATATTTAGTGCACTCATCTTGTTCGTGTTTTCATTCAACCCTGCGTCCTGAATCGTGTACACACCTTTTATAGCTTTTGTGGATGATAAGGGTTTTTGGTGAAATATTGAAGACTAGCCGCAGCTAGTCATCGAGACGTATGCGGTTGAAACCGCGGGTTGCAACCCGCGGTTTCACCCGCATAAGTCTCGATCCCATGGAAGTATCGTGATAAAAAGTATTTTGTCCTAATACAGATCATGGTCTACCTATGTGCCAAATGTCATCCAAATCCGTTCAGCCGTTTTAGAGTGAAAGCGTAACAAACAAATATACAAAGTATGCTAAATTGTTCAATGTCCTTCTTGAAGAAGTCATTTGTACGGGAGCCTCTTCAAAGGCATTTTGTACTGCCTCTTGGGTATTGAATTTTTTCCCTGCCAAGAAGTTGTCCAAGTTTTGGAAAAAGTAGAAGTCTGTCGGCGCAAGGTTTGGTGAGTAGGTACGGTGGTTGACGCAAAATTTCTAACCCTAGCACTAGTAGCTTAGAGACCGTCTGTTGTGCCATATGAGGTCGAGCATTGTCGTGTAGGAGCAGCGGGTACGAGCGATTAACCAAGGCTGGCCCGAGATTTGCGAGCTTCTCCATCATTGTGTTCAGTTTCTCACAGTACACATTCGCAGTAATGCTGGTGCCTTTGGTAAGAAGCTGTGATGAATTATACGGGCACTAGACCAACAAACAGTGACCATGACTTTTTTAGGGTTAAATTTTTGTATGGGGCATTGCCTAGGCGCTGATCCAGGGTCTAGCCAACATGATGGCCACTTACGATTATCAAAAAGAATCCATTTTTCATCGCAAGTGACAATGCGGTTCAAAATCCCTTCGTTTCTGTGTCTGTTAAGCAAGGCATACCTCAACGCATTCGTCGCGCTGGCGATCGTTCAGTTCGTGCGGCACCCACTTATCAAGTTTTTTTACCTTGCCAATTTGACGCAAATGTACCAATATTGTTTTTATCTAACGTTGTAAGCTGCTGCTAACTTAGCCGTAGATTGAATATCGTCAGCTTCCACTATCACTATTAATTCGTCGTTGTTGACTTTAGTTTTCGGGCGACCACATGGTTTATTTTATAGATTAAAATGTACATGTCGGAAGCGTTCAAACCAATAACGAGTCGTGGGTTCGTTTGTAGTGTTCACTTTGTACACGTAATTAATGTTGCTAGCAGTGTGGCATTGCTACCGCAACGGAACTCGTATTCCATAATTACTCGTATTTTTATCGTGTCCATATTGATGAAAAAGATGTAGTGAAAACAAAACACTAATCAATAAACAAATGACTGAATTTGAAAATAGAAATCCATATTTTTTTAATTAAATTAATTTGAATTTAAAATTGATTGCCAGCCATGCATAAATTACGTTTCAAATGGCCAGTGTTGTAAAACGGCAACTTCATAGGTAAAGACCTATTATTAGTTTAGATGAAAGCAAAATTATTTATTTTTTAGCCTTCGCAGTTCAACCTTAGAGAGTTCAACTATTCAACTGTTAACCGAGACAACAGTGTCATAAGTTTAGTGACCTGATAAATATTTTGCTCATAGACGGAACAGTCTCCACCGTCTAGCTGTAAAGATGTTTTAATTCCTACTATTTGCGATGGGCCTTCTACTATGATGGTCATAGTATGAACAGCTCTAATCGTAAGGCTTTGACTTTACGCTCTGTATCCAATCACGCATTTGGTTACACAAAGGTCATATCTCCTATATCACCCATTATAAATACAGCCCAATCAAACAATAAAATTCTGAACACAGAAAAATCGTTTGAAAAAACAAAAAGAATCTCGATTGCAAAGCCCATTACAAGTTTATTGTATCCCTCGCATCCCTCCACAAATTGAGGAAGCGTAGGTATAAAAACAAACGTACATGAATACACTGGGTACGCCATACCTACGTGTACCTACTTGTGTACTGCCGGGTATCCACCTGTCACGGACAGAAATTATGTTATGGCTGATAGGTAGCGACCGCATTAACGAAGGACTTGGCTGAAGGACCGGACGCAGGTAGTGGACGCCCACGAGTTTAAACTGTAGAAACAATTACGTTATAGGTAGGTGAAATGAGATTGATAATAAAAACTTAAGAATACAGAAATAATCCGTTATCATTTCGGGGATCATCATCATCGTGTGGTGGTTATGATAATGCTCCCCAAAATTACATCGTTAATAATATGAAAAACGTAAAATCATGACTATGCATTCTATCTTAAATATTTGGCATTCACCGACACATATTAAGGCATCTTGCACGAAATAGGAGTACAGACGTAATATTTTTCATTTTCTGTGGTAGATATAGTGTAGCCCTGACTCCCCCTTTGTGTCAATTTACTTCGATTCCGACAAATGAGCGAGTGTTGATCAAATAATTTAGCAATTACGTCCAATTCTCTGCAAACATTTTATATTTTAGAAGTCTTCAAAAAAAGGAGCCGGTTCTCAGTTCGGCTATATTTTTTTTTAATGTTTGTTACCCTCAGAACTGCGTCATTTATAAACCTATTTGAAAAAATCTTCTTTTGTTTGAAAGGGTGAGTATACTTCCCTATTGGTCCCATATACATTTGGTCAAGTTCTGATGAGTGATTTTTGAGTCATCTTCGATAATACATATTTTTTCCAGTTATTGTATATGGATGATGTTATAATAACTTCCTGTCACTGTTATTTACATTGCATTTTGTTTGTTTGGGGTAGGTACCACAAATAAAAAGTGAAAAATAAAAAGTATTTTACCCTAAAAACCACCGACTTCCAAAAAATACAGTACAAAGTGAAAAATAACTTTGATTTCGGAAGTCGGTGGCAAACAAAGAAAAAACAAAAACCAATGACACCGATTTTTTTTTGTGCAAAAGTGCTTTATCGAAAGGAATGGACGTACAAAGTTGTTAAGCTCATTTTCCGTCCAGTTCTCTGCGTTGAATGGCCATTTTCATCTTTTCCCGATACGTCGTAAAAAGCGACTAATGGATTATCTTAGGATCTCTGGTACTTTCATAATGGCATATTGCAATCGTTAATTCTGAGCCAATAATGCTCTATGAAACTCGAAGAAACGAACTAAGCCTTTATTAATGCGGAGTAATAATATGAGTCCTCCAAGCCGTATTTCGGCCATGGTGAGAAATCTCAACGGAGTACCTACCTAGCTTAAAGTGTCTACAGATTTGCTAGATTTTTGACGATCGCTATTTATTTATTTATTTTATTTTTAGGAAAACTTACAGCTAAACAGATACATTAAGTAATAGTTTATACAAAATATGGCCAATTACAAGTTTCCACATTCCACACTATGATTTTTAAATCACTGTTAACCTTTTAGGAGGTGATATAAACAACTTTAACTATGGGATCAACTACGAAGTAGCAATATAGTCGTATGGCATTTTACTGTGGGGTCGGGCTGCTGACATTAAATCCATCTTCATTTTGCAAAAGAGAGCTGTCAGAGCCATTTATAATCTACGTCACCGCGAATCTCTCAGGGAACTATTTAAAAGGATTAATATTATGACGGTACCTTGCCAATTGATTTATGAAAGGATTATGTATGTAAGAAAAAATCTGCATATTTTAAATAAAATAAGTGATAGACATAATTTTAATACTAGAAATAAAGATAAAATAGATCAACCATTTTTCAGATTAACTAAAGTACAGACATCTTTTATGGGGTACTGTTTTAAATGCTACAAGAAAATACCTTGTCATATATTGCAATTAAATGAAAGAAAATTTAAAACTCATATAAAAAGTTCACTGTGTAAACAAGCATATTACAAAATAGAGGATTATATCCAAGATAAGAATGCTTGGAAACATGCTGGTCCAGCTCCATAGGGCAATCTAGGGTCTAGACAAAATCAATCTTGTTGCTACTTCAATTGTATAGTTTATTATTGTTGACATTGATTTACATTCTGTGATTACTTTAACTCACACACCGACATATTACTTGTTTACATAATTTGGGAAATCGTATACTTTTACAATGTTTGTAAATATGTGAACACCATTATCTATCACTTAATTAACTTATTTGTCATTGCTACATTTTTTAATTCTTTTTATCTATTGTGGTAGGGTAATTTTTATTATAGATGCATCGTCTTCACATATAATTATATAATTAATGTATACAAAATAATGTAAACATTTTAAAAGAGTAACGGTGGAGTTTCTTGCCCATTCTTCTCCATACGAAACTACCTTTTGGAAGGGGCGACTAGAATCAATTCAATTTTAATGTAAATGTTGACGTTCAAAAGTGCCTTTTATGTGCCTATTTGAAATAAATGCTTTGACTTTGAATAAAAAAACATCTGTTTCATACATTTTCATAGGGTAAATATTGCATTTTTGTATGAAACTGAAAAAAAATTTTTTTCGTCATTTCAGAGTTGGTCTCATAGTGAAAGTTGCTCATAATCATGAGTACTTCCACGCCCTGAAAGGTTAACAGTGATTTAAAAATCAACGTGTATAACACAAAACAGAATAAATACTATTTACGCTCGTAGAAGCCATTTAAGATTAATAATAATACGATTTAAGATTTTTTTATTTCTCACCACAATATTACAAAAATACAATTATTTCATGGTATCAGAGTCGGATAACAATTTAATATTGTGGGAGACTGGTGCCTAAACTAAGCTCTAGGCCTGTATTTCAGGACACCAGGTCTCCGCCCTTTTACAAAATTATACATTTTACTTTGTTATTATTTCATGGTATCAGAGTCGGATAACTTTTTAATATTGTGGGAGACTGGTGCCTAAACTAAGCTCTAGGCCTGTATTTCAGGACACCAGGTCTCCGCCCTTTTACAAAATTATACATTTCACTTTGTTATTATTTCATGGTATCAGAGTCGGATAACTTTTTAATATTGTGGGAGACTGGTGCCTAAACTAAGCTCTAGGCCTGTATTTCAGGACACCAGGTCTCCGCCCTTTTACAAAATTATACATTTTACTTTGTTATTATTTCATGGTATCAGAGTCGGATAACTTTTTAATATTGTGGGAGACTGGTGCCTAAACTAAGCTCTAGGCCTGTATTTCAGGACACCAGGTCTCCGCCCTTTTACAAAATTATACATTTTACTTTGTTATTATTTCATGGTATCAGAGTCGGATAACATTTTAATATTGTGGGTGACTGGTGCCTAAACTAAGCTCTAGGCCTGTATTTCAGGACACCAGGTCTCCGCCCTTTTACAAAATTATACATTTCACTTTGTTATTATTTCATGGTATCAGAGTCGGATAACTTTTTAATATTGTGGGAGACTGGTGCCTAAACTAAGCTCTAGGCCTGTATTTCAGGACACCAGGTCTCCGCCCTTTTACAAAATTATACATTTTACTTTGTTATTATTTCATGGTATCAGAGTCGGATAACTTTTTAATATTGTGGGAGACTGGTGCCTAAACTAAGCTCTAGGCCTGTATTTCAGGACACCAGGTCTCCGCCCTTTTACAAAATTATACATTTTACTTTGTTATTATTTCATGGTATCAGAGTCGGATAACATTTTAATATTGTGGGAGACTGGTGCCTAAACTAAGCTCTAGGCCTGTATTTCAGGACACCAGGTCTCCGCCCTTTTACAAAATTATACATTTTACTTTGTCATGTTCTTGTACACTGACAACCTAAAAAATAAAACAAAGAAATAAAACATTCTAGAAACATTGGTGGCTCGAGTGGAAATTTTAAAACTTACATAAGCTATGTATTGTTAAAATTTCATTAGATAAAATTTTCTTCAATTTAGAAACACTAGTATTGAAAATGTCGATATCAGCTTCCTGGCAGGTTGCGTTGGTTATGGTGATCGGTATGCTGTTTTGACGATCCATATGAAATGAAATGAAATGTTTATTTTTGCAAGTAGATATTTTTAGACACTTTTACACGTCAATATTTTAAAACTAGATGGCACCGGCATTTCCTAGCTGACTGATCCCTGAAGAGAAATGCCAAAACAAACTCCGAGGTCCTGGTCTCTTTTAAAGTCCAAACATTGTATTATTAGGTTTTTATGTGAGTCTAACAATGCAGGGCCATGTCTGGAAGGGCCTTTTGAAGAAAGAGCCATGCAACTTTGAGTTGACCTGTCCTAACAGACAGCATGCATACCCTGCAACCCTATTTTAGGGAGCTCAGCGACCCGTCTAACGACGCTACCAGATCTGCAGGACATTTGCGTAGGCCATACTTATATAAAATACTCAAAACCGCCAGACAGCTATTTCATAATTCTAAGACCTGTAAGTTTCTTACTGTATTGCTCGATCGATACCTACTGTCGTCTGTTAACTATCGTTAAATATCATGGTTTAATCGAGGACAAATTAGACGTCACTTGTTGATTCAGCAAAAATATGATGACGATCGTCAAAACTCGAGAAAATCTGTAGGCACCTTTACATCTTCGTAAATATTCCTTCGTTACGCGAACAGTCATGTATTAATGAACAATAAATTGTATCTGAAATTACATAGTATAAAAGAAAATTAAAATTAAATTACTTAAAGAAATAAAAATAAAAAGTAACACGCTAAATTACAACAATGCATAAATACAACATTTACAGGAATTTCGTTAAAGATCTCCAACAGCATAAAGACACTTATTCAACAGGATTTTTTTTTAGTTGCTTTTTAAAGGAGCTTGAGTATATAGCGCTTTTAATATCTATAGGCAACTTATTAAATAATATAACCCATTGATATCTGGGACTGTGCCTCATAATATTTAAATATTGCGAGGTTAGTCTTTAGTGGAAAAGTGTTATTAAATTGCATGTTTAATAGTGAAAAGAACTCGGCGTAGAACGCATTTGGGTCACATTATATTATTAAAACCATGAACAAATAATTTATTGGCCAAAGAATTATTAAATTTCTCTAAATTTTTACATGTTATTGGATTAAACCTTATTTGAATTTTTTGTAAAGGCATGTAGGAAATAGAGCACACGTAGACCAGACATTGTGCGTTACTTGTAACGCTCAATGTCTGGTCTACGTGTGCTCTAATCTGTCGTCCTTCTGCTGTCTCATATTTACAGTAAGTTAGCAAGTATACCGAAGGCCATGAACAAAGTTAGTCCCATGTCGACTCGAACGGGTCTAGGAACAACAATGATTGATTGCAGGCAAACAGTCTAGCAACAGTTACGATCTGGCTCCAAACATATATGTTGCCAATTAGACTCTTGTCTGTTGAAGATGTGCTAAAGAAACTTCGTGCTAGTAGTAAGTCAATAATCGTATGTGGTGATTTCAATATTAATTAATTTGAAAATAACTCAAATACTGTCAGATTATTAAGTCTTTTTAGGTCATTTGATTTGTCAAATATTTTTATGGAACCAACCCGAGTGACAGCTTCTTCTGCCAATTGTATAGATAATATTTTTTGTAATTGGGATTACTTACACAAACAAATTGTAAATAAGTTGCCATCTGATCACAGTGGACAAACAATAACGTTTTGTTCCTACATGCCTTTACAAAAAATTAAAATAAGGTTTAGGCCAATAATGTGTAAACATTTAAAGAAATTAAATAATTCTTTGGCCAATAAATTATGTGTTCATGGTTTTAATAATATATGTGACCCAAATGAGTTCTACGCCGAGTTCTTTTCACTATTAAACACGCAATTTAATAACACTTTTCCACTAAAGACTATAAGTATATATACAAAGTTCTTATTTAGTGATTGGGCGATTCCGGGTATTTGGAAAAGCAGGGGGAAACTTTTTGAACTTTATGGCCTAAAGGAACACATGAATAATACAAGCTTTGAACAGTATGTTGCAAAATATAATTTACCTGAATTTTAAAAAGTAATTTGTTTTTATTTCTAATTGACAAGACGTATTACTCTATTGAAGATTTTTTAAATGACAAACTATGACACAATTCCTATAAGTAATATTATCTTTCTTTGACATGCATGTAAAATTTAATTTAATTGACATATATTCATTTATTTGACATTTATTTAACATAACTTACTTTTTAATTAATGTTTAATCTGCAATTTTTTTTAATGATATTACACAAAAATATACTATTTGTACACCAATTTTATTGGTAGAACATAGAGTTCGACTACAATAATATGTATATTTAAGACCTTTTATATATATATACCTATGTTCACAAATAAAGATTGATTGATTGATTGATTGAATATTCTAAAACTTTTAAAGTGTGTGCAAAATAGCTAAAGCTCTTTATGCAATAAAATAAAATCAGCTGATGATAAAATAAAAACTACCTGGCAAATAATAAATAATGAAACAGGTAGGAAAAAACATCGCAACACGGAAATTAATTTAGAGACTGCACATGGCCTCATCAGCTCAGATGTTGAAATAGCTCAAGAATTTGAAAACTTTTTTGGTAGTATTCCGCTCAAAACAACTGAAGCTTTAAATTCCTCGCCCGCGCTTTCTGCTGCCTTACTTAGAACGAATGTAAAGGCATGCCCTTTGGAGTTTAGGTTTCAGCATACAAACCCCCAGGCTGTTATAAAAGCCTTTAAAGATCTTAAAATTAAATCCACTGAAGATCTCTGGGGTCTAAAACACTAAACCTTCCGTTATACATTCTCTAAATGATTGTGAAAAACGCATCATGGTCCGTTGCGTAGTTTAAAAAAGAACAACGCAGTCACATAGGCAGAAACGAAAAGCGTCTTTCATTTATAATATTTATAGTTATAGAAGAATCATTACGTAGGCATTGCACAAAAGTAGACAAAAGTACACAGCTACATACATAAACAAATTGCATATGTAAGCGGGCACGCCCTTTATGCCTGGAGGCTTTTATTATGTACTTATTAAGTTCTGTTTACGTTTTTATTTTTTATTTCTGCTTGAGTATAGTTTTCAATATTGGCGTGTGCTAGCTGACATATGGCAAATAATTTTAATGTTTTGTCTTTCGTAATGTTAATTACTTATTACTATATAGAATCCAGTTCTTCTAACTGACAGACAGCTGTGCTGCTGGGGAGTTTGTGGCGCCACTTCTTCTTCCCAGCTAAAGCACTAGGAAGTGGTGAAGGGCGGGTGTTTGGGGGACTGTCTTATGTTATTTTGACGTTCAAAAAGTGCTGATTCTCAGCCTAGTTTGAATAAATAACTTTTGATTTGATTTTATTTGATTTTTGAACTATTGGCCTACAACAGCTGTGCTATTTTATAAACGAGTTAATAAACACACTTCTATTTCCAAAGATTAACGGTAACCATGTAATTTCATGATATTTAAAGAAGTTTAGTCAGTTCAATCAACTCAGCCCATCGCAGTCCACTGCTGACATAAGCCTCTCCCAGGCTGCGCCACAACACCCTGTCCTCCGCCTTCCGCATCCAGTCTGTCCCAGGCACATTTTTGAGGTCATCGGTCCATCTAACTGGGGGTGTCCCACACTACGCTTGCCGATGTTGAATATTGTCGGTTTTCTTGTGCAAATTTAATCAGTCTTGCAGATTTTTCTTCAATAGAATGTGTTCATTATACACACAAGAATTGGAAAAGAAACGTCAATGAGAATCAGCTCTGTTCAAATCTTACCGTGAATACTTAGGTGAACGGTCGGCGCAGTGGTTAAGCGATTGACTGCTGCGCTGCGTGTCGCGGGTTCGATTCCCGCACGGAACAAATATTTGTATGACCTGCAAGTAGTTGTTCCGGTTCTGGCTGTTTGTTTATGTGAGTTTAAATGTTTTTAAACGCACCCACGATACAGGAGAAATTCCTATTGTGGGGCAACGTTTTTTAAAAAGAAGAAACTCACTTCACTTAAGTTTCCAAGGTAAGTTTTATACAGAATAAGTAGATCGGAAACGAACTCATTCCCGTTTCCATCCAGTTCCTGTCCCACTGCCTTCCAAATACTTTTAAGATACAGGAGCATTACTCTGATTCTCTTTCCCGTTGACATAATTTCTCGACGGTAAAAGTAATACTAAATATCGTACGCTTGTATCCAAACATTGTAATTCCTGTTGGAAATAATAATACAAATGTTAAAAGTTTCATAATAACAACCGCTTGTTTGCACATCCCCAATATCAAATACAAACATCATAATTAAATGTGACATAATAATTATTATAACAACGCCCAATATGTGTAGCGGAGAGTCAATGTTACAACACTATTCATAACTTTCCAGATGGTGTTAAAATATAAATTGTGACAGGTGATGGAGTTGGTAGCTTAGCAGTAAACTAAGGACATTGACCAAACTAATGGTGTCCGTCGGTGTAAAATAGAACTAATTACAAGTTCTACAAGGTTTGTAATTAAAACAAGTGAAAAATTATTGTTGTAGCTAATAATCATTATGAAAACGAAATGTAGGACCAGACATGAAATTCCGAAAAAAAATCAGATGCTGCTCCATTATATTTATGCTTGTAAAACTCGACAGGGTAGAGCTGTTTTTATTTTGTCGTGATTTCAGTTTTCTTGCTATAGTAAAAGTGGTTTTAAAGCTCAAAAGATTAGTAACTTCACCACCATTCACGGTTAATTTAACTGAAAAGTAACCAATTTAAAAACAGAAAACGTAAATAGGTACTTTACTAATATCTCAAGCGAAAATAACATTGGATAAATTACTTTTTTAAAGAGAATACCACTTCAGTCTCATTTACTAAAGTGGTGTTCTCTTTAAAAAGTAATCTAATGTTATTTTCTCCAGAAATTATGTTCATAATTCAAAGATTGTTTTGCTAAAGTGTTATTTAAAAAAATAAAAAGCGTTTAATATTGTCTGCTTCAAAAACGTAAGGAGGTACCTATAAAGATACTATTAGATAGGTATATTAAGAGGACTGGATACATACCCAATTTTGTACTACTCATTTTAAATAGTGAGTAGTTGTGTAGGGCTGCAGACCTACATCTTCACACTGTTAAAAACTTAAGTAGATGCAAATTAATTAAAACATTTCGACTTACATTTAATGGACCCTTATTTGAGTATGTGTTTTATTTAATAAAATCAAGAAGAAAGGAACAGAAAAATACGAACAAAGGCGAAGCAAATTTTTTAAAGAATTTCCAGCACTCCTGCGATAGGAAAGTAGATGAAAACCAATACATGCATCACAAACCTCTGAACTAGTTAGCGAAACCCGTGTAGACAGGCATCTTATCGATTACGATGAGTAGGTAGGTATTCCATTAGATAATAAGAAACACGTGTCAGCTCATAAATTGTAATTAGCTATTAATTACAGCAATTTTTTAATTAAAAGGTACACCGTACTGATGAATACCAAGACGTGCACAGCGTAATTACGCAATGAAGCGTGTTTGTGACCGCAAACGATAGTGATACGATCGCCTAGGTCACACTGTACAGAATAGATATCTAATCGCGCGCCGTCGTCGTTGCTTGTGTTTAAAACACTCGTGAAGGAACATTACTTGTCGCTGTGATCTTGTTCTCGTAATTGTAATTATTTATCTATAAGTAGTCTTCATTTATTTTCGTTGTTAGCATATATCTGTGTATCTATTTTAGTGTATTGTATAGATGTTTATTATTTGCACCAACGACAGCCCCACTTTATGTCCAGGTAAATCACTGTCCATTCCAAGGTTGCCTGGAAGAGATCGCAGAAAGCGATAAAGCCGACCATTGTATATTAACTAATGTCATTTTTTTTTGTTATGTATGTTGTGATGTACAATAAAGAATATACAAATGAATAATAAACAATAGTACAATACCTTTCTATATGAGATACATGATTATGTAGGATTGGAAAAACTATGACTACCTCGTTGGTCTTGTGGTCGCAAGCGCTACAGCTAAGCTTTAGGCCCTGGGCTCGATTCCCGTGTCCGGGAAAGTTTTATAGAATATAATACTCTTTATTACGTACCTACACCATAAAAATTACAGAAATTTAGATGTATAATTTTTAGATAATAAATAAATAATAAAATAAAAATGTTGATTGCAATTACATACAATTATAACACACGATGAGTTTGGTGTGATTGGAGATCACCTTTTAAGCAAGAAGATGCTTGTGTTAGGTGATAGGGTGACACAATTGGCGACCTTATCGCTAAAAGCGATTTGGATTAATTAAAGGAAGGAGGAGAGACATTATTGCAGGTAGTCAGTGGGGTACCATCTATAATAAATACTAACTGCCGCACTCAGACACGTCACTTGAAATTAATCAACCATTAACTTTGATTAACCACCATATCTTGCCATATGTCACCAAGATTGAAACGTTTTCAATCTGACATAAGTACTTTTGACTGACAGCGCTCCAATTTATACCGGCCAGTTAAAGTAAATGGTTGATTTGAAGTGAATGACCACCGATTATATAATAGTTACTACGCCGGTACTCAGTCCGTTACTTAAAATTATTAAGTAACGACTCTGAGTACCGGGGATACATACATAAAACAAATACTTATCTACACATATTATATTATACAGGGTGTTTGGTAGGGAGCTGTACATACGCCTAGGGTAGAAACTAGGGATAGTCTGCTACCTACCCCCGCCCATTATATTGACCTTGGCCTCAAGGTTTTTTTTACCTTACTACCTTACCTTAAAATTATTTCTTTACCTTACTACGGTACTTCAGGCCCCATAACTTTTCTTCTCCACAATTTTCTGGTGTAAAATAATTTTTTGCAGGACCCTAAGACTCTAACGATTAAAACAAGACCATTAGCCGACCGGTCCCATGGATAGATTTTGAGCTACAGGTAGTTTTAGTCAAAAAATCACAAAAAAGTCAAATAAAAAATAAAAATAAATTTAAAAAAAACCTTGAGGCCAAGGTCAATATAATGGGCGGGGGTAGGTAGCAGACTATCCCTAGTTTCTACCCTAGGCGTATGTACAGCTCCCTACCAAACACCCTGTATATATACTATAATAAACATTAACCAAGAGCAAGGAAACTTTATACAGGGTGTTTGGAAGGGAGCTGTACATACGCCTAGGGTAGAAACTAGGGATAGTCTGCTACCTACCCCCGCCCATTATATTGACCTTGGCCTCAAGGTTTTTTTTACCTTACTACCTTACCTTAAAATTATTTCTTTACCTTACTACGGTACTTCAGGCCCCATAACTTTTCTTCTCCACAATTTTCTGGTGTAAAATAATTTTTTGCAGGACCCTAAGACTCTAACGATTAAAACAAGACCATTAGCCGACCGGTCCCATGGATAGATTTTGAGCTACAGGTAGTTTTAGTCAAAAAATCACAAAAAAGTCAAATAAAAAATAAAAATAAATTAAAAAAAAACCTTGAGGCCAAGGTCAATATAATGGGCGGGGGTAGGTAGCAGACTATCCCTAGTTTCTACCCTAGGCGTATGTACAGCTCCCTTCCAAACACCCTGTATAATGATGATGTTTAAGGAGAAAGGAAGTATTTTATAGGAGTTTTTTAATGGGAATTTCTCAGTTGCATCCCGGAGCCTAGATTTGTGTCCGGTTGATGGCAATAGGCTCGCCTCCTATCACATGGCGCTAAAACTTTACAGGCAAATTTGGGTGTACTATGGGTACACCGCTGCCTAATCCTTTGGGTATTACTGGCGTGATGTTATATTACCTATGTGAAAAACTGTAGCTACTTTTATTGGTACCTTCTGTGTACGTAAGAGAGGTGAGAGTCGTGAAATCTTATTAGCGGCAAATAAAAAAAAATTTTACTTCACTTGTTTTGCTGAGATAGGAGCCTTTTTGGTCTCGCACTATTTTTTTTGTTATAGTCATTTTGTAATGTTAATTTTGTTAGTTTTAAATGCTCCTGTATTTTTTTATTATTTTTACTGTTTGTATTGCCTGTGCGTGTCCCAAATAAAATATTTTTGTTTCTTTCTTTCTTTCTATTTTTCCAGCGAAACAAATCAGACTTGCCTTCATTAACTTAACTGGGCAACATGCTTCAAGGTTCTACGTAAATTACGACTGAACCAACCTCCTCCATTATCCCGTATTTTATTTTCTATAAGAAACGGTTAACCGGTAGGTACAGTTCTTTGTGGAGATCCGTAGAATGATAAAAAATCCCTTTCCTTAATCTAGGGTTAATGAAGACAGATTCAACGTTGCGTGGACGGTGGAAAAACAAAGACAAGAAAAAAACAGGGTGAAAATTTAGTTCCACGAGATTGTGTTTATTTGGCAGGGGAAACCAGAATATATATGGTAGACAGGGTAAACTTACCGTAGATTTTTTTTAGGTTTAATGCAAGTCCTAGAACCATAAATTCGAAGATATGTGACATCCATCAACTCGCACTGGGCCCGCGTGGAGGATTACAGCCCACCGCACTCCCTCTCACAGAGAGGATGCCTGTGTCCCAGTAGTGGGAACATTAAAGGCTGATTTATAAAATTTAAGGTAGATATATGTGAGCGAAGTTTTTTTATTTTTAGTAAATTAATTTGTTATTAGAGTTATTAATTAAAAAACAAAACACTTGCAATATCTAGACCCCACCCACAATCAGACTTTCAGTATCGTGAGATTGTTTTCCTTTCCTTTCCGAGATTCAAAACGAACACAGACAGAAATAGGTACGAGTACTTAATAAATATAATATGTTTCACACTATGATATAGGTAGAAAACTTTACTGGCAAATGTGGGTGTACTATAGGTGCACCGCTGCCTAATCCTTTGGGTATTACAGGCGTGATGTTAAATTATGTGGAAAAACTGTAGCTACTTTTATTGGTACCTTCTGTGTACGTAAGAGAGAGTGAGGGTCGTGAAATCTTTCACTGATTTCCAAGATACAGGTTTTTACCTAGTTTGGAAATCAAGAGTTCATTTAGGTTAGAAGCCTCTTATATGTTATGTTTTTAGTATTGAATCTGTAGTAGGCTAAGTTCTGATTTTGTCCAATAAACGTTATTATTATTATTATCTTATTAGCATCAAATAAAAAACAAATTACTTCACTTGTTTTGTTGAGAGAGCCTTCTTTTATTTCATATTTTCTAGTTATTGTAATTTTTAATGTTAATTTTGTTAGTTTTAAATGCTCCTGTATTTTTTATTATTTTTATTGTTTGTATTGCCTGTGCGTGTCCCAAATAAAAAATTTTTCTTTCTTTCTATTTTTCCAGCATACTCGTACAATAACAGCACTACATTCGGTGCTATCTCAGAAAAACGTACTTTCGAGCCACGATTCCAGCTACAGGAAAACCAGATTGCACGAGCACTGCCGATGCAGAATATAACTCGATACCTACTGTCGATTGTGAGTTTTAATTTTTTACAGGATAGTGAGGCTGGTGTGCTATTTCAAAGAAATATTTAAAAAACTACAATGAAAAACCTACCGTACCTAAAATTTGAGGAAACTCTTTTATTAATAAAAAGCAAACAGCGAATGTTATTACTAATATTTAACTGCACTAATCATCTAACTTTAGCAAATCGTACCCGTAACTTAACAATTTCATAACCGTTCATCGATTCCCATTAAATTGAACGGAACGTTAATATCTTCGGAATGCGAAAGTTTACGTTCGCAAATTAATTCGAATGATCGGATTTATTCATAATAATTGACTAAATGAACATTGCCAACTCTATTCTCTGTGGGGCATCACTAATTTAAATGGCGTTGGAAAACGCCGGAATCCTTCTCCGCTGCACTGCAGGTCATGCCATTCTCCTCAAAATGAGATTGTGTGTCCACAGTCTGGCATGATTAAATGAAGAGCTAAGCCGGGCAAAGTTGTAAACTCCAAACTTCCACTGGATGTTTTCTAACAGAAAGACTTCATAAATCGAGCGAAAAATCACATAAAGCAGCCGAGCTAAGGACGATTAGACTAGATCAAGAAAGCAGTTTCGAGTCTTAAAACATTCATAAGGTGAAGTACCTACCTCATTACAGAGAAAGCCGAACCTAATTTAACATCACCAGATGCAGACGACGTAAATTGGGTAGCACTTTAAGAAAAATTAGAGCCCAGTCCTGCAAACAACAAATGTTTTCGGTCTTGCTGAAGTTACTAGACCTTAATGAAGCTCTTCCATTTGCCTTTTCCCTTTACATCCCAAAGAGCAAGAAGTGTCGTTTCTTACTTCCAAAATTAAATTACGCTCACTCATGATGAAACACGGATCCAATGCCGATAGAAGTTACATAGGGTCAGAATCAGAAACCATAAAGACCTAGAGTCAAATTACCTGCTGGCTATGGATACCGAACCAGGTTGATAGGTATTATAATATTTGACTTACGTAACCAATCCCTATATAGGGTGGCAGGAGATGTCAACGCGCAAACTGCAATCATGAATATACAGCACATGATTCTAGGCGTAGAAATGTTTCGTTAGTTATTAAAAACAAAATCTGTTGTTTCATAGATACGTGCAATTCGTACGCGGTCAAAATGTATGGAACAGCAAATTTTTTCAACAACCGACAAATGATAAATGATTTTATTTCTGTAAGTAGGTTTGAACAAACACTTTTACACGTCAATCATATTTTTTTTTAAACTAGATGGGGTCGGCGTTTCCTATCTGACTACTCTGAGAAGAAAGGCCGAATCAAACTCAGAGGTCACAGTCTCTTTTAAAGTCCAGACAAAATCTTGGTCAGGTCATGTGAAAGCTATGTAGATCGGTGTCTGCAATGGTCTTTTGAGGAAAGAACCACACAGATTGAGTGGACCTGTCCAGTCAGTGCACGCAATTGTCAGTAATCGTGCAGCTCAACTTAGACTCAAGGAGCTCAACGATTCGACGAACAATACCAAAGAAAGGACATTTGAGTAGGCCGCATAAATTACTCAAACTGCCAGATCATGATTACGTTGAGAAAAATACAAAAATAAATATAAATAAATCAATGACCGACATAGTTCTCACATTCACAATAATTAGAATAATATTATAATAATCTTTGAGGACCATGTAGATTTGTGTCTGAAATGGTCTTTTGAGGAAAGAACCACACAGATTGAGTGGACCTGTCCAGTCAGTGCACGCATTTGTCAGTACCCGTGTAGCTCAACTCAGAACTTAAGGAGCTCAACGAAGGACGAATATCAATAGTTTCAGAATCAAGATCGAACAAATTTTACACCTCTCATCTTTTGTAGAAACCATTGATACTAATGAATATCTCATTTTAATCAATCGAATTGAAATACAGAAATAGTCATCGTGTACCGACGACCGTATTGTTTGCGACCGCAGACCGATTGAATACGGCTGTCCTGATTACAGACTAACAGACTATAATCCGTCTGTCACAGGCCAGGCAGCCATTAATTGATAGATTTTCTGTCACCAATAAATCATGGCTGAAGTTTAAATGGCTTTCACGGTACGAAGATTTAATTGTAATTGCTAAGCCGAGCGAGGAATAAAGCAGAACTATAAATTAGCAGTTATTCGATTTCTACCTACCACAAATTGTGACTAACTAATTAATTCTTATTTATTGTTTAATTTTCAGAACATGTTTGCTTGGATTACCTCATTTGTTAGTAGTGCCACAGTATAAAAATGTAAGTTAGTGCCTGAGCTAGCGTGTCACGTTACTATGGGGACTTATCCATTGCACGTGAAAGCGCCCTATCCATTCCTTCAGATCATAATAGGTACCTATGTACCTACACCACCAAATGAAACCAACGAGAGCCGTTATCATAAAAAAACCGGCCAAGTGCGAGTACGCCCGCTGAACTAAAATATTTAAATTATGGATACCAATAACCAACTAAAATGTTTGAAATCACTGCACAAAACATTTTTTACAGTCAATAAAGCAAATCCTACTAAACTACTAACCACACGCATATTATTAGTTGCCTGCTAGCTTTGAAATCAGAGAACAACATTTACCAAAATTTTAAAATCGGAACATGAAAAATAAGCGAATATTTTTTTATCGCTGCTCTGATAAATTGTGTCTATGGCGCCCATTTTACTTTTTAAACAAAATGGCTACTGAATTTTCATGCAGCCAGTTTATTTTTTAAATCGTTGAGCATATGAAACTATTAATATATTTTATGTCAAACTGTTATGGCGTTGATAAAATATTTAAATATCTTTGTAATTCCTTAGGATCTTCAATGATTACGAAATCATAATCATGCCAGCGAGTGTTGGAAAGGTCAAAGGTATGTAATTAAAAACACTGAGACCCTCCAATTTAAATATCTACCTATAATGCGCACTTGGTCAAAAGGCCATTTTGAAGAACGTAGGTACTCGTAGAATGTTTGCTAAACAATTTTTTTATAAGAGTCGATAATGTGAATACTATGTATAAAAAAAAAATATTATTGTCGAAAGTGCAAGCTTTGAAGTCTTGTAAATATTTATGTACTTTGACGCATCTAGCGTGTTAGGCACTCTTTTCAATCATAGTGTAGCAAAATCTACATGTAGGTACATGAAAAAGAACATTTGAACCGTGTTTTGTTGGACATACCTATTTACAGAAACCGTGTATTGTTTGTGCAATGTATGATGTACATAATATTATAAATGTCTGTGATTAAATTTATACGTTTTGCTAATTTAACATAATATTACTATCACTTTAGTTATAATTTTAACGACATAGCTTCCTTACGTGCTTTTGGGAATCGGAATATACAAAATTTGGAAAACGTTCTCAATTATTTATAAACTCATCATAACATCCAATCAAAGTAACATACCTACATATTTTTTATAATTTTATATTCGAGTAGTTTATTTACTTATTGCGGAAGATAAGTCTTTCGACAAAACCCAAAAAAAATAAGGAATCTTTGATCTTATTTAAAGGTATTTTTAATGTCTACGTAAAACATTTGTGACAGATTTCCTAACGAACTAACAGAGCTATTTTTAGATAACAGCGTATGAAATACGCCAGGCATGTGACGGACATGGTATCTTAATTAAACACGTCTTGCAACTGACCGTAAAAATCTTTCGTCAGACTACCTAGACCTAAAATAAAAAATACATTTTAAGTTTTGTAATGTGGAAAATGTGCTGCTAATGGTTTAAATAAACCATTAATGTTCTTATCACTTAATAAAAAACTTAATAATGTAAGTAGGTAGGTACTTACCGATTAATAAACGACGAACAAATCAAACAAAAAAAAATCCGCAAACAAAAAAGAAAACTTTATTTAAACCGTAACCAAACACTCCATAATTAATCAAAACGTTTCAAAATTAAAACTTTTTACACGTACGACACTCGACACTCGTTACTGGCCACTTAAGCGCGCGAACTTAACCATCAGAATTCAAATTAGTTCGGATTTCGAAAAGCGCGGGAAAATGTCCCCGGGCGTGCGTTCAGAAGAAAATTTGAGTCGAACTGAAGGGCGGCGCTTCTGAATGGACGCGTCGCGACCACGCTCATGCGCTCTCATGTTAGCTACAACGAATGTTTTTCCAACGGACTTTAAGCTTTTTCACGCTTTAGCTGGGAAATATATTTTCGTCTTTAAGTGCACTGGGCGCCCGGGGGTTTGTTCTAAAAGCGAGGAAAATTCTGTACGTTCCCTCGTAAGGTAGCGGCGACGGATCTAGTAAAGACAAACTTGTAATCTCTTGCAGCGCCGTTATTACATCCGGACGGTTACCCATTCTTGTGAGGGAAAATTTATGGAGTACCTACTTATTGTACAACTTATAATGCAGTAATGTAAAATTTGTGTTTGTTTCTTTGTCATTTTTCTTTTTTTATAGTAAAATCGTCCTCAATAGACACTGTCTTTATGCCATAGTGGTTTTTTTACAGTCGGAATTCTTGTATGATAAACATTCAGTGCATCATGGAAGCTCTTATTAGGTACAAGTACATGACATGCGTCAATTTATTGGTGGTATTAGAAATCATAATACCTACAGTGTGAGTCTTTATAATGTACATATCGAAATGAAGGAAACTATGCATAATTTTATCGACGGAATAAATATTAAAATATCAAATCTCAAAATGTCCACCACATTGTTGAAGGCACAAAACCGCGCGAATTAAAATTTGTTGTGTCACTCTCCTTATCATTTCGGGACCATTGCGAATATCATTCGCACAGTTAATTATGCGGTCACGCAAATCCTCTATTACATGCTGGTGAAATGTGGGTGTACATGTACTTCAAGTACACCTCTGCCTAATCCCTCGTTACAGGCGTGATGTTATGTTATTAGAAAAAAAAAACACCAAAAAAAAAAAAAAAAAAAATACCAAAACCTACCTACCTACCTGTAAATTACCATAATTCGTGCAAATAAATGAATCTATCTATCAAAGACGTTACGTTTATAATTTCTGGTAGAAACTCTTGACTCTCTACTAGAAACTGAAAGTTTTTTTTTTTTATTAGAATGGAAATAGAATAGGTACTTTTTATTATGTACACCATAAAAAATTACAAATTTAAATGTAGATACTTATATTATTTTACAGACGGGCGGTTTTTTTTTTCTATGGGCGGTCCTAGCGCTGATAGCGATATACAGACAACCTTTGGATGGATTAAACCAATCAATAAATAATTTATTTGCGACGAATGTAGGTTACATTAAATATAGGTGGAGTAGATGAGAGAGAGAGTGAGCCATATACATTCTGCCTGGAAAGAGGCACGCAAAAATTATAAAAATTGTTAAGAAGTAAAATTACAAATTAAAATGTCACAGTCAGAATTATAAATACATAAATTAATATTGAAAAATGTGAAATCAAAATGTTACTATAAAATAAAATTTAAAATAAATTTATAATAAGTCCCGTTCAAGATAATATTAATTATATTTACTATACATATTGCCAATTAAAAAGTTATGTCTATTAAAAAATCATTAATCGAATAATAACATTTTTCTATTAGGAAGGCCACTAATTTCTTTTTAAAGTATTTAATTGTATCATTTTTCATTACATAAGGCAATTGATTGTATATTATTTATTGCAATACTGCATGGTGTACCATTTACATACTTATACAATAAATACATACATAAAACATATTAGTAGATTATTAACCAAGGGGATAAAGCAGTGTCTTCTGTCGCGGGTGACGATTTAAATCGCGAGCGTAATGAAGGACTCGAGGTTTACTCCCGAGCGTAGCGAGGGTGTTAAAAACTTAAATCACGAGCGAAGCGAGGGATTTAAGACGAGTCCTGAGTGTAGCGAGGGATTTAAGTTCACCCAAGACTAAGACAGCTTTATCACCGAGGAAAATACTCTACTTTTCGTACCATTTGCGAAAAAATTAACACCATAATAATATGAGATAAGCATTTATTAAAAATAATGACAATTAAACGTATTTTTAGAACATTAACTTATTTATAAAAACAAACTTAACGTTTATGTATTTGAAGACAACAAAAACGCGGTAAATTCCTAGACTAATATTTTTTTGTCGGAAAAGCAAAGGCATCAAGCTCATACGGCCTCGTCGGTTTTCGTAATTTTATTTAATAATCATAACTGCATAATAAATGCGTATTCCTTTTTCAAAAAGATGCATAATGCTTTATATACAAACTCAATGGTGTAAACACAGATGTAGTTCAGTAAAAATTTCGGTAAGTATTCCAAATTTAAATCACATTCTCCCCCTAGAGGATGAATGAAATTCAGTACAATTTTCTTTCCCTGTTTTTAACAGATTAAAAATGACTATTGTTATGTTCGCTTTTTGTGGCATAGAATGTCACTTTTTTGAGCAAGTGGTACGAAAACATATCTATCTATATATGCAATAATAAACATGAAACAAGAACAAGGAAACTATATATACTTAATGATGATGTTTAAGGAGAGAGGAAGTGTTTTTTTAACAGAATTTTAAAAGTAGACAGCGGGTGAGCACGCCTTACAGACCCGGGCAAGGCATTCCATAACCGTACTGCTTGAACTGCAAAAGACTTGTCATAAAAACTGTATTATTCTTATTACCCCCGGGGGCACACGGACGACAATAACTGTCGGCGACGAGACCCTATCTGAGCACTATGGCGCAAGTAGTGGCGGGACCGCCGTGCAAAAGTAACGTAGATTATTAAGTTCACTAGTTAGAAAAGTTTAAAAAAGGATTTATTTAATGTTTCTATATTCTAATTAGTTTATTTAACTCACATTTATTATTAGTTTTTGCATTCCAAACAAATAAGACTGTATTGAAAGGATTTCTTACAAGAATAATGTTGTTCACGTATAATTACGTAAGTTGAAAACTCACTTTTTTGTTTATGGACGGATTTTGATAATTTTTGTTTTTAAAGATAGGTTTAGTCACAAAACTAATATATCCGTTTGAATTGTAAGAATCGGGCCATTAGTTTAGAAGATATAAGGGATTTTCTATAGTGAAAATGTGCCAACCTATGTTTTTAACAGTTTTTGTTCTAGAAACTTTTTATTGTTAATAGTTACGTTCCAAATTAATGTTTAATTAGATTAAGGACATAATAAGGTATAATATATACAAAAATTGTAAGGATATATTGATAAAATATAATAAAAAACGGCTTGACAGATTTCGGCTAAAGGGAAAATTGCAAGCAAAAGGGCCTCAAAAATCGCGGTTCTCATTAAGGTAACGTAGGCCGGCCGCTCCGTGTATAAATTCAGGGCCATTTGCCGGCAAAAGTCAGTCGCAGCTCAGCCGTCGAAGAGGCAACAACTACCAAGAAGCCGAAATCTGCCAGCAAAACCAAGAAGAAATTCTGAAGTTTTATTTCACCGCCTCTTCGCTGCCCATCTCTCCGTGGTCCTCCTAGTGGGTGTACCCCTACTAACCTACGCATTCAGGGGTGCGTGGTGACGTGTGTCGCCAGCGAGACAATAGGGTAAAACATACGTCAAAAACGTGGGAGACTGTCCCAGGCAACCGTAAGGTACTGAACATACCCCGGTAGCCGCAACAATTGGTCCTTCGAGCGTCGGATCCCTGCAAGAAGAAGAAGAAGACAGAAGATTGTGAGAAGCCTGCAAGATGCCAGTAACCAGGTCACAGAAGGATGCCCCCTTACGTCCCCCGTCCCGTCCTACCAATGTGGGCGCGACAGAAGAAGGTTCAGGGTCAGAAGGGGTCACGTCTGCGTCAGCGTCAGCATCATCAGGCACGTACACATCATCGGGCACGTACACTTCTTCGGGTGCAACGACTACGGCGGGGACCACGATAACAGAGACCACGGTTGAAACTGTGACCACAGCATCGTCCAAGAAGAAGGAAGATGCAAGAAAGGAGACGACAAAGAAGACCCCAGAAGATGCCCCGGAAGAGGGTGTTCGCAATTCAGGCGGAACCCTAAAACCGATGGGGGTCAGTCGTCGTGCCAGGTCTACGAAGACCACGAGCTCCTCAGCCAGAAGACGCGAGCTGGAAGCCAGAGAAGAATTAGCACGCCTGGAACTGAAACAAGCACAGGCTGCGGCGAAGCTAGCCCGTGTCAGACTGGAGATGACACAATATGAAGATGAGGACTCCGTGGATGATGATGAAGACCAGGCAAACAGAACAGCACAGGTGCAGAACTGGATTGAGTCATCAGTATTAGGAGATGGCAACAAGAAACAACCAGAGCAGCGAGGTCAGCACCCTGCAGAAGAGCCACAGAAGGTGAAGCCTGAAGAGAACTCTTCAACGAAAGGAGCTACGATCGAGATTCAAGCGTTGGCGACTGCATTGAAAGAAGCCTTTTCCACAAGAGGAGGACCAGCAGCGCAGCCAAGCTACATCCACGAGCTACCCTTCTTCGATGGCAGCAGCAGCGAGTGGTTGGCCTTCAAGGTTGTTTACGAAGATACAGCACCGATGTTCAACGAAGTCCAGAATATGGCGCGTTTAAGAAGAGCGCTGAAGGGCACTGCAAGAGAAGCTATCAAGAGCCTGTTGTACTCCGAAGCCTCTCCGTCAGAAGTGATGCAAGCCCTAAGAAGAAGATACGGAAGACCTGATGCACTGGTGTTGGCAGAATTGGACAAGGTCAAGGCGTTACCGAAGATTTCAGAAAACCCAAGAGACATCTGCATCTTCGCGAGCCAGGTCAACAACAGCGTAGCAGCAATTAAGGGTCTGAAGAAACCACAGTATCTGCATTCACCTGAAATGGTGAAGCAAATCTTAGAGAAGATGCCGACGGTGCTCAAATTCCGATGGTACGACTTCACTGCAGCATCAGAAGAAGGCGACTTCTCCGACCTGACGTTAGTATCCAGTTTCCTGAACACAGAAGCAGACAAATGTGGAGCCTTCGCGACTTCAGAAGAGAGGAGCGGGTTCAAGAAGACCAACCGACAAGCGACACATTCAACGAAGGAAAGGAACTTCAAAGAAAAGGATGCAAAGCAGCAAGAGAAGACTTGCCCTATGTGTGAGGGTGAACATTTTCTCGTCGAATGTCAGAAGTTCCAGAAGACGTCGGTGCAAGATCGGTGGGCAATAGTTAAGAAGAGTCGTGTCTGCTTCAAATGTCTTCAAGGGAAACACAGGAAGGAGAGTTGCAGAAAACCACCTTGCAAAGAATGCAAGAGGTGGCATCATCATCTGCTACACGTCGAATCAGAAGAAAGGACCTCGGAGGAAAAAAGGGAGACACCGCAAGAGGCATCAAGCGTCACAGCATCGGTGAACGCAATCAACAACACAAGGGCATACCTGAAGATAGTTCCAGTAGAAGTCTTCGGGTCAAAAGGATCTAAGAAGATATTGGCTCTTATGGATGAAGGGTCAACCGTGTCACTCCTGGATGAGAAGGTGGCACAAGAAGTCGGCGCTCAAGGAAGCAAGGAAGAACTAGTCATTGAAACAGTGGGAGGCAGGTTGATAAGGAAAAAGGATTCTCAGAAGCTGGACCTCACGGTGAAAGGGCTTCATCAGGGAAGCAAGAAGACCTTGAAGAGAGTCCGCACTATCGACGAGTTGAAGCTTGCACCACAGTTTCTGGACAAGAATAGGATTCAAGATTATCCACACTTGAAGAAGATCGCCGACTCTCTGTATTACGAAGGGGAGTCACCTCAGTTGCTCATAGGTCAAGACAATTGGGAGCTAATTGTGACTCAAGAAGTAAGGAGAGGGAAACCAGGGGAACCAGTTGCTTCAAGAACAGGACTTGGATGGGTGCTCCACGGGTCAGATATCGGAGGTGCAAGACCAGTGCACTTTCTGAACACATGTCTGCATGTCAGCACACCAGAAGAAGAGATGCATCAAGCCATCAAGGATCACTTCGCAATAGAAGCACTTGGTGTGCAACCAAGAAGACCTACTACGGATTCAGAAGGAAGAGCACTCACCATCCTAGAAAAAACCTGCAGAAGACTTGAAGATGGTCGATTCGAAGCTGGACTTCTGTGGAAGAATGAAGAAGAACAGATGCCAGAGAGCTACACGTCTGCCAAGAACCGATTGATCAACATTGAAAAGAAGATGGACAAGGATCCTCAATTGAAGGCGGAATACAGCAAGCAGATCCAGCATCTAATCGACAACAAATATGCAGAAGAAACACCTGAAGCACAAGAAGAATCCAAGAAACTATGGTACCTCCCTCATTTCTCCGTGGTTCATCCACTGAAGAAGAAGATAAGGATCGTCTTCGACGCTGCAGCCAAGTCAAAAGGAAGAAGCCTGAACGACGCTCTACTGCCTGGACCAGATCTACTACAGTCGCTCTTCGGTGTACTACTGAGATTCCGACAAGGAACTTTAGCAGTGGCGGCTGACATCAGGGAAATGTTTCTGCAAGTTCGCATCAGACCAGAAGATAGAGACAGCCTGAGGTTCCTGTGGCGCGGGGATCATCGCGACGTGTCACCGAAGAAGTACAGGATGACATCAGTTATCTTCGGTGCAACATCATCTCCGAGCACAGCCATCTACGTAAAAAACCGAAACGCAGCGGACTACAAGGAACAGTATCCAGAGGCAACAAGGGCAGTCGAGCTGAACCACTACATGGACGACTACTTACATAGCTTCCATTCAGAAGAAGACTTCAGAAGGGTAACAGCGCAGGTAGACTTCATACATAAGAAGGCGGGCTTCGAACTCAGGGGATGGGCATCAAACCAACCTGAGTTACTGCAAAACGTGAAGACAGAAGCAATCGAAAAGACGGAAGTGGACCTTGGTGAGAAAGAAGAAAAGACACTGGGACTACGCTGGTTCACAGAAAGGGACTCCATCGGCTTCAGGGCAAACCTCCGGAACACTCCAGAAGAAATAGCCAAAGGGTTCAAGGTGCCTACGAAGAGAGAAGTCACCAGCGCAGTTATGTCAACTTTCGATCCACTGGGATTAGCATCACCAGTCCTCATCCAAGGCAAGAAGCTGCTTCAGAACATATGGCGGAGCGGCGTCGGTTGGGATGAAGAAATAGAAGAAAAGGAATATGAAGCATGGAAAACATATCTAAAGAAGATGGAGCTTCTACAAGACCTTCAGATCCCGAGATGTTTGGCGCCACATCGCACCGAGGGGGAGCTGCACACTTTCACAGATGCAAGTGAAACAGCGTATGCAGCTACAGTCTACTGGAGAACAGAAGACACAAATGGAACATACCACGTCAGCTTGGTGGCAGCAAAAGTACGAGTCACTCCATTGAAACCGGTATCGATCCCGAGATTAGAACTGCAAGCGGCCCTCCTTGGAAGCAGACTGGCTCATTCAGTAGAAGAAGAAATGGATCTGAAGATTGTCAAGAAAACGTTCTGGACAGACTCCAGCATCGTGCTCTCCTGGATCAAGACAGACCCGAGAACATTTAAAACGTTTGTGGCTCATCGCTTGGCCGAAATAGAGGATCTTACCAAGCCTCAAGATTGGAGATGGGTACCTACGGCGCAGAACCCTGCAGATGACTCAACGCGTGACGTACCAGAAAACTTCAACTACAATCACCGATGGTACACCGGCCCAGAATTCTTAAGAAATGAAGAAACCTACTGGCCCGCAGCAAGAACATTTAAGAAGGAAACCACCGGTGAAGAGAAGACAACAGACGTCACAGCGGCAGCAAGCACCACTCATCCATCACCAGATCCTGAGAGGTTTTCATCCTGGAAGAGACTTTGGCGAGCCACAGCAAGAGTACTGCAGTTCATACAACTCTGCAGGACAAGAGAAATGGTCAACGTCAGCAAGGAAGATCCCACCTGGAGAAAGACTAAAGGAAAGAAGACAAAGGTAGTCGAGAAACGACATCAGTCTTCAAGAAAGATAGCAAGGAATTACATACCGTTGAACGCAGACCTACTAGAGCAAGCTGAAACTCTTCTACTGAAAAGAAGTCAAGAAAAGAGCTTCAGAGAAGACATCAGACGTCTAGATCAAGGGAAGCAGCTAGAAGGCAGCAGCAAATTGAAGAAGCTCGACGTAGTAATGGAAGAAGGTCTCCTGCGTTTAAAGGGAAGAATCGACGCGATACAGGGCGTAACCAGAGACTACAAACGTCCCATTATGCTCGACAGCAAGGAGAGGACAACACGACTCATCATAGAAGAATTCCACTGCCGCTTCAATCACGGAAACCACGCGACAGTAATAAATGAAGTGAGGCAACGCTTCTGGGTATTAGGACTGAGGTCAGCAATCAAGGCAGTTCAGCATCAATGTCAGTGGTGCAAAACGAAGAAGGCAAGACCACAAGAACTACCGACGGGCAACTTACCCAAAGAGAGGCTGATGCACAGTAACCCTCCCTTTACGTGCACCGGCGTAGATTACTTCGGCCCAATGACGATCACCGTAGCAAGACGTCAAGAAAAGAGATGGGGTGCTCTCTTCACATGCCTAACCACAAGGGCTGTGCACATTGAGCTCACTCCTTCCCTCTCCACCGACAGCATGATCATGGCGCTACGACGATTCGCCGCGAGAAGAGGAATGCCGAAGACCATCTACTCCGACAACGGGACCAACTTCGTCGGCGCAAATAATGAACTTCAACAAGCGCTTGACGACATGAAGAAAGAAGACCTCACCTCAGAAGTAGAGAAGCTCGGCGTGCAGTGGCTATTCATCCCTCCTGGTGCGCCTAACATGGGCGGCGCATGGGAGCGTTTGGTGCGATCCATAAAAACCGCACTAGACGCCACACTCAACGAAAGGCATCCACGAGAGGAGGTACTCCACACCCTCCTATTAGAGGCCGAGCACATAGTCAACTCTCGGCCTCTCACCCACCTCTCCGAGAGTCCTGAGGAGGAAGCACTCACTCCAAACCACTTCCTCCTCGGGCGATCCTGCGGCGCGGCGAGAATCGGCAACTTCCAAGACGACGAGCTGGTGGGCCGGCACACATGGAAGACCACGCAGCGACTTGCCGACCACTTCTGGCAACGTTGGCTGCGCGAATACCTGCCCACACTACTGCCAAGGAAGACAGCGGGAAGAAGCAGCGCCACAGACCTGCGCGTCGGAGACATCGTCCTGATCATCGACCAGAGCCTACCCCGATGCACCTGGCCACGCGGCAGAATCCAGCAGGTGTATCCAGGACCAGACGGGCGGATCAGAATCGTCGACATCGAGACGCGAGGAGGAGTGCTGCGAAGACCCAGTTCGAGAGTGGTGTTGTTGGTGCCGGGAGTTTCGCCGAGCCTGGAGGACGGTGCTGCGCACGAGGGGGAGAATGTCGGCGACGAGACCCTATCTGAGCACTATGGCGCAAGTAGTGGCGGGACCGCCGTGCAAAAGTAACGTAGATTATTAAGTTCACTAGTTAGAAAAGTTTAAAAAAGGATTTATTTAATGTTTCTATATTCTAATTAGTTTATTTAACTCACATTTATTATTAGTTTTTGCATTCCAAACAAATAAGACTGTATTGAAAGGATTTCTTACAAGAATAATGTTGTTCACGTATAATTACGTAAGTTGAAAACTCACTTTTTTGTTTATGGACGGATTTTGATAATTTTTGTTTTTAAAGATAGGTTTAGTCACAAAACTAATATATCCGTTTGAATTGTAAGAATCGGGCCATTAGTTTAGAAGATATAAGGGATTTTCTATAGTGAAAATGTGCCAACCTATGTTTTTAACAGTTTTTGTTCTAGAAACTTTTTATTGTTAATAGTTACGTTCCAAATTAATGTTTAATTAGATTAAGGACATAATAAGGTATAATATATACAAAAATTGTAAGGATATATTGATAAAATATAATAAAAAACGGCTTGACAGATTTCGGCTAAAGGGAAAATTGCAAGCAAAAGGGCCTCAAAAATCGCGGTTCTCATTAAGGTAACGTAGGCCGGCCGCTCCGTGTATAAATTCAGGGCCATTTGCCGGCAAAAGTCAGTCGCAGCTCAGCCGTCGAAGAGGCAACAACTACCAAGAAGCCGAAATCTGCCAGCAAAACCAAGAAGAAATTCTGAAGTTTTATTTCACCGCCTCTTCGCTGCCCATCTCTCCGTGGTCCTCCTAGTGGGTGTACCCCTACTAACCTACGCATTCAGGGGTGCGTGGTGACGTGTGTCGCCAGCGAGACAATAGGGTAAAACATACGTCAAAAACGTGGGAGACTGTCCCAGGCAACCGTAAGGTACTGAACATACCCCGGTAGCCGCAACAATAACCTAACCTCAGATATCTTTGCGCTGAATCAACTCGGTAGCGCGACTGGCGTCGGGACGCAGACGGAGCTATTTACTTCTGCGCTACGAACCACAGATCGCACGTTCGATGTCTGAGCAAAAAAAAGTTTTGGCTAGAACGTACATTTTCCGAGATGGAGGTTCAGATGCATACGAGGTTTGTGTCCGAATTGTGTCTGTGGATAAACTTATAATACATTCCTAGTGTTGGTAGATGGTCTTAAAAGTTCAATCAATCTATCTGTCTAGCATTTTCCCAACTTCGTATGTTGGGGTCGGTTTCCAGTCTAACCGGATGCATCTGAATACCAGTATTGTACATGGAGCGACAGCCTAACTGACCTCCATAACCCAGTTACTGGGTAACACGATACCCCTTGATAAGACTGGTTGTCAGGCTTCCGTGATTCTGATTACCCGTAACGACTGTCAAAGATCCATGCGTCATGTTCGTGAACGGGCGCTGTCAGTTGGGACTGGTCATCTCTTAGCCACCACGGCTTATTTTAATTATTTTATTATGGATTGTTTTGTTTGAATTTATATTAGCTGTACACTGGACACTCAATGTGTACGTCTTATTTACATCGTTCTCACATATAATTATACCTATATACAAGATTATTGATGTAACTAATATTTATGTAACAATATAATTTAAAAGAGTGTCCATGGAGTTTCTTGCCCGTTCTTCTCCATAGGTTACTACGCTTTGGAATGGGCAACTAGCTTCATATTTCTGACTGACCGACCACTTGACAATTCAAAAGTGCCTGTAAATGGTTTAATTGAAATAAATGCTTTGAGTTTGAGTTTTGAGTTTGAGAAAGATTACGAATGACAGCCGGTATTAAAAGAGAAACGTGTTTTCTTTCTTTCTTTCTTTAGGTAAATTTTCTTTCAAACTCACGAGCCATCTTAGTAGGTAAAAGACTATTTCTAAAAGATCTTAATCCGAAACTCGGCTGAGCCATAACATTCAGGTTCGTACAAAAAGTGACGGGTCTAATGACTTTCGTAACAGATAAGATAAATCGCCTTAGTGGGGCTTAGGACACGTAATTAAACCTTTTTTCTAGGAGGTGATTCGGTCGTAACTTTGACCAAGTTTTGACTTATATACAGAGTTGATACGACAGAGGGGCTTTCTATTATGCTGCCTATACTAGGTACCATTTTCAAGCTCTGTACCAAAAATCAATTAAATAGGAGCAGTAATTTAGTCGCAAAAGATTTTTTTAAGTTTTTGCCCCTTTTGAACACGATGTATTTTTCCTAACCGCTGATTATGTCTGACGCAAGTCACAAATACCTACAACCAAATATTTTCGCTAAAAAGATGGCAATAAATACACACACACTTGCACTTTCATTACAATGACTGGTTGCGTTTTACTTGTAAGCTTTTTAGTTTGTTTGAAAAAAAAAACTAGTTTTTAGTGCTTTTTATTTTTATACCGTATCGAAACTACTAAACACGTATATTATACATAGTGTAATTTAATGCCCCTCTGAAATATCAACTCTGTATAGTATTTTTATCTCAAGAAACGTCGCGCGTTTTGCTTGAAGTTACCAAGTGTACAAACACGCTGTGAATGTGTGTGCAAGCGCACAAGCTCTCTGTATCGTCCGAGACAATGGCAAAGTTAAAAGTGTGTGTGCGTGCCTGCGTGTGTATCATGTGCTGAGTCTACTCGTCTTCGCGCACACATTCAAAGCGTGTTTGGTCACTTTTTTTTTTTTTTTTGAGGATGGGAAATCATCAAATGACTCCTCCCGCTCTGGGTGGAGCGGAAGGGAGTGTCAGACTCTTACTGACTAAAACCCACCCGTGTTCCTTCCTTGGCCCTTTATGTTCCGGGTCAGCGGTACCCCCTTTGGATGATCCCGCTTTCCCGGGTGTTTGGTCAATTGGTTACCACAAGCAAAGCGCGCGCAACTATACTGCTTACCACTAGCAAGAATATTTTTGTAAGTAGGTAACTACTGCATGTAGCGTCAATGTAAGTACATTTTGAATGAAAAACACAAGTCCTAATACAATTTGGCTTAATTATACACGGTGACATTTGAATCACAGTTTTGCTAGAACAAACGTTGTTTAGACCATGGTCTACTACCATTCTACAGCATCAAATATGTTATTAAAACAAACTAATCTAGGCGTTCTCAAATTAGTCATAAGTTTGTCGTATGTCGTAGTCGTATGTTTGAAACATTAACCGTAACTTCAAAGTACTCATCACGGTAGCGATATTGCATTCACGACGCGAGTGCGTCGCAGCCGCAATGTCTGCGTTGTAGGGCGTAACGTTTTTTTTCTATTGGTTGCTATAGAATGGTAGTAGACCATGGTCTGAACAACGTTTGTTCTAGCAAAACTGTGATTCAAATGTCACCGTGTATTAAACATGTAGGTACAGGTACTGCTCTTCGTATCATTAAATTACGTATCCTACTTCAAGACAATACCTGCATTCTTCAATTTAAAGACTATCTCGATGGCTTAGCAGTTTGAAGCACAGGGCGGGCATTAGTATTGGGTTTACCCTTAGTTTCTTTTTTGTAGCAAGCCTAAAAAAGCTTGCGTTTGTGCCCCGGCTGATGGCAATAGGCTCACCCCCACCTATTGTATGGGGTTGCAACAAAACTAACGAAATCTTAACTACACTTGGGAGCAAATAAATTAAGATGTTATAAACAAATTAAATGCGATAATTTTAGTGTACCCTTTAAACTTTAATTTAAAATGAAAAGTTTACTACAAACTACCCTAATTATAAACTTTAATAAATAAACTTTAAGGCAGTATAATTATGTTTTGAACTGATACGTTCCATAATACCAGAAATAATAACCATTATACGTGAAAAAAGGAAGGAACTCGATTTATTTGCTCCCAAGTGTATAAACCTCTGCCCAACCCCTCCAAAAAAACAAATGTGATGTTAGATAAACTAATTAAATATCATACAGAATATTTCCATTACAAAATTCACTAACGTTGACAATACGTACCGCCTAAGTAATTCACTTAAGGCTTACAGTTCACTATCTTGAAGAGAATGGCTTATCTTTAATGGCAAGAAAAAAAAACAATCTTTTGTGGGCTTCGTTGATCGAGCCGTGGAAATGGGACAGTTTTTGCGGACACAATGGCGGTAAAGGCCTCGGATACGATAATCCGTTTGACCTGTGGATATACCTACGTCGTTTGACACAAAACCTGTAGCTTCTTTTTGTTTTATTTGCTTGTTGTTCCAAAATTGTAGGTAAGTAGGTACATACTGATACAATGCTGGTCCTGTTCCACAACCAAAACTAATTGATTAACATTTGAAAATACTGTTGAATAGCTGCTGAAGATTGTAAGACTATATTTGCATTGTATAAACTCAATCTCCTTTGTACTATATAATTGCATAGAACAAGTGTGAGTACTATGGACTAATCGAGCTACCATTTACCGGGCAGTCTCTTTCATTGACTTGAATGTGTCCTGGCGGCTGATAGATGTCATGCTCACTCAAATGTCTCGCTGACGTTGGCGCGTGTGTTGGATCATTTACTTCGAGACCCGAACTAAAAATGAATGACAACACCACTTGACAGTTATCCTTACTCCTGATGTGTTATTGCCCGTCCGAAAAAGCTAATTAATCGGGTGTAGGGTTAATTCCGAAATATCTAAACTATTTCGGACGGGCCCGTTTCTTCGTTGACGGTTTTAGAGAATAGGCCCTGGATTGCAGGCCGAGCCGAAGTTGAGGACGTAGGTAATGGAGCCGGTACCAATGTAATATTTGAGAAAAATGGCTCGCTGAGTCTTTTTTCGCCTTCGCATTTTGATAGAGAGGCACTGGCACGTCACCGCCAATCAGCCTAATATTTAAAGAATGTTATATGTACATAATTACAGGGTGTAACATAAGACCCTTCACGAAGCCGTCATCTACGCATTCTGGTCAACAAACTAAGTAACTTTGTGCAAAAATAATTGCTGGCAAACAAATTTACTTTTGGTGTGATAATTCACTGTTTACCGTAGTGCCAAGGTAACGCACGAAAAACATTGTGCTTATACAGGTACAGAGGTCGTGTAGGTATTTAAAGTTAAGTAATAATATTTAAAACATGTTTATGTAAAAAAAAACGTCAACAAAAGTTGGAACCTTTGACCTTCAATATCTCAGTAACCAGAAGGTTCCCAGATATTCTCTAGTACAATATTTGTATCACATTAACGTGAAGAACTTGAGACTCTCGGCTTCGTTGAAGATATTTTTACACCCGATATAGAACAATGTTAATCAAATCAAATCAAAAGCCATTTATTAAAACTAGGCTGAGAATCAGCACATTTTGAACGTCAAAATTACAGAAGACAGTCCCCCAAAATACCCGCTCTTCACCATTTCCTAGTGCTTTAGCTGAGAAGAAGAAGTGGCGCAACAAACTCCCCAGCAGCACAGCTGTCTGTTCAGTTAGAGAACTGGATTCTATACAGTAGTAAGTAATAAACATTACGAAACAAAAAAACATGAAATTAAATTATTTGCCTTAATATATGTCAGCTAGCTTACGCTAATATACCTACTAACAAAACATTGAAAACTATACTCAAGCAGAAATTAATAATAAAAAATAAAAAAACGTATACAGAACTTAATACATAATAAAAGCCTCCAGGCATAAAGGTAAGCTACAATTTGTAATAATGTAAACATAATATTAATTTGTTGAAAAAAATAATTACCTATTTGATAAAATACAAGGTGATTGGAAGATGGGTGCAAAGCTTTAAGGCGAAGATAGTACAGACAGTTTTGAACAATTTAAGCCATGGTTGTCTTAGACGAAGTCTTACCATTTTTTTTTTAACCTAATTTTTAAGATTTTTTTCGAAAATTGCCAAAATTTTAACTAAACTGGTTATTTATAGCTAAATTGAATGATAAATGAATTCATTTTTATTTTATTTAATTAAAGTAATGTGTAAGCAATCTAGCAAAATATGTTTTAGGCCTTTGTGTCGTTAGACATTTTTTTTACAGACATTTAAAGTTCATATAAATTAAAATAAATCATAAATCATTTTTGAAAACCTTATTTAAAAAAAAACGAAGTGTGCTTTTTTTGTTCAAATATTTTTGAAAACATGCGTGATAATCGTTCTTTCCTTTGAGGTATCATTTACGAGGATATTTTACAAATTATTGAAATTAGGATCTACAAACCAATTTGAGGGAGAAATTTTAAATTTTGGGCGGAGTAATTAAAACAACATTTGAATCTAAATTATTTATTGTTCATGTTCAAAATGTCTGCCATGATTCCTAATACAAGCACGGCGACGTCTTCTCACTTCTGTTGTTGTTATTTTCAACATCATCTCCAGTTTCATCGTTTCAAACGCTGAATTAATTCTCTCCATCAATTCTTCTCTCGTGTTTATTTCAACATTCGTATACACCAGTTCCTTGGCCCGGCCCCACACGAAAAAGTCCAGTGGGGTCAGATCTGGTGAGCGAGCGGGCCAAGGGATGGGTCCATCTCTGCCGATCCAGCTGTCAGGGAAGCAATTATTTAAGTGTTCCCTTACACGTCCAATGCGCTGGACAGCCGTCTTGCTGAAAGACGACTTTCCGGTGTCCCGATATTCGAAAGAGACCGAATCTCTTTCGAATATCGGGACACCGGTTTCCTCTATCAGAACTGGTAAATCGAATTGTAGAAATTGCAAATAATTTTCACCATTTAAATTATCCGGTAAGAAGTGGGGCCCAATCAATGTCCTGCCAATTACTCCAGCCCATACATTGACAGAGAGTTTTCCCTGAAACGACACTCGCTTCTTAAAATGTGGATTATTGTCTCTGTCGGCCCATTCATGGAGGTTATGAAAGTTTGTAATGCCCTCCCTAGAAAATTTGCTTTCATCCGTCCACAAGATTGATTTCAGGAACCACGCATCTTCGATGTCTCTGTTGAGGAGGAAACGGCAGAACTGTATTCTTCTTTGGGGATCTTGCTCTTCCAGACCTTGCACACCCCTACCATGGAACGGATATTTGTCATTTTGGTGTATTGTATGCCACACCTTCCATTGTGAAATGTTTAGATTTTGAGCTACGGCTCTGGTACTGGTAGTAGGATCTGCTTGAAATGCTGCCAAAATGTTTTCTTCGACGTCAGTTTCATGTCTGCCTGGGTTGACTCCAGGTTCCACGCGGTGAAACCCAACTTCGGCAAGTCGACGAAAAGTGTTGTAAAACACTCGCACATTCGGTACCCTGCGATTCGGAAAGCGTTCTTGATACATCCGTCGCGCCAACGCTAAATACGATATCCGCATATAGCTACTTAACAATTAAGAAAAACGGCGTAGGAGCGCACTAAATGTCAACTCAACACAACTCAAAAATCAACACGTGCAGGAGCTTGCGGCTACGACTGGACACGGTGAAACAAAAATGTTCAAAACTAACGCAAACAACACGTGCAGGAACGCAAAGGGCTACAACTGAACACGGTAAATTGCAAATCAACACGACAACGGCCTCTCACATGGGCAGCTGTAGTTTGACTAATTCAACTAATTGTAATAAGTAAAAGATGTGACCGCTTCAACACAGACTGACTAACCCTAACTAAATCAAAACACGATTTTGTTGCCTTAGTAACTAATACCAATTTGCTGTAAAAACCAACGTATTTATCGCTATTTTCTATTCACTGGGCGTTCTACCTGGAAATGCCGTCGCACCGCGCATTGCTGCCATTGTTTAGATAATCCCTTCAATTCGGTTCTTTCATGTGCCGCACTGCGCGCGGCGGCCATTGTTTAGATAATCCCCTCAATTGGCATGTGCAAAAAATTCTTAAAATTGAAGTAATTATCATTGCGAACACATAAAGTAAGCTTAGCGTAAGTTTTTTAAGCAAACATTTTGTTTTAATTAGTCTGCCTAAAATTTAAAATTTCTCCCTCAAATTGGTTTGTAGATCCTAATTTCAATAATTTGTAAAATATCCTCGTAAATGATACCTCAAAGGAAAGAGCGATTATCACGCATGTTTTCAAAAATATTTGAACAAAAAAAGCATCCTTCGTTTTTTTTTTAAATAAGGTTTTCAAAAATGATTTATGTTTTTTTTTTTTTAATTTATATGAACTTTAAATGTCTGTAAAAAAAATGTCTAACGACACAGAGGCCTAAAACATGTTTTGCTAGATTGCTTGCACATTACTTTAATTAAATAAAATAAAAATGAATTCATTTATCATTCAATTTAGCTATAAATAACCAGTTTAGTTAAAATTTTGGCAATTTTCGAAAAAAAAAAAAAATTAGGTTAAAAAAAATGGTAAGACTTCGTCTAAGACAACCATGGCTTAAATTGTTCTAAACTGTCTGTACTATCTTCGCCTTAAAGCTTTGCACCCATCTTCCAATCACCTTGTATAATGTTTATTTAAATACAGTGTTTATAACTAAGGGCATAACGATTAATGTAGGTATACTTTGATAAAAATCATCCGAGATATTGGGTTGGTCTTGGTGGTTATTGCCTGTATACATACATAAATTGACGGCCTCGTTGATTTAGTGTTCGCAAGCGCGACCTACCAAGCATTGGGTCCGGGATATGATTACCGGGGCAAATTGATATTAGGTTTCTTCTTAAGGAAATGCTCAGTGGTAACCTGAAGTGTAGATTTTATAACCGGGCGGTTTATGGCAAGTAACGCCCCTTTTTAGAACCCTGCCTATTCCTTCGAGAAAAGCAGGCGTGATATTATAGTCACACATCACTAATTTCATTCGCATTAACCGAATTAACCTCAAAACCCGTTGCATTTTTTTATTAAATTACTGCGCATTCACAGCGTGGCATGAAATTCGCAGACTGCTACAGAATAACGCGGTCCATTGATTGAAGTTTACAGATTCAATTATCAACGTTCATTGTAGCGGAGAGCAAGAGTGGATCGGGTTACGACTGTGGCTTACCGAGATATAAGACGTGGGTTCGAACCCAGACAGGCGACCACTATATTTTGTTTAAATGACAAATTGATGATTTTATTTCTATAAGTAGGTTTATACTATTACACTTTTACACATCAATCATATTTTATAATCTAGATGACGTTTACGATTCCTATCTAATTACTCTAAGAAGTAAGGCCGAAACAAACTCAGAGGTCACAGTCTCTTATAAAGTCCAGACATAAACTTGCTCAGATCATGCAATTATTCCATTCTCATTGCTCTCAAGTCGCTCAAGGAAAATATCACCAAAATTTCAAATGCGGTGAACGTCAGGACCGTGGAACCCAGTCAAGATATTGAATGTTGATTAGCATAAATAATTAGTAAGTACCTATCTAAATACTTTTTACGTCGCAAGCCTGACGACAGGATGACGGGACCACTCCCAGGCAATCAAGTTCCAACAGCTGCAATGAGGATCCAAGCAGCTAAAGAATTAGTAACTAATTGGTACCTAAGCAAATATTAATAACAATTGAATAGCATCAATCAATTTAGATATACGTGTCTATTTCCCTTGACTTCTGCCCTTCTTTACTTTTGTCGGCAAATCTTCGAATAGAAACATCCATTGCGCAGATTGTCTTTTGGTTTCGGGTTCGTAACAATATATCCATCCAGCTTCACCTGTGACGATGTCATGTACAGCATTCGAATCACCTCCGTCATACTTTTCAAGCATTGAGCGGCACCAATCCAAACGACGGCGTTTTTGATCTTCCGTCAAAATAGGAGGTATCCATCTAGTACAAAGCTTTCTGAAGCTTAAATGTTCATGTAAGACTTTTTGTACTTGACTCATACCAATGGCTAAAGCTGCGCGAATCTGTTGATATGTCACCCTCTATCAGCTTCTACGATTAGCCGCACAGCACTCAAGTTATATTCAGTAGTCGCCGTAGAAGGACGTCCTTCTCTCGAATCATCAGTAGATTTGCTTCGACCACGTTTATACTCATTAAACCAGTTGTAAACAGTGGCACGGGATGGGGCTTCGTCATTGTTGTTGAGTAATACCGCAACGAAAGTCGTAATAAATCATTGAACAAATGTTTTCTCTAGTCAAATCCATTGTCCTAGTTTATCATTTGTGGCTACAAGTTACAGCTATATACATATAAACATAATGCAGCATTGCATATGTAAGCGGGCACGCCCTTTATGACAGGAGGCTTTTTATTATGTATTAAGTTCTGTTTGCGTTTTTGTTTTTATTATGTATTTATTTCTGCTTGAGTATAGTTTTAAATATTGGCGTGTGCTAGCTGACATATGGCAAATAATTTTAATATTTTTGTGTTTCGTAATGTTAATTACTTATTACTCTATATGTATAAAATCCAGTTCTTCTAACAGAACAGACAGCAGTGCTGCTGGGGAGTTTGTTCCGCCACTTCTTCTTCCCAGCTAAAGCACTAGGAAGTGGTGAAGGGCGGGCGTTTTGGGGGGACTGTCTTATGTGATTTTGACGTTCAAAAAGTGCTGATTCTCAGCCTAATTTGAATAAATGACTTTTGATTTTGATTTCGACGCACAACAGTCACTTTTTAAATTGCCTCCAATTTGTAAAAACAAATGATTATGAATTCATTACGCATCTACAGACTCCCAAAGAGTTCCAAATTCGCAATTTAAATACATTTTTCATCGGCTGCTTTCCTTAGTGGCCTATTCTAAAAACGTTCAGTGTGTCCCCCGTATTACCTATACCTACACAGTCTAAGTAGACGCACAACAAAAAACAAATTAAAATGCTGTAGAATGTTTTTATTGTTCACTTCATGAAAATGGAGCTGGTAATGAAAGGGTTAATTAAACATGGAATAAACCCTGAAATGCCAATATATCTTGTATAATTCAATATATCTTCTAATATAATTGGTTGTAGCTATTGAGTTAAGAGAAACTACCTAGAATTCGTCGATAAAACTGTTTTTCTGGGGATCACGCTCGACTCCAGGCTACAATGGGGTCGTCATTTAACATCTATTGCAGGACGTAGTTAAAAATCCGTTAATTTACTGATATAGATACCAAGAGGTTAGCCTATTTTAGTTCCTTTCATAGTATCATGTCTTACGGTATTTTACTTTGGGGACGGGCTGCAGGCGTAGAGTCTATTTTTATTCTGTAGAATAGAGTCATCAGAGCCATGCAGTCAGCCAGCCTCCTTTTACCCGACTGCGCGACAGCAAAGACAGGGTTATGTTTTTATTATATCATTGCATAGCACAGGTGTGAGTCATCAAGCACGGTTTTGTTACTCACACGGACACTTTTTTAGTGAATTTCGTCTAGGGAACAGTTTTTGAATTTCGGCCAAAAGATGAAAATCTTTTATCAAGTCGTATTCCTATATAATCCTGCAACGGGTTTCAGGCCAAATCAGTAAAATTTCTGCCGTACTTGTGAGTTTCCACTCACAAGTACGGCAGAAATTTTACTGATTCAAAACAAAAGAACAAACAAAAGAACGTTATTACGGAGAGAAGACGTCATTTGAGCCAGGAAGAAATGATCAGAGCCGTGGGAATGTTGGAAGCTGGTTCTCGGCAACGTGCTGTGTTAATACATAAATGTACATAAACGTTAAAATAATATGGATGACATACAAACACCAGAAAATCTTTTTCACATGTCGAATCTCTGCGATTGTGTTATACCTACGCGTAAACGGCTGAAATACAGACTACTAATTGTTTATTTCTTACAAATTATAAACCTTTAAAAACTTTTATTTTTATCACATTTTAATCAAAGTCATTTATTTCAAATAGGCACATAAAAGGCACTTTTGAACGTCAACATTTACATTAAAATAGAATTGATTCTAGTCGCCCCTTCCAAAAGGCAGTTTCGTATGGAGAAGAAAGGACAAGAAAGTCCACCGCTACTTTTTTTTAATGTTTTACAATATTTTGTATACATGTATTATATAATTAGGTATATATAAAGACGATGGCACCTAGAATAAAATTACTATACCACAATAGATAAAAAGAATTTAAAATGAAGCAATGACAAATAAGTCAATTATGTGATATATATTTACATGGTGCTCACATATTTACAAACACTGTAAAAGTATACGATATTCCTAAAAAAATTAACAAGTAATGTCATACTTAAATATAATAAGTTTCACAATTAAATTAGCAACAAGTTTGATTTTATCTAGACCCTAGATTGTCCTATTCAGCTAGACCAGCATGTTTCCAAGCATTCTTATCTTGGATATAATTATCTAATTTGTAATTTATGCTTGTTTCCAAAGTGAACTTTCTTACATACATAATATTTTCATTCATGAATAGGCACGGTAACGCCATAGTTCCTTGAGAGATTCGCAGTGAAGTAGATTATAAATGGCTCTGACAGCTTTCTTTTGCAAAATAAAGATGTTTATCAGCAGCCTTTTTTTTTTTTTTGAGGGTGGGAAATCATCAAATAACTTCTCCCGCTCTGGGCAGAGCAGGAGGGCGTGTCAGACTCTTACTGACTAAACTTACTGACTTCAGTTGCCTGTGCCAGGGGCCACGGTATCCCTCTCGGACTTTCCCGCAACCCTAGCAGGTATCGGCCCTAGCGGACCCCGTCATTGGTGCTGACATCTCTTTGAGGCGCGTGTGGAACACAACGCGCCGTCGACCCGGGCCTGGTCCTTATCGAACGGTGAGCTGCCCAATGCTCGCCGATCGCAAGCCCGCGCCTACGGTGGCCGGGAATCGGCCTGCGATTCCCGACGCCCAGGGCGTCTCCTGCGGCGGCTAGGGGCGTGAGGGCGCCAATTTTGCCTCTCCCTCACGCGTTCCGCCTCCTCCTTCGCGAACATTACTGCTTCGCAGAAGGAGGTGACGGCTTCCCAAGCCCTTTCGCTCCGTACCATGGCCTGGACCAGGGCCGGACGCGAGAGATCCCCATCGCCAATCGCCTCCACGAGGACACGGCGGTGCTCTGCCCAAGCCGGGCAGACCTCCACCGTATGCTCCACCGTGTCCTCCGGGCGATCCACACAATGGTGACACCCGGGCGTTTCCCCCGCCTTATCCGGAACAGGAACCTCCCGAAACAACCGTGTCCGGTGAGGACCTGCGTCAGGCGGAAGGTGAGGACGCCGTGGCGCCTCTCTAGCCACTCCTCAAAGAGGGGACTAATCGCCGCAATTGTGGCGTGCCCATATATCAGCAGCCTGACCCCACAGTAAAATGCCATACGACATACCTAATGCTGTGGAAGTAGCTAATATAGACCAAACGCATTAATATCTGTCTTATCTTTCTAACTGCATAAGCGGCCGAGCTTAGCCGCCCCGCAAGAGAGGCTAGGTATATGAGGTCCATTGTAATTTCTAGTCTAGCGTGATTCCTAGGAAAACCGTTTGATGAATAGATTCCAGTTTTTCTTCATTCAATATGATTTTACATTCGCTACTTCTAACATTAAGTAATTTAAATAAAATTGTATTTGCTTTTTTTTTCATTTAGTACTAAATTATTGACCGTAAACCAATCATGGACCTGAAGAATAGAGAGCTATTTACGTCCTCAAGATTGTATGACCGTCAGTTTATTTTAAAGATCATGTCATGTGTGATGTGTCATCTGCAAATAACGCAATCTTTGGTTGATTTCGGAGTAATTGGGGTAAATCATTAATGTAAACTAAAAAGAGGAATGGACCCAAAATCGTACCTTGAGGAACGTCCATTGCCATTTTAGACCGTAATGAGTTCATGCCGTTTACTTGAACTTTAATCTCTCTATCATTCAGGTATGATCTTAGTAAAATGTCAGGACTAACCACGGATCTATGGGACTAATTAAGGTGAAAAACCCAGCATAAGCAAAAATCGCGAAAAGTCTTCATTCATGCTTTATCACATCCATTCAAAAAGAGCTGGTTTATTTTTCATAAATAGGGACTAAAATAGCTCTTTAATCCCTACTAAAACTGGTTACAATTTGGAATGTGGATATTGTTAGTAAAAGTTCCAATCACCAAAGAGATCAATCAGGAACATTGTATGAACAAGTGACAGGCTGTATGATAAAGTAAACCGCGAGAGAGTCAAATAAAAAAAAATGCTTGAAATGCATCCCGCCTTCGTTCATAATTGTTATTCAAATTCGGATTTTACTTACCTAGTTTTATAAAAAAATTGTGTGTCTTCCTCAAGTAGTGAGACTGAGAGTATTATAATTATTAACTCCAGAGAACATTGTATCGGACGTTAAAAATGTGATACAAAGTTTTACCTACAAAAACCCGTGAACAATATATGAAACCATATAGACAATTTAAGTCTTTGGAAAAATAATTATGCAAGAAGAGCGAAATCTTTTTCGAAAAATATGTTTCTGGCCTATTTTCAAGAGATGGCCAAATCTAAAGAACCTACAGCTAATTGGAGTAGATAAATACTCTCTGTTATAATCTACTGTTAGTACCAATAAATAACGACATTAAAATCCAAACATACTCAAAATTATTAGCTTATCTGAAACGACAATCCGAAAGGCATAAACCTAAGAAAGCCAAGGTATTTTCCTGCCAAAATGTCGAAGCTTTTTTAAAGGACGCTCCCGATGAAATCTTTCTCCTGAAAAAAGTAAGCATTTACATACTTACGTAACAATTTTGTATTAAGTAGGTATTAAAGAGACTTTGTTGCTAATAACAACGTATCTAATTTTGAGTCTTACTTTGTTGCTTTTTGTTACAGGTTGTGTTGTTTTTTGGAGTTCATGGGGCTTGTCGTAACAATGAGCTTCTTAATAAGAATTTTGAGACCCTCTCGGATGAATTACTTTTGATAAAGTTGAAAGACACAAAAACCAAAATCGACAGATCGTTTATTAACCGAGGAATGTATAAACTTATTGTTGAAAACTACCAGAAACTTAGCCCTTCGTATATGACTACTAATCGATCCTTTATCTGTTTCCAAAACGGCAAATGTACAAGACAACCCATTGGAAAAAAATATTTTTCGGGTATGCCTCAGGAAATAGCTACTAATAATTTAAAGTTACCTGCTGTTGGCCTGTATACAGGCCACTGTTTCCGATGAACGTCTGCCACTCTCTTAGCAGATTCGGGAGTGGACAGGTCTGTTTTAAAGAGACATGGAGGATTGAAATCATCTACGGTAGCTAAAGGACATATAGAAGAATCTATTGAAAACAAAACCATTGTTGAAAATATCAATTTAAAAGAGCCCTCTCCGCGCCCATCTAGGTCTAAAGAACATCGTGAACCATCACCCATGCCATAAAATAATCAAATTTCTCTAAAACTATATCCTGAGACACCGTTTTTGAGACTATTTCTAATTCTCAGGCTGTAAATTAATTTCTAACTGTAGTGAATGATAGTAATAAAATTGTTACGATTCACTTCCATATTTGTTCAAATATAAACATTAGCCTCTAATTATTTCTATATTACGTCTTATTGTTCCTAATTGTATGTGAATAAATAAATGTTCTATTCTTATTCATGAATGATAAATGATTTTATTTCTGTAAGCAGGTTTGTACAAACACTTTTACACGTCATAAGTTGCACTTATTTATTTTCTCATAGAGGGTGATAAAAAGTAAAGTGTCCACCTAGGGAGCAACACTATTTTAAGCTCGAGTGACGTACTTTGAATCCCTTGCTGCACTCAGGATTCTCCTCTAGAATCCTTCGCTCCGCTCTGGATTGAAAGAAACAATCTCGCCTGGAACTATTGCGAACTATAGGCGAGATTATTTCTTTGATTGATTGTTTGCTCCCTTTTTTTTTTAGGGTGTCAAATCATCCAATAACTTCTCCCGCTCTGGGCGGAGCGGACAGACTCTTACTGACTAAAACCCACCCGTGTTCCTTCAGTTGCCTGTGCCGGGGGCCACGGTAACCCTTTCGGACTTTCCCGCAACCCTGGCAGGCATCGGCCCTAGCGTGGACGATGACTTTTGCCTCCAGATCCCATGGCGGTAATCCGGCAAAGAGGCTCGCCGCATCACCGGAGACCGTATTAGCGGGGCCGGTCCGGGGATACCGTACGGTCTCCGGCCATGACCCATTGGGACGCGTTCAACCGGCGGGCTGGCCGCTGCCTCAAGATACGCGCCCACACCGGTGCCCCGTAAAGGGCTATGGACCGCATGACCTCCGCGTAGAGCCTACGGTAGGAGGCGTTTGGACCCCCTAGATTAGGCTGGAGCCGCTTCAAGGCAGCCCCGGCCCTTTCCCGTCTGGGAGCCAAACGTCGGAAATGTTCCACGAAGTTCCATCGATGAAACACCAGGGCAGGGTATTAAAGGCATTGGCGAAGTCTAGAGACACCGCCAAATCCGGCTCCACCCGCACCAGCCGTCCAACGAGGCTGTTTGCAATGACTCTTTCAAAGAGCTTGCCCACTACGTCGAGCAGCACGATGGGCCGGTAAGCGGACGGAGAGTCCGCAGGGCGTCTCGGCTTCATGATGAGGACTAGTTTCCCCGTCTTCGTACGAAGTGGGAACTGGCCCCTCTCCAAGCATTCCAGGGCGGAAAACCGACTCTGGAAGGCAGCCAGCTCCTGCTGCACCAGGGTCTGACCCGGTCTTCCGTAGGCACGGGCCGTCCCTGGCCATTTTGCTGCGCCCCCCCCCCCCCCCCCTGCGGTATCTCCCTGGGGCCGGCTACTCGGAGCTCGGCCAAGTCCGCTCGGAGCTCCTCCTTCTCCTTTCGGAGAAGCTCCATGGCGGCTGTGAAGTGGGTGACCACAGCCCACAGCTCAGACATTCCGTCTGACGGAGGCCCGGGGTGAATGGCCTCCGCTGCCGCTATGATGGAGGCCATGGCCGCGGATATGGCCTTGTCTTTAGAGGATTTATCATCTTCAAGGCCACATCCTCGAAAGCGGCTACCACGACCTCCGCAAACCCGCCACTCGCTCCGAATTGGAGCCACCAGTGGCCTCCGGCTCACCACCTGAGGACGCTGAGATGGCCGCCCAGCGGCTGGTCATTCCTGGGTGGTTCTTCTGGCTCGACTCGTTGGCCTTCTGGGTGGCGAGCCCTCTGCTCAAACCTTTCTCTCGGGCCCCACCCCGCCGGCTGGAGTGGATTGTTTTAGGGCCTATGGTCCATTTTTTGGAGGACGACCCCTGGCCCTACCCCGATTTGGGGCGCTTCTGGAAGAACCTTCGGTTCCTCCACCACTTCGCGCTCCGAGCTCTGGCAAGAGCCCTTTGCGTCAGATGCGGCGTCGGACTCCGACCCCGCATCACTTATTTTTTTTTTCAATATTATTCCCACGAGTAATAACTTTTAATGTCTCAAAAATATAGTGGTTCGCACTAGCGACTAATTAAGCTACCCATTAGTCAAGCTATCAACCTCCCTCACGGTGCACCGCCGCTTGGAGGTTTGGGGTGAATTTTTATTGAGGCTTTCTTCTTCGCGGCCCGGGCGGTTAAGCCAAGACCCTCGACCCCCGTCAAAAGTCAGAGACATGGCCTGGACAATCTTCGGGGCTACGAGACTAACGATGCCAGAAGGAGAAGCCTCTCAGGCAGCTCTCAGCAGGGTTTGTGCACATGGAGCCTGCTCTTGCTCCTCCGCTGTGCGTCTCTGCTTAGAGCAGAGGGACACACGTTGGAGCGTTCCTCCGACAGGATATTGGCATGCGGGCAACGAGACATGGGGAGTCATTGCCCACACCCCAGGGTGCACCGTCCCGGAGACTGGCCTTCCGCCCGGACGTATCAAACTCAAACTCAAAGCATTTATTTGAATTAAACCATTTACAGGCACTTTTGAATTGTCAAGTGGTCGGTCAGTCAGAAATATGAAGCTAGTTGCCCATTCCAAAGCGTAGTAGGTACCTATGGAGAAGAACGGGCAAGAAACTCCATGGACACTCTTTTAAATTATATTGTTACATAAATATTAGTTACATCATTAATGTTGAATATAGGTATAATTACTCGTATACGTGAGAACGATGTAAATAAGACGTACACGTTGAGTGTCCAGTGTACAGCAAATATAAATTTAAACAAAACAATCCATAATAAAATAATTAAAATAAGCCGTGGTGGCTAAGAGATGACCAGCCCCAACTGACAGCGCCCGTTCACGAACATGACGCATGGATCAGCACCATTCAGCTCAACCATTTTGAAGGGAGCTAAATTATCCAACACACGCGCCACCGTCCGTCAGCGAGACATTTGAGTGAGCATGACATCTATCAGCCGCCAGGGCACATTCAAGTCAATGAAAGTCATTTCCCGGTAAATGGTAGCTCGATAGTACATACTCGTAGTACTCACACTTGTCCTATCCAAAAGGGAACTCCAGCCCACGGGCACACGGGGAGGTTACCTGTCCAGTTCTTAGAGCATTAAAAATGCTCTAAGGTCCAGTTAGACCGGTCACGGTTAGCTGCCACGGCTTATATTAATGATTTTATTTTTGAATTGTTTCCTTTTGCATTACTCTGTACCTACGCTTTTAACGTGCACGTCTTTTCACATCGTTCTCTAATATAATTATAAATTCAACATTAATCATATTACTAATATTTTGTGACATTAAAGTTTAATAATAATAATAATCCTTTATTTCAGGCAACTAAGGCCCTTAGAACACAATACATATATAAGCATCTAACAATAACTATAAACTAATACATATCTAAAAGTAAAGACTACTGTACACGAAGTGACGGCGTCGAGTTTATACACTGCGAGGTGTCGCGTAGCCGGCCGCGGCCGCGGAAACGCCGATACAGCACACCTTTCGGCCAAAACTCTTCCTTGAGGAAGGTCATCAAATTGTTAGTAGGAACGCGCACCACTAACGACTTGAAAATCTTGAAATTAGTGTCATGGCGCCCCTCCTTCTCCACCCTCAAGGTCCAGTTGGTTTTCACCCGTATACTACGATGTAAAGAGTTTTAGTTGAGTGTGTTTAAAGAGTGTCCATAGAGTTTCTTGCCCGTTCTTCTCCATAGGAACGTACATACTACACTTTGGAATGCGACACTAGCTTCATCTTTCTGAATGACCGATTCCTTTGATAAAGTAAAATAGATGAGCAGTATTGCAATTTGTTCATATTCTTCTATAGTTTACCTCAAATTGTAAAAAGTCGAGACAAAATATTGCAGATAGTTACAGATTCTTGGGTTTGAATGTCCCATACATTTCGTAGGAAATGAGACTAAGATGAGAGATTATAACAGTGAATGACAACAGTCGAATTATTCCATTACTTCACTGCCACTGGGCTGAATATATTATGTAGAACGAATATAGCAGATAGGTACCTAGTTACAGATTTAACCTTTTAAATGTTTTTTTTTTGTGAGCGTTGCCCCACACTATGAATTTCTCCTGTATTGTGGATGCGTTTACAACCATTTAAACTCACATACACAAACAGCCAGACCCGAAACAACTAATTGTAGGTCATAGTACATATATTTGTTCTGTGCGGGAATCGAACCCGCGATACGCAGCACAGCAGGCAATCGCTTAACCACTGGGCCAACCGTGCTGAAAATCATCCCGCTATACCTTTAAGTACACACGGCTACACATCAAGCTATACATTTCCAGTTTACACTGACCTCTCATTGCAAGGAAATCTTATACAATGCGAGATCAGCTTATACTGGAAATGTATAGCTTGATCTGTAGCCGTGCGTACCTTTGCAGACAATCATGATGTAATTAATACAAGAACGCCTATTTTAGTCAACTTTCAACAAAGCAAATACCTTAGCGGTTCGACGACTGATTTGCAAACCTCAGTTGCAAACCTATATTCGAATCCCAAAAATTTATATTTTTTGCTTCCTTTTTTTACATTTTGTCATACTATTTATTAATACAGGTTGGCAGGGACATCGGCGCGCAACTTGTTACCATGGATTCAATACAATGATTTTGAAAACCCCAACGTTGAAATTTTTCGAACGCAATTTTTTTTTCAATCTGCCGTTCTATATTATTTTGACCGTGAAGTATTGTAGGGTAAAACGGGGTAATGGGAACCACTTAAGCGAGAATTCAAATAAAAGCTTATTTAAAAATAAAATATTTATTGCAACCGCCTAATTACATAATTTACTTATTCATCTATCAACTGAGATCACTTTTAATCAATTTGTGTACACACTTTGGTAATTATGGAAGTTAAAAAAAAAAACAGTTTTGATTCCCATTGCACCGAGGTGAGGGCAATTGTGATCACCCTGTGGGAAATCAGGATCAAATAAAAACTAACACATATCGCAGACATAACCGTTGGCTGAGTCCCATCCGGTGCATTCTGCGTGACCCCACAGCCCACATGAAGTACATCTGTACCACATTTCGTTGTTTCTGCCGAATTCGCCACATATTAGACATCTGTTTCCTGCGTCTTCGGCATCATCATTCTCATCATCCTGGCATAAGTCAATAGTGTTCACGTCTGACAGTGAAGAATCTAATCGAAATTTTATTCCTGGTCATAAATGCACTCAACCAATCACGTCCAGCCATTTTTGAAGATTTGTTGAAGTTATGCTTTAAATTCTTGCTCTCAGAATAATCGAATGCCACTTTTCTTATCTCAAGAGCGTTACAACCATAGAAAATATTGGCCATATTTTTCACCGCATTTGCTATTTCGTCTTCTTGTTCACAACTGAACACAGTATGCCGTCCAAGACGTGGTCCCAAGTTAGTTTTATTTGTAAATCTCTTTTGTAAGCTAGTATATGGAATACCTACAGTTTGAGAAGCTCGTCTAATTGAGTAACCCTGTTCTTCTATCAGCTGAATAGCTTTTTGTAGACTATCTATAGACCATTTAGCCTTATCAGTAGTTCTGACACGTACTTTCGGCATCTACAAAAGAAAATATCATGTATGTAGTTAACTCCAAAGATAATTACTGCGACGGGTAATGGGGATCACTTGTGGGCAATAGGGATCACCCTGATCCTCATTTCCCATAACCACAATAATGACAAAAAAGTAAAATATCAAGTAAACTAGAAATGATTAGCACAATTTAAGTTGCAAATCACTATTTTGAATGGCAGACTAAATACACATAAAAGTCTTATTAAAATACAATAGTAAATTAGACCCTTACCTTTAGTTTTATTATTGCGAAAATTTAGAACAGCGCGGCGCAAAATCGTCACACGGCTGTCACTCGGAAACGCGCGCGCGGAACTAAAGCGAATCGTTTGTAACAAAGGCGGAGGGTACAGGGCGGGGTGCAGAGGTCCTTTACGAGACTCTCAAATGTTTAGTTTTGTAGATGTGTGGGTGATCCCCATTGCCAGCTGATCCCCATTGCCTGGTCTTCCCCTACTTTTCTATGAAACGTCATGTGCTGATTATCACGCAAAATAAGTGGTAATCCAAAACATAAAGTTTAGGCCTCTTCTGCCATCTTTGGTTATAATAAAAATAAATATCTAGGTTAGGTGACTGTTCATTAGAAATCCCGCGTGTTTACAATCTACTGATTATAATATTATTTTAGTTCGTGGTTTTTTTCGTCATAATTTGTAAGAAAGCATCAGACAGTGTAACTGACTGTTGCGCCATTAAGTAGGTAGTAAGTATATACTCAAAGGCGTTCATTAAAACACTAAAAACGAAAAAAATTGGCAAGCAATGGAAAATCTACTGAAGGCTGCGGGTGTCGACCTCAGGACGAGCTGCTTGACACACGGACAACTGCACGCCGCGCCGCTTGCTCCCGCGTCACTATTCACGACTCTTTTCATATTTTGGCTGCTGAGACCAAAACTACAACTTAGATAGTACCTATAGTTTTATAAAAATGTGGCTGTTATTTTAGTTAATTGTGGTGTCTTACGACTTCCACGCGAACGAAATCGCTGGCAGAAGTTAGTTTGAAATAAATGCTTTGAGTTTGAATCGTAATTTTATACCAATTACGGCAATTAGGTACCTACTCTCGCTAAACAAAACAACATGTAGGCCGTAGCCAAACATTGTACTGAGGTAACGTAACGGAGTACCTATATTCAGTTTATGTATAAATTAAGCTTAAGGTGAGTATTACGAGGGGACGGCGCGTACGCAGTCCCCACTATCAAATATTACGCATCCGAGTTATCCACATTAGGGATAATCGCAGGGGTCAACCCGTCCGCAGTGCAATGGATAGGCCTCGCCCTGGGGGAACCGCCTTCATGATCACGGTGTCCCCTATGCCAGGTAAGTATGAATTTTAGACAGAAACGCACGAGGGTCATTCAACAGCGGTCAATCTTAACACCGCGATTCAGAAACGTGACGTAAATGTAAAGCGCCATCTAGTGAATATTAACTGTACTAAAACACGATTTCTCTCATGTGTATACTTTTTGTCGGGTTTTGTTAACATAGTATCCATTGATAACATTAAATTTGTGGATTTAGCGGCGCTACAATCAACGGTCTTCGAAAGTAATATGATAGTGCTTCATTGAACGTGTTAATAATTATAGTGATCTTCGGTCATACATACCTAAATTACCCGACATTAATCCCGCGAAAAAAAAAAAAAACAAATTACTCGGAATTGGTTGACATTTGCTTAAAAGGGCCAAAAGGGGTCATAAGGGGACAAAATGAGCATAGATACAGAAAAAAAAATACTGGAAATGTCAAAGAATAAACAAATTAAATAGGATAAGTTAACAAGCTACGACTGCCTCGTTGGTTTAAAGTTATAGAGATAGAGATAAAGATATTATTGTATTTTGCAAATATGGGTACAGTACATGGTGATAAGGGTATTAGGTTCAGCCATATTTCACCAGTAGGCATGCAAAAGTTAAAAAATTTAAGCTAATCCACCAAAATAATTTAATAGGTAAACATTAACAAAAAGAGCAAAAATTAATCATAAAAAATAAAAAAAAATACCATTTCAAAAACAAACAGTTCTTATTTAAAACTTTGTATGAAGCCTAGAGTATAATAATCTTGGTACCTAAGAAGTCTAAGCCTCGATTTTTTTTTCTGACAAGTATTCTGATACGCTTTGACTGTCAAAAATCTACGAAGCCTTTTTTTAAATAGCGATAGCGGCATTCTTTCCAACTTTTAGTTAATTTATCATAATTTGGTTCCACTACGAATTTATCTGCAGCAGCCCGGAGATGAACATCAGGACCGCGGGACCAAGTAGATTTTAATTGTTGAATAGCATACATATTTAATAGCCGATTGGTACTTAAATCAAATAATTAAGTACGTACCTAAATATTTTTTACTTATAAGCATTTTTAAAGTATCCCGCCATCCTGACGTCTGGATGGCGGGACCACTCTCAGTGGACGCAAGTTCCAACAGTCAAGTAGCTCAACAATTTGTACCTAATTGGTACTTATGCATTGAATAGCTTCAAGTCATTTTTATTTTGTGTGTCAATCTACGCAAGGTTGATATTTGTTTGCCAGTGAAAAGCGCGCTTCGCTTCGCCAGTTCTGCACCGGCACCAATAAATTGAACCCATGGACCTCAACCCCACTTACCGCTGCTACGTCTGAGATAATTACTAGACTGTAGGTCCGTAAGCACACCTGAAGGTACTTTAGATGATGAAGGTACATGTAACGTTAGTGCAATCTGTATTTTAAGTAGCAACAGATTGCAATAATAGGTATGCTTTGCACAGTATCCAGAACTTCTCATAGAAACTTAGTAAAATTATAATCATGTGTGAATCCTCAGCTGTAGCTCGCCAAATTCAAATTTTCTTTGTTTTTTTTTGCAAATTGCAGCTGTTTTATGTCGTAAGTTGGTCAAAATGCGATTCGCGACTGAAGGGATGATATATTTACCGAATAATAATCATCAATTTCATATCAATCGTCAAACATTGCTCTGACTCAGGAAATTTGTTGCTCCTACAAATTTTTTGAATATTTCATATTGAAAATTCTTAGGTGGAACAAATTTCCAGAGTTTGGATTTACCATAATGGGAAGTAAAACTTCATCAGGTCAGACAGGACAACACATAAAAATATTGTTTATTTCAATTTTATGTAGGTACTTATTTATTTTGAAAATTCATTGATGCTCAATTAAATCGCAAAGAATGTGCGCAATATGGATGGAGTTATGGAGAAGTGTCTTGACGCTGCGTGATCCATCGCCGCCCGTTCGATGTCCACCGCGCACAGGATGGATGGAAAGCAGAATGCTCTGTTGGTGTAATTGCTGTATGGCGTTGGCATAGGAAAATAAATAAAATAAATCTTCTTAAAATTCCTAAAAATCTTTTCTGTAAATTGATGAATCACAAAATAATTTCAGGATCTCGAAACTTCAAAAAGTTTTGAAAACAAATGAGTTGGCTATGTTCTTAAATAATTCCCCCTTTTCGGATGTTAATCAATTGTTTATTTCATACCATCATCTTATAAATAAATGTAACAAATATAAATACAAACAGGTATTAAAAGGCCGTTTTCCATTTGAAACATATCAATTTAATATGATTTCTATAAACAGTTCCTATTGTATAATTTATAAACCGAAATCTTACACTGAACATAATGAAACTCGCGTATAAAATGCTTTTGTGACTTTAGCGGGATGAAGGTACAAAAAAACTGTATAGTTTATGGTCTGTTTATTAAAAATGTGTGTATCCGTTTTCCGGACTATACCCGAGGCCGGTGTTCGCACGCCGACCCCTAACGTTTGCGCGGAATGGTGACTACTCGATGACCGTTTGTTCCTCTTTCACTAAAAATTCTACCATTTCTTCTACCGTCGTTGTTGTCGAGTCGGTGTCGATAGCGTCTGTATCAACATCTGTTGAAAGAGAAGAGAAAGTTAATTAATGACATGACACACGAGGCAAAATTACAATTTTACTGGACAGCAGATACCATAACGACGGTTAAAGTGAGAACACACTATTAACAAAAGAGACCTTATGCAGAGGTGCGAGCTGTGAACTTCCTCACAGGTTTTGATATTATTTACAACACTGGCAACATCTAAGTCTATTCAAAGCCTTGTTTCCAATTCGATTGACGTTATCTCCACTTATACAAATATCAGCTTTACAAAAGATTAAGTTAAGTCCAATTCCAGAATGACATGAAGTCATAGTGGAGACCAAACTTTATGTGTAGCCATTGTTATTGTTCCAAAACATAGAGCACGAAATCGTCGCGCCAACTAGAGACGCCTTTGGAAACCAAACTTGTGAACGCAGTTTACAGAGCTTCGCTACACCACAGAATTAATCAAATGAATGATACGTACAATTCCTGAGCTCGAGCCGGCGCGGCTTCTGCTCGTTCCACTCCTCTGCCTTGGCCTCGCGGTACTCAACGTGCTTCTTCATCTGCTCAGTACGCTTCGCCACCAATTCCTATAAACAAATTATCACATTTAATATGTCATACATCACCTATAACAGTTCAGGATATTATGAATCCCAATATATTCAACATGTGCCTCCAGTTCAACCAAATGTGTTTAACTAATAGCCTAAAACAATTGTCTTTTTTACGTCACAATTTCCTTCATTGATATTGGCCGCCGTGACCGAAATCCGGCGCGAGGATAAAATTCTCACGCCAAAATTTCTATATATTCCGGCCGTCCAGCTGTATAAACTATCGGTGTTTACTTATTTGATCCTAGAAAGGTAGCGTCAAAATATTCGTAGAGGTGATGCTATGTGATACACCCATCCAAGAGTTGAACGTTGTCTAATTTGGGTAACAAAGATAGTACATTCTGAACATACCTTGCTAGCTTTGCTACTGCGCATACGATCCTTAGACTCAAACTGTGAGTAATATTTCTTGAGGTTCTTTTTGATGTCCTTCTGCTGTTTCTCGGAGAGTAACGACGGGGGCCTCGGTCGCCAGTTGAACTGCGCGAAGCCTTCCTTCATCACTCTGCATGAACAAATATTTATTATTGTTTGGTAGAGTTATCAAAACAGCTATGAGTACTATACTAATGCATAAAATCCGAGGTGTCATCTTTACTTAGATCACAACCATAGAACCAGAACAAACACAAGACCATTCTTACGTTGATATTCTTGACATTTTAGTGTGGATAGACCAATAAAAGAATGCTCCGACCCTGTTACACAACAAGAATTTGACAGTGGTGATAGAACGTGCATTGGCGCGATTGGTCTAAACCCACTTTTATAAACATTCTATTCATTTTCACACATATGGAAGAATGACTATGTCTCACTGTGTCCTGGGTGGTTTAGAATACTGATTATGCCACACATCCAACCAGTGTCTGCTGGAACACTAGCAATCTCTGTATATTAGAGATAGCTATATTTGGATAAACTACTGTTGCATATCACAACTGTAAATCGCCTATTTAAGCACTTTCAGATAATGATTATCATTTCCATTTCTACTTACTCATAACTGGAAACATTTTTACAAGCTGCTATACGAAAATAGTCTTTGTTTACTGACCTTCTTAAGATTTTGCCCTGGAAGGACCAGATGTAGTAACCAGTATCGATCTTGCTCTTGAGTGAGGACACGCCAGTCACTACAAAGCGGCCGGTCGGGTCCCATTCGATGCCAGACATCTGGGGAAAAAAGGTTAGGTTAATCGTTTTGCGTAGTTAAAGTTTGTCGCGTTACACAAGTGGTATCTGGAAACCATTTTTTTATTTTTATTTTGTAGTAATAAGTAACTCAAATGAGAAAATGTGTTTTTAATATAGAATGTCATGACGTCATGTAAAACCAATAAGTGACAAAAGGTATTACTTGTTCATCCGCTGTTTGCAGGTTCAGTCACATAATACTTATTCCAAAAAATTGCATGATTTAGTCCAAGAAAGATAACATGGAAATACAATAAATAAAAAGCCATATACACACCTGGTAATGGTCCGAGACATTCATGATAGTGAAATCATTAGTGTCCAAGAACTCTAGAGCTCCACCACTCAGTCCAAGGTTAGCGAGAACAATGAACTGTCCTGACGGAGACCAGAACAAGTGGTTGAAGGGCTGCCTCTCGAACTTCTTAAGCAAAGTAGGCGCCTGACCCGTATTCACTTGGTAGAAACTAATGCAGATATTAGCAGGGTCACCGTGGATAATAGCGAACTTGGATCCAACGGGCTCCCAAGCGAATGCTTGAATAGGTTCCTTAATTTCTACCGAGTCAACCGGAATCTCCTTTTCCCTCATATGGAATATTTCAAAGTTGCAGTACATTCCTGCATACTTGATTTCATTTTTGTCTTTCTTTACTTTGGAGTAGCGGTCTACTTTGACGCACAGGTAGTCCCCACTCTTCTGCCAGTGAATCTTACAGTCGGCTACGGAGAACAAGTTCTTGGACCGTATTTCAGTGCGGTTGGGGAGCTCGAGGAGTGTTACCCTGGCTGGTACGTCTTTGTCTTCTGCTACCCAATAGGCTACAATGTTGTCTGTGGGCGACCAACTGAAGTCTCTGTAAATGGAAATAGGTATATTTAAATTTCTAGGAGTAAGAAACCAAGCAAAAACTTTATAATTGTGTCTATGTCACTGACCTAAAAACTGAATGGCTATAATATGTGATGTTTGATTAAGAACAATTTATTTGTAACACAAAGCAGTTTTATTTCCTGAATGTATGAAGCATGAAGTCATAACCTGCATGAAGACTGTTATAAATAACAATGTATGTGTAATGTGTATTGAATATACAGCTATAATGTTGACACAGAAATAAATAGCTAACAAATACAATAATATTTCCATATATGTTCATTCGGGCATCAGTCCATCTTTACATGATTATGGATTCATGGTGCTGAGTTATGAAAACTATCCCTGTCAAACAAACATCCATATTAATACTATAAATTCGAAAGGAACAACACTGAACGGATTTCGATAAAATTTGGGAAGGAGATAGATGTCATCCTAGTGAAGGACATAGGCTACTTTTTGTATTAAAAATAATCCTAAAAGGGGGTGAAAGTTTGTAAGGGAAACTTAGCATTTCTTAAGTTAAGGATATGAAAATTTATGCATTTGGTAAGAAACATACAGCGTTTTGGTGAAATCATTCCCCAATGGGGTAAAATAGGAGATGCATTTAAAAATCACGTTTTTTTATTAATGAACTACAAGAGGTACTTATTGTTTTTTTAAGAGATTATATGTATTGGAAATATAGTCAGAACCATACCGAAACATCTTGAGGTATTATTTATTTTAGTATTTATTTAATTAAAATCGGTCCACCCCTTTGAAAGTTATTACAATTTGAAGTTATAAAACATAATATTTAGTTAATATGTGGTCAATGGCGACGCTAGAGTATTACAAATGAATGATAATAATATTAGAATGAATTATTAATATTTTTAAGTTAAACATTTAGAATTATAAAAACCTGTTTCATAAAATAAAATAAAGATTATTTGCATTAATTTATTATCTGACTGCCTGTTACTTTTTCACGCTTTAACGGTTGAATGAATTTCGATGATAGGACACTATTCATCCGGGTAGCACGCTCCCGTCCGACATCAACGCGAGCGAAACCGCGGGCAAGAGTAGTCAACAATATTTTAAACTTTTTCCATAAATAAACGTAAAATGTCTTCTTACCTGATTCCGGGTATTTTAATAGACTTCTTGTCTAGCAGACCGAAGCTAGGCGTCTCGTACACAGAGAGTATATCCTGGCCGATCCTGGCGAAGTACTTGTCGTCCTTGCTCCAACGGAACACGGGCCACGTCACATACTCGTCTGGGGGCGGGAAACTACGCTTCTCTACACCCGTCCTGTTTGAAATAACATGATTTTAATAACGTAAATAATGGAGGTCTTCCATTTAAACATAATTGGCGATGCGGGTGTACTATTCGCCTCCGTCACCCCTTTGGAGAATATAGGCGTAATGTTATTAAAATAATGAGATTGAGAGACAGACATAATATTGTAATTTTGTCATTTTAATTTTATCCTTTTGCTGTGCCTTTACAGGGTTCATATTTTTTTACCTAGCTTTAAGCCTTTTGTAACATATTTGGTTACAATATGGAATGGAATAATTGAACATGATGTTGATGTATAATAATGTAATGGTTGCTCCACAGGCATGAAAATAACTATTAATTGCATCTGAATAATAAATAGAAAGTTACAAACGGCACAATTTAGTTCCTAAATCTATTATTTTACTGCCACAGCATGATTTACTTAAATGCAGTTGTAACAGAAGGCATCTCACCATTTTCACGAACAACATTATAAGTTCCTGGTTTATGTCGCAAATTGGACCTGACTATTTTCCTGACATAAGTCTTACAGAATAACGTTAAAAGTCGACTTTCTACATCATTACTGTAATGAGCCTGTTAAAAACATATAAAAGGACTACTTAGTAAGACAAGTTTTTGTTTATATGTAAATCGTAATACCTGTTGGTATTCTTAATGTCTCAGAGACTCTCAGCACTAAACTCGCGAGTAGAATACGGAATAGCAAACTCGTTGCGTGAGTTGGAATAATTACGCTTAGAAATGTTACACATTTTTCGTTTAAGTCTCAACCATTCTGAGGTAGTTATGAGGCCGTGCACGAAATTGACTCATTTTGATAAATTTTGTGCATTATTTGTAAGAAAGGGAAAAATTATTTAAACAAAATTATTTGTGATTCGAAAAGTTGAGTTTTTTGTTTTGCATGTGGTTGAACTAAACAAATGTACTACTGTACATTTTGAGCAGCCTACTAAACAAATGTACTACTGTACATTTGTTTAGTAGGCTGCTCAAACATAACATGTTTACAGCTTATTTGTGCCAGCTAACAGTATAAAGGTCTACTGCAGTATGTGCTTCTTTTATGCATTTGTTCATTATCTTAAACAGATCAATGCACATATTTGATGTGACGTGATTAATCTGTCAATTGAATTTGATATGGAAAGAAGAATTATCTCAAAACATTCCTAAACTAATTTAAGTTATCATTTGAAAAATAAAATATTTATTTATTTCCTTATGAAATATCTTTAAAGTTAACCAATAAATATTGTTTGCACGTTTCTACAATGCTGTGAGAACTATTCAATTCATTTCATTCATTAAGTGATCAGTTATACACAGGTATTGAATGTGGCTAAGCACCAATGACAAACATGTATTTTGGAAAAAACAAACAATTGTTATAAAACATTTCAATTACTAACCTGATATCCCAAATAATAAGTTTCTTATCTTCACCCCTATCGCCAGTTGGTGAGAACGTAACTACATAGTTTTCACACGGTGAGAAGGAGATGAACCGAGCTTCTGGGTGGAAAAACTTCTGGAACTGGGAGAACTTGGGTCCGGCCCATAGGGCTACGCCCCGCCAATGGAACGTCGCTAGGTATGTACCCAGCGGTGACCACGAGGCGTATGTCTCCGTCCAATTCTGAGATAAAGAAAAAGAAAAAAATCTTTACATGCTTACTAACAGAGCAAGAAAGGACAGCATAATCAGCCCATAATATTCCCACTTCTGGGACACAGGCTCCTTTCGGTGAGAGGGAGTGGGCTGAAACCGACTATGTGGGACGGGTTAGTAGATGTCACAAGTCTCCAAATTTTTTGTTCTAAGACATGCCAGTTTCTTCACTATGTTTTCCTTCACCGTTTTGAGAGCAGTGGTAATGACATAATTTATACACAAAGTAAACCTCGTGTCTGGGTTCGAACCTAAAACCTAACATTCATAAGTCACAGCCATTACCACTGAACCACCATGCCTCTACCGCTCGAAAGAAAGGACAATCAGTCTTAAATATGAAGGTTTTGCATACTTCTTTAACAGACTACAACCTGAAGTGTTTTTGACATGTTATCAATTTATAGGTTTTGTTGTTACTACTATGTAGCACAGTTTACAAACTATTGTAAACAGCAGTGCCAATATTTATTAAATTCCGAAACATTTAAATAACAACATCAATACAAACAAATTTTTTTTTCAGCAATTAAAAATTCTGAAGATTTTTGGCATTACAAGATATATATTTCAATATTGTATACTATACATATACTGGCTTAGACCCTTAGGCCACCTAAACCCAGATGAAGAAGCAATGTAAAACTAACCGGTCTCTCCTGTGTAAGCGTAGGTTCAGGCAGAGCATTCTGCCACACCTGTAGTGCAGTACCAGTGCCGATGCCAACCAGGAACTGGTCATATGCATCAGGGTCCATCAGGTACCATTGCAAGTCTGACGCGACTTTGAATGGTTGAGGTGCTGGCGGCTCCCATTCTTCAGGGATATCTGAAAATCTGATGAGGAAACAATGGTTTTAATTAGAGCCAGCATAAGATATTCACTGAATGTAAAATTTTAGAAAGTTCGATTTGTTTTGTTGGTATAACAGACTGTCTCTAAAAAGCTTAGTTTTTTTTTTTATGTAGGTAACATGTTTATCAACTCATCATAAAATCAGTGGCATAATTCTGTTAGATATTTCAACATAATTATTTGCTTGCAATAAGGAAAAATATGTAACAAAATACCTACAGAAATTGGTTAAGTTATCTGAGAAAGTTGTCAAGTTTATGAGCAATTTCAGTTTTGCTATCATGTTCAGTAGTGACCAAGATAAATATGTCTACAAGAAAACATCTAATTGACTTGTCACAAGGTCAGAATTAGTACTTTTTAAGAGCTAATGAACTTTACATGATAACACTCTCATCTTTGAATAATAATTTGCACCAGAAATGTTTAGATTCAGGTGTAAAGAATAGGGTACTTACTTCTTAAAATCGGTAAACAAATTCACCAAGAATGTGTGCTGCTTATCTAATTTACAGTTGTTTGTCGCCTTCACGGCTTCGGCGGCGTTCTGTGGATTACTGTACTCCAAGAAAATGTAGCCAGTAGTGTTTCCATTTTCTTGAGTTGGATAATACTCGTTTACGATCTTCCCGAATTTGCTGAATATCTTATTTATTACACTCTGGAGCTTCTCCAGGCGCTCGGCTCCGACCTGCGGGCACCCGTCGACCACGACCACGTTCTCATAACTGTCAGATTCCTTCGGTTTCTGCTCTAAAAGGTCGGCCAACAACTCTGCAACGTCAAAGTTAGGTTAGGATTTTAAGACTTTCATTACACTGCTAAACTCACAGGGAAGTTCGAAATTTTAACCAAGTACACTTGCCAACACACACTTAGCCTCACAATTACGTTAAAAATTGTAACAATATGAATGGAAAGGTTGTAAAATGCGTGGGTGACGCATATGGCCGGTCAAACTTGTCACAGTAAATTGCCCACCTTCATCGGGAATATCATCAACGAAACCTTCCGGATCCTCGAAATCGGGCTCCTCGTCATAATTGGGCTCCTCATTATCACTTTGAGGAGCTGGGATCACTTTTTCGTCGCCTTTTTTCTTAGCCATTTTGACGATTTAACGTGTGTAACAGGAAGACACGCCATTAGTGACTGAGCATAGAGAACGATTTTTTTACTTTCACTCTCAAAATGGTGGTATTGCGTTTTGATAGCACTTAAGCAGAATTATTTTCAACAATTTATTCAAATGCGTGGATACTTTAGCTATTATGTTGTCACGTCTCCAATATACTTAACAAACTATTCATGTAAACAAAAACCTAAACAAATTGTTATAAAAACAAAACGTATAGTTGTCATCCATAGACAATATTAAATAAAAGATTTAAAAAACATGGCGGGAAAGTTAAAGTTTCAAATGAATTTATATTTGGCAGTTTGTTGATTTGATAGAAACTCTGTATTATTGTCTAATGTTTTATAATGTGCACACAAAGGAATATGAACGAAACAGGAGTATATTTTTATAAAACAATAAGAACAAGTTTAACGAAAGGTGAGCTCTTTTTAATATTTTCCTCTTTTGGTGATGTGCATTTCATAACTTTCTTATTCAGTGATTAGAAATAAAGAAAAATAGGTTTATTTGTCACTTAAACACGTGCATACAAAAAAGATAATTAGCTCTAATAATTATGAATAAATAAAAACAAAAAAAAAGATCTTTAATCACGAGCACAAAACAGAAATAGTCGACAGCTGCACGTCATGACGTCTGTATTTGGCTCAGATCATATTAAACACAGGTATTAGGTATTCGGTAAGTCCCTACTACATATTATGAATTCATAGACCGGTTCTACAATAAGGAACTTAGATTCGGCCCATGTAAAAATGAAAGGCATCCAAGAACGTAGTAGCCAGCATTACCTACATGTCATGATTTTTGACAATTCCGCTGGGTAAGCCCATCGTATGGAATATATCAATTAGTTCCATTTGCAATGGATAATACGTGGGTACTTACTCCGTACAGTCGTTACGGTTACACTGTGGTACCATTATCTCGGTTTTTTTTCTCAAACATAAATTTTATGACTGAATTATTGTTTTTGGGTACGTTAACCTCCTCCTTCAGCCGTTAACTCGCTGCTGAATAGTGCTGAATGCGATGTGCCCGACTAAAATAGTATTATCCAATGGCCAATAGAATTCCTAATCCGGGTACTTAGTGCACACTTCGAATTTTATTATACCTACTTATTCAATAAGGCTCATATTCCCTCATTCATCCAGCCAACGTTCTTTATAAAAAAGCCAATATTTTTTAATTGCCACTATAGCACGACACGCATTTCATCCGTACACAGATGAGGTGGCATTTATGGACGGCTGACGGGTCACCGCACATGAAAATTGAGGTCGCACCGCATGCACCGCGCTGTAGCTCTATGTATAAAGCTGTAGGTATAGGTATTGACTGTTACAGTAATGTTAAACGCGAAGGTATGCAACTAGACGTGTTTCGATTAATTGACAATTTATGTCTTGTTAATGTTTCGTTGACTTGTAGAAATATTTGGCGAAAAATTGTTTAATTTATAAGTACCTACACTACGTGTGATTATGGAGAAAAGTTTCCAGCCCATTAACTTATCCTTGTATCTTGTGTTTCTTTATATTCTAAGAGCAACGTGGATTCTGGATTTGTGCCCGGTTAATAGCAATAGACTCGCCATTACTAGCGAAATAAGAGTGTACAATACTCTCACATTTCACCAGTAACCACCAACCCCTTTCTTTTACTGACCAAGGCGTGATGTTGGTGATGATGTTGTTTGTTCTGCTCTAACTATCCCTTTCCCTTCCGCTAGGGTGATCTGTGACCCATTCTTGCCAGAATGCATAAGAATACACAACGTTCAACGACCTCATCTTCAATTTCGGATACATTTATTTGGCTATTATTAAAGAAATGATAAAAAGGACACGCTTTAAATTCACACATTGAAACAACAGACATGTACAGACGCCAGCAGGTCAAGCTACCCGAAACTGTCAAATTTTCCCAATCAACCTTGAACCTTAATGCTTTAGCGATAAAGTTGAAAATCTATTAAAGAAATTTGACAGATTGTAGTAGCTTGATGTGCTGGCGTCTGTACATAAGCAGACATAGTAATTTGAGTTGTGTGGTTGGTAATAATATACTTCACTAAGTCATTACTCTCAGGATACCGTTAGACTTGAATGACAAGGTGACATGATAATCAAGTGATAGATACAAAGAGACAGTCGTGTTTTTTGTACGTTAGGACATGAAATGACGAATGATGAAATCAAGAATCTTCAAGAAGATATAAGTAATAGTAACCACATTAATTTATCGAGCCAGGCTCGATTATTTGATATATAAGTGGTGAAGAGTGCACGATCGACGGCAGCCAAAATAGGCAATTCCATTCAACCTACAGCCCTCTCCGGTATCCCAAGTTTCGTCATAAAAATGCCGGACCACACTTGGATTCAACACGATCGGTAGTCCATTATTTAAAGAGACCTCGTAAAACAACACACTTGCTAACTGGCGGAGTCCTCGAATCATTATTCCAAAATACGACCGTAAATACAAACTAAATAGAGCCATTAATAGAACGAACCCAGCATCTTACATTCCATAAATAGCTAGCAGAACACTAATCCCCTTATCAGCCCATTTTATAACTCTTATCTGAAGCTCGAGTGTGTACCGACAAGCTTACCCACACGGCATTGCTTTCTACAAGCTCGGGCTTCGGGCTCAAACGAGGTCGCAAGTCTACGCAGGTTTTAACACTGGTACCTACGTCTTTCGTCACAGCCGGTGCCACTGACCGATGTTGATTGCGGCTTGTGCTGTGATTAGAGAGTTTGTTCTTTTTCATAAGTACTGGGTTTTGTGCTAAACTAAGTTGCTTGAGTTAAGCCATGTTTGCGAGCGTGCCTTCTAAAGTTTGCTGATCAAATGTTTCGAGAAAATTCATCGATATGTAGCCTATCACCCACCCCGACCTATGTGCTTTTGGCATTTGTAGAATATTGTAACCCCGTTGTAGCTTTGGGAGCTACGCTTGGAAAATGTAGACAATTCAACTTTCTATACCAACAACTACAATTTTATCTGGGGCTCGAGTTTTCTCATTTCGAACTTTTTGTCGTGGACCCCGCTGACTGTGTCATTTAGTCCGTATATTATAGCTACCTACATTGTTTTTACAACTGGCAGGGCACACACATTATTATTTACACCTCCGCAACAAACACATAGGTACCTACACTAAAATAAACCGGTGATTAATGCATGCATAAAACGTTGCGAGAACTCGTCTTTGAACATTGTAACAGTACCTACATCAATATTTCAGCCAAAATGTCCAGTTTAATTTACTGCTGCTCTAGCTACAAAATAAAAGCTCGGGTCATGGTGAAATGATTAGTCAATCAGCATATCTGACAGCCCAGGGTACATACGCCAGACAAAAACAATACACAATAACTTGGAAAAATCTGGCAAGACCCAATTAAAAAGGTGAATTCTATTCATTTTAAGAAAATTTATCTCAGGCATAGGTATTTTCCACACGCTTCTTTATCCTGACACAAATTGATGCATAATGATCATTGATCAGTAGACACAATGATGCGTAACAGAGAAATGTTCCCATGCGATTATTCTCTCGGAACAATCAAATTACAAGACAAACGGTCGGAAAATAGGGCGTAGGTACCTACCTACGGTTTACGTAATCTTCTTACGGTGTTTTTGCGGGATGCTGAGAAAACTACGGACTACCATCGAAAGTTTATCGTACGCTGATGCTGAAAAATATATAAAAAAAACGTTACTATAACGTCATTCATTATTTTAATTGAATAATCACTACCTAACTCATTTAATTCCAAAGAAAAGGCGCTGGAAATTAAGCTCCATAATATTCGGAAATTACAGAGAAGCGAGCTGAATTGATAAACAAGATTACAGCATTTTGTTTATTTTATCGTATAAACTTTGGTTTAGAAAGAAGTTCCCAGTTTACATAGTCCATATATAAATGTACGTATCTTTCGATCCAGATTACCTCACTCGCTATTTTCTCGACAAAGCCGTGATGTCATCCACGCTGGCCTAATGCGTGACACAAAAAACTATCAATACCCCTTACCTTACGCATGCTGTTATCGAGAATATTCTAGAAAATGTTTACCTAAGTTTTGTGTATCCATCATCATAACTAATTGTGAAGAAGCCTTAAAGTGTTGTTCAGACATGCAAATATATATGTAAATAGCCAATATCTCTACCTACTACAAGGAGAGGCATCTCCACTCCATCTGTGTAAACTTTGCTACAATGGGGACTTATTATTATTAAAAAAAAAACGCGTCTACACTCCCATGGCTTAACTTAGAAGCTGCATAAAGTAGGAAGAAAGTTATGATGAATGTAGAGTCTACTGCCAAACCAAGTATGCGTCGATAAATCTACTGATACTGACTTTGAAAACGTTTACAATTGCACATCCAAGCAAGTTAGGTCAGCTGTTTATACATGACTGACATTGAAAGAAAATTCTTGCGCTCAGCAATTGGCTCGGATCATAATCTTACTTCAACTTCATTCAATAGCACTGCTAATGTTTTGAGGTTGTAACTTGTAAGCACACTACAAGCGAAGGCCCATGCCCCATAGTTGTGAGGCAACCGAGGTAAGCGGTCGGGTATTCGGATAGCAAGCCCACCCAGTCCAGTCAGTGCCTCCGCTATAGCGCTCGCGGGCCGCCGCGTTTCCCGCGTAATTGAACCATAGACAACCAGTGTTTCCCGAATCTTCCCGCGCAAAGGTAATCAGTGAAGTACCGTTCGTTTAATTATTCCGTGTTAAATACTTTTTAGTGACGTGTTCAAGTGTGCCACATTAGTGCAGGTTCACGCCCATTGTGCTGCTTTTGTTATTTGTTTGCTTTCGGCTGAGTTGTGCGTGTGCCCACATTTTTTGTATACCATTCAGAAAAAGGTAGCTACTCAACATGTTTGATGAATGTTATGATGTTGAGTAAGCGAATTTACTATTTTGCCAATAAATTATAATTAACTTTGCCGTGTCGCGGTCGTCAAGTTTTATTGTTTAATATTTTTTTAATTATTCTGTTCATAAAAATAACCGGAAGTAGGCTATTAGGTAGTTCCGGTTATTTTTCCTTTGAAATCAAATTATAGATGGCTACCGAACCGAATAAAATACGTAGGTACGTATACTCATTAAATCAGCTTAATATAAACCGCTTCAGTCCTTTCGTACCTATATACCGATTAGGCTAATAATGAAATATAGAGATTAACCTAACCTAACCTAACTAGTTCCGCAAGTTTTTTTTTATTAAAATAACGATCACTCGAGTCTCAGCCTTAATATCCAGCTATTGAATTAAGTTTTCTTCGTACCTACCTACATAGTACGACTTGCATTGTAACAACTAAGATAAATTTGCAAAAACAAAGAGTCTTAGATTTGCTTTGCATAAGTAGTTATTGGAATATTTGTATTCTCTGTCTATCATGCATAATATAAATTACGAATAAAATTATAAAACATAACCTACACGTGCATTATCTAATGCATTAAGCAAGAACTAATTATTGATCCTAGATGAACCTAGGGTTTAGAAGATAGACCCGATATTCCCTTAGGTATCGGCACCCATAAAAATGGTGCCTAAGTCTTATTTTATTTGGTTCTGTTAGGGAAACTTACAGCGAAACAAGCAGGGCGTATTACATTACAATGCTCCCGGTGAGGGAGCACCTTCACATATTTTGACACAAAAGACCTATATATAACATAAATTAACAATTATTTTAAAAGAAATACCTACTAATCGATCTATTAATACAAACCAATACTTATTCGTTTATATGGACGCAACCCAGCAGTTTATAGAGCACATCTCCACTGTTCTAGAAGATGTGGTGGTTACTTCTGGTGCTGGCCGTTGCCAGCGGCGAGGAGACCTGTCTCTCCGTGGAGGACGACCCTTACCTCCTGTTCGGCACGAAGACAGCCTACATCTTCGCCAATAAGGACATTCCTTCCACGAGAGCTCATGATGTGCCTGGTAAGTTGTAGAATTAATTATCTTTATTTTTTTTCCTTTTTTATTGTCAGCAGAATTATATTATGCTTGTAAAGATTAGCAAGACAAGGCAGTGATCTAGCCTAACTTGCACCTAGGGCCGCTTCTGCATTAGCCACTCGGGGCAAGTGCCCAGGGCCCCGCGATCCATGGGGACCCCTAGTTCCTGCCAGCGTCGTAGCTAAAAGCTGTCAAAAGAAAAGCTAAGTAAATCCCAGACGGGATGCAAAAATTTTGGAGCTCGCTACGCTCACTCATAGGTACATCCTGCATTCTCCAAAGGATCCCCAGGGCCTCCAATGGATTAAAGACGACCCTGACCACCTTTAAGACCATCCACATGTAGGTATCACTCGCGCATGGTCTTAAAGAGTTTTAAGTGCACGTTGAGATGAATTCTGAAAAAAATTAATTGCTTGAAACAAAATACACATTTCCAAATTGATGATGACAGATGTGTGTTTAGTAGGTTACAAAAGCACTATTTCCAGAAGATCGGAAAAGTGCAGAGTAGTTTCTAGCCATATGAAGAACACCAATTTAAACCAGTGCTGTGCTTATTATTTAGAATAACTAGCCTTCCTTTGTAATTTTCGCGAAGCCTGTAATAAAACAAACATGACCTATATTTTTTTTTCCTCAGAACTCTTTATCTAATTGAATGGCAAACCCTCTAATTTCACCCACCCGTTGACCTATTTATTATTGTTTCTGCATTCCCTTTACTAAACAGTTAAAGCTCTATTGTACTAGTACCTATGTAGGTAGGTATCTTTCTCGGTTCACAAATCATCAAACTTTGAATAAGTAAATTCTAATTCAGTAAAGCTGAGAAAGTACTCGGACACATCGCCTGTCTCCACGAACGAAAACCGTATTTTATGTTCGTTTTACTAAAATAAGACATGTACGCTGTTGTAGCTCCCAGGCATTGTCAATTACCTACAGACTATTCGTTTTCAGACTTTCGAAAAGTATTCGACTCAGTCGAGCCACTCTGCCTGTGTATCTTCCAAAACCAATAAGAGACTACTTACAATATTTTATCTTCTCTTGAGAATGATTTAGTTCTTTCCTTCCAAATATTTGTTTCTATAATATTCATCAATATTGATTATCTTCTCAGTCAGTATCTCTTCGTCCTCTAATCTGACGCCCCACATGCGATATTTTCCCGAGAAAGTCTTCAGTTGGACTGTCGTTATATTTCGGAGTCCATCACATTAATTTATAGGTGCCTGACCAATAATGATGATGAAGCACAGTGATGTTCATCTTCTATAAAAACTAACTGAGTAACGATTGTTTCCTAGCCTAGTTCGCTAGGCATAGGATTCAAACATAAAACAGACAGAGTTGACTCAACGAGATTTTAAGTGAAATGAATTCTATCGCTGACTACATTATTGCTCATAGATACTACTGAAGTAGGTATATGATCGTTCAAGGACGAGGACAACATAACATGCAGTAGCCATTTCCATGTCCTCTATAGACATTTATATAATCCTTGAATTGACAACCTTCTGGACTAAGTAGTTGTTAGGCTTGTAGAGACTACTGGAAACCAGAACTATCGCTATAAGAATAGGATGTGAACGAAAAATACTCTTCTTTGTTCTTCTTGATGATACCTTTGGTGCCATCCTAATAGAGAATGAAGACATGGTGTAAGTAATAAATAAGAACCAACAATATATAATAATTAACTTCGTTACTATAATCAAGCTACGCGTTTTCTATATGGGCACTGAATAGATAAAAGTCCTTTACGGGCGTTAATGTATTTTTTATGATTTTCACATTTTCGGATTTCTATACCTAAGTTAATTTGTCAGCTATTTATCATTATGTTGATTTTAATCATATGATTAATGTGCAAGACATTAGCACCTATCTAAAGGAGGAATGGACTGTGTTTAAGAACGTTTCAGAATCTTTTAATGGTAATCAATAGGGATATTAAAATAAACATCAAAATAGCTAAGCATAATTGTTCTTTGTTTAGTATATTTTATAAATCATACACGATTAAATAATGAGTAGGTACGTTATGGCTTTGATTTCCACTAGGCATACTTTTAAAAGTTTGCAGGGGTCAATAGGCTACGCCTACAGACTTGTGCGTGTTCATTTCTGCAAAATACTTCATGTCCCAAACAGCCTACATACTTATTAGATTTCTTATTTCACTATTGGATTGGTTACGCGTACCTAAAGAAAAGTAACGGTATTCACAAATGTAAACTGTGGCTGCGGTCAATTTGCAACATTTGTTTACAGTCAAACATAAACAGCAGAAAGGTAAAAAACAGATTTGCTTGGCCATTCAGATTCTTTATGTAGCTACGAGTAACTGTGTGCTAAACATTGGTATGTACGCACGACGACATTTATCAAGCTGCATATTATGCTGACTTCTCATTGTACTAAAAGCCTATACAATGCGAGGTCAGCTAAAACTGGAAGTGTACCTATAGCTTGATATATCGTCGTGTGTGCCTATCCGTGTTTGTGCATAAACAAGATAATAATATATCATCGTCAAGTTCTTATTGAGGATGTAACATGAATCCTTAAACGTATGGGAACAGGCCAAAACTTCTATTCCAAGGATCTTTCGTCGTAAAATGGCTGACACATTGAAATGTACTGCCAGTTACCCCAACCATCAATTTACTAATACCGATAAACCAATTAAAGAATCAAGGAAAATGATAACCATTTATTTTAAAATAGAAGAAACTATGTACGATATACTCTATGTGCCAGTATTTAATAAAATTTTAACCAATGAGGCGGAATTTTTAGTGTAAACAGACCAAAATAAAAAACATGAAGTTCTAGTGACATAACATCACATCTATATCTATAAAAATCAATGCCAATAATTTTCGTTGTAATTTTATAACTCAAGAATGGATTGACCGACTTTGATAATTATTTTTTTAGAATATTCCTTGAAGTACGAGGATGGTTCATACGGAGAGAAAAATTTAAAAAAAATGTTAGGCGGTATGAAGTTCGCGGGGTCAGCTAGTACAATCTATAAATAAACGACAATTTAATTGTTCTTTTAGTACAGGAAACGTCATAATGGACAAAGCTAGATTGACTGCCGAGATTAAGTAAAGACAAACCAAGCGGTAACTGGAATCCCATTCACAAATGAGTAATGAATATTTGGTTACCGCGACTAAATAATGGTTGGATGTGCTTTAGAAATATACAAGGTGTTGTTTTGCATCCTCGTCAAATTCGAGGAGGTAACTATGCTAATGATTCTCGACACGAATCAATAATAAAATAAGTAGGTATTTATTTTTATTTTTTGTATTTTTCGGAAATCGGCATGTGTAGGGCCCGTGTGATACCGCCCTGTAACTGCGCTGTAACTGTAACGCATGCACACAGCGACATAGTCGTACGACACTGCCTACCGCATACGCAACGGGGCGATTTTGTTCTTTGAAAGTGGAGTACCTATTCTGAAATACTGTCAAACTTAAATACCTAAAAAAACAAGTATGTATTAATTATTGAGCAGGATCGTAATTTTATTTGATTATTTATGTCTTTCATAACAGCCTCCTGAAATTTGACGAGGATGCAAAACAACACGTTGTATAGATACACTTATTCTGCACAGCTTCTAGAAAAGATGTGTAGCCGAGATGACGGAGATAGAGAGTAACCGTGATGTGTAGGTACGTAGAATAGAGACCACCAGCAAAGGCATCAAAGCTTATCTTAGGGCGGGTAGTCTCATTTGTGAATGGTGATCATCTTCATCTATATATCTTTATATAAACAAAAAATAAATGCGAATCACTTGAGAACGGCTGGACGGATTTGAATGGTTCGAATAGGGTTTTTACACAAAGAACAATTGGAAAAGATGCCCGAAATATTGAAATATTTGGGAAAAACGGAAAGTGCTTTTGTCTATGGGATTTTTGTACATGAATTCAGACCATATTAAATTTTTGACACAACAACGTTTGTCGGGTCAGTTAGTTGTTTAATTAAATGGGAAATTATCCTACGGGAACATGCTACCGATGTTACTCCTTATAACATCAGCTGTGATCTGCCAGTAAAAGTTCTGTCAAAATCGGTCCAGTTGTTTCGAAGATTAGCCAGAAAAAACAGAACAAAAATATTAAAAATTGTTTTTTTGTTATATATAACCTACCGACTTTCATATCTAAGCATTTAGTAAAAAGCTGTAGGTAATTTTGACATTACAAACTGACACTACAATATTATTTATTTGTATAGTTAGCGTATATGCTATTAACAATATTGAACCTAACACCTTGCTAATGAACTCGACATCGTATACAGCCTTCAACCATAAACGCCTTGATAATCTCCACGCAACGAAGCGTATAAATCGGCTTATACCGTGGTCGGGCGCGTCGGCAGCTTTGTTCTACAGTTTTAGCCTCACGATTGCTGGTTCGTATGTGACTAGACTATTAACGAATTGTAGCAGACACGGGTTTAGCCAGACGTGACATACTCGTAGTGTAGGTATGTAGTCGTGGGCATACCTAGTAATTCGACCTAGTCAGTTTTATCTCTTTCCCAGGGATTGGATTCGTTTGTCTTGGAACCTGCTTAGACGATGGAAAATGTGAGAGCATAGACAATAGCTGGTTGTGTTATTTATCTATGCTTTCTTTCTTATATATCTTCAAAAAAGCTTTTGTCCGTGACTTCTTCTGCGTGTATTTATTTAGTCTTAAATATTCAGAGTAAAAAGTAGCCTATGCCCTTCTCCAGGTCCCAGGCTACCCATTCTGTCAAATTGCATGGCAATAGGTTCAGTGGCGTAAAAAGGTAACAGACAGGCGAGTTACTTTCGCATAGAGACCCGACCTGCTTCGCACGGGTGCAATGCGACATGCAAAACATCAAGATGTTTGTGCTAAATCTACGTTCAATATGATGTGTTAAGCACATAAACCTTCCTGAATAAATTCGCTGAATGGTTGTGAAAACCGCATCAAAATCCATTGGGGAGTTCAGAAAATCTAAGCAGACATCGGCATCGGCATCATTCGGTCATACAGACAGACACGTAAAGCGACATTGTATTTTTTTTTATGCTATGCTTGGATACAGGATCACATTAAATTAGCTAACGAAACTCTGCAGACGTGATATCTAAACGCTGTAAAATAAAATAAATGATTTTAGGATCTTTTTTTGGGGGTCAACGACCGCTAGTAGTTTTGTTACTTGAAGTTTGAGTTGAGAAAATCTTTTGTGTTTTGTTTTATCGTGTTTAGATATCCAAACCCATCACGTTTGAGAAGTTTCGCTAGCTAATTTAATTGGACCCTGTATAATAAAGCATGGATTGTCGCCCATTTCTTATTACCAAGATTCTTTCCTAAATTATCATTAGCTAAGCACACCAACGTATTGGCTCTCTTCCTAGTGATAACTTTCTCAACTAATCATGCTAACGTACGAGTATACCTAGGTGGCAACTTATTACCATTTTTCTCGCACCAGAAGACGTGTGCACGCCACATTAAACCCTATAACACAATACCTATGTGATTTATTCTCACTGCACTGGCGACGCGTAATATTGTGTAACATTTCATGAACAAAACCGAGTACGTTAACCTGACATCAAGTGCCTATCCTATTGCAGATAACATCACGGATTCGTTACACTGATTATTATGAAAATAACACGATTGTAGCATCGTGGATACGAGTCGATCGATCAGGTTAAGCTACTCTTGCCACGGTTGGTCCGTGGGTGGGTGACCATCTTTACATACCGAGAACCCTCCGTGCCTCGGAAACTACGGTAAGCTGTTGGTCCCGGCTGTCATTCGTGGATCTTCGACAGTCGTTACGGGTCGTCAGAAGCCTGATTGTCTGACAACCAGTCTTACTAAGGGGTATCGTATTACCCAGTAACTGGGTTGTGGAGGTCAGATAGGCAGTTGCTCCATGTAAAATACTGGTAATCAGCTGCATCTGGTTAGACTGGAAGCAGACCCCAACATATGTGTATTAAATATAATGTTTTATATATTCTTAATGATTTTTATTTTATTTATATTATTGAATAATAAAAAATAATAAATTATCTTTGTAAGTATATATTTGGGATTAAAATTTTAGTTTTTATTTCAATTATACAACATTAGGATCCTAAATGGATTGCAATAAATGATTTTTGAATTTGAATTAGTACCTATTTAAAAGATGGTGTACTTTGGAAATAATAATAATAATCAGAAAACCCATCTCAAAACACAAATACGCTACCATCTTCTGTGCAATCTTCTGTACGTGACTACGTACGTTCTGACGTGTATGTAGTTGGGAAAAGGCTAGACAGATGATGATGTAGCAACAAAAAGTCTGTAAGTATCTTCTGTGCAAATACAATAGAATAGAATACCTACTCTTGTACCACTTGCTCAAAAAAGTGACATTCTATGCCACAAAAAGCGAACATAACAATAGTCATTATTAATCTGTTAAAAACAGGGAAAGAAAATTGTACTGAATTTCATTCATCCTCTAGGGGGAGAATGTGATTTAAATTTGGAATACTTACCGAAATTTATACTGAACTACATCTGTGTTTACACCATTGAGTTTGTATATAAAGCATTATACATCTTTTTGAAAAAGGAATACGCATTTATTATGCAGATATGATTATTAAATAAAATTACGAAAACCAACGAGGCCGTATGAGCTTGATGCCTTTGCTTTTCCGACAAAAAAATATTAGTCTAGGAATTTGCCGCGTTTTTGTTTTCTTCAAATACATAAACGTTAAATTTATTTTTATAAATAGGTTAATGTTCTAAAAATACGTTTAATTGTCATTGTGTTAATTTTTTCGCAAATGGTACGAAAAGTAGAGTATTTTCCTCGGTGATAAAGCTGTCTTAGTCTTGGGTGAACTTAAATCCCTCGCTACACTCAGGACTCGTCTTAAATCCCTCGCTTCGCTCGTGATTTAAGCTTTTAACACCCTCGCTACGCTCGGGAGTAAACCTCGAGTCCTTCACTACGCTCGCGATTTAAATCGTCACCTGCGACAGAAGACACTGCTTTATCCCCTTGATTAATAATCTACTATTATTATGTAGGTACACCATCAAAATTACAGATACAAAATGTAGAAATTTTACACAGGGTGACACAAAATACAAAAACAAAATGCCTGATGTTCTTAGGTATCAGATGTAGGTAATGTGCTGGCTGCACTCATGTTCAATGTTACTTACTACACCTTTGATTTTCGTAGTAATAGAGCTAGATCCTCCTCCTGTAATAGACCTTGGTTTCCTAGCCATCTTGGGGTTCGAAACTACTTAGTTCATAATTTTTACTATAGATTATTAAGCAATGGAATTCATTTATTGGTTTTGCCATGTCATCGCTTACATTGGCAACTGCAAGGTTTCATGTGCGAAAAGTAAGTCGATATTATTCTTTTTTTTTCTATTCTATTCTATTTTTAATAAATGGCAAGCAAAGCCGATGTCGACTATTCTGCCAATGTCTAAAGTGAGCTAGAAAAACAAGTGTGCATAAAAAAAGGGAAAAAAAAAGTGAAAATTAGTTTAAAACAAATAAAATGATTTGGTCGATCCAGTTGATACAATAGAGAGCTTGCTGGATTCTGGGGACTGAAACAAACAAAAAATAGAAATAAATAAATATTATAATTTTTTAAACATAAAATACACGCATACCACACCAACACATACAGAGTAATTCATAATTTTATATTATTGTGACGGATGAAGGTCATCAGCGCCACATACAGATCTGGAGAGGAGTATGTTAGTAAAGAAGGAAAATTAGTCGGAAGAGGGATCTTAAATTTTGGGAGGCGTCCATATAAATCTAAAGGTGGGACGTTGTTCGAGCATTCAAAGAAGATGTGGTCCAGAGTGCCCTCCTCCAACCCGCACTCACAGAGAGAGGAGTCTCGAACACGAATCTTTCGCAAAAAAACTGAAGTGCAACAGAAACCCAAGCGAATTCTACAAAGGGTAGAAATAATTGTTTTCGAAGCTTTTTTGTAGCCATAGAACCAAGATTTTGATTTTATTATTGGTTGTACTGAATAGTAAAACCTGCCCTTTTTCCTTCCAGTGATATTCCAGTGTTCCTGCCATGAGGACTGGAGCTTAGCCTTCTATTTTTTATTTAAGATGGGTTTGCTCTTGACTCTAGTCTAGGTCAGTGGTGACAGAGACAGAGTCGACTTTGGAGTGAGCTTACCCAGAAGAAGCCGATAATAGTAACATTAGAGATATAATATTGGTTCTTTTTGATTCCTGCATTATTAATTATTACTGAAATCCCCAATAGTTAAGTCGATAACCAAACTCACAAAGCGATACTATTCGAATCATAGCTCTATTAGCGTTGGTTGATATGCCAAAAGTCCAAAATATTTAGCTAATTTTCCCAACTCAATTATCTCTCTCTTTAATCTTGCACCAATGTTTATTGATACAATGTCACAGATATTCAGAATATCATTGTGTATGACGCGATGCCCTATTTTAATTTTAATCTGTATCTAATATTTGGAGGCGGTCCAATAACGTCACTACCTTCATTACCGAGGAACGATGGGTCTTTGAAACTTAACACTGCGTGAACCGTTTACCTAGAACGCAATAACGCATGTGTTTACAAAATGACGTTACTGTTCTATATTTTCAGCATTATTATCGGTGTTGTTGTCTCATTATATCAGTCTGAAACTGCCACTGCTTAAGAACCTCAAAAATATTAACAAAATGGAACAATAGAATAATGCGACGATTCACGTCGCCTTTCCTATTGTTTCTTTATCTTGCTATGAGTGTCCATGAGGCCCACAATTCGGCATTTCCAAATCATCATTTCAGCTCAAGCTTCCAACTTTATCTAGAAACGACTTAAATGTAGCTAAGCCAAGCAGATACATTAAACATGTTTTGTATTCTAGTTAGTCTCATACTTTACCCTATAAAGCTATTTCGAGTTAACAAGCTGGAACAAGGCTAATCTGTATTATAGCTAAGTTTATCCGACATCCGACGCTCTGTGGGATAACAGCGGGGGTGGGATGTAGGTAGGTACCTACGTTACATGACACACTTTTTCAGGCTATAGTTAATCATGGAGGGTGCTGAAGAACCCATTATGAGCCTAGAAACTTAGAAACACACGATCCTATATTGTAACCTAAATCTTCTCAAAAAGGTTTTTGTAACTGCTCGGTTATTTCAGTGTCGTTTCAGTGATTTCAGTAGGTAATTAATTTCTAAGTTCAATTGATAAAACTTTCAAATAAGTTTCAGGTAATTAGTTACTTGTGATAAATTACAAAACTACCCGCTTAATTTTTTGTTTAATTAGATCATCAGTACCTACCTATGTTGTGCTTAGTGCCGAGCCCGCATGCAGGTCATTAGACTGAAACCATATCAGCTATTGCAAAAGATAGTCTAAGTATATCCAATTTCTCCAAACGATTTGACCTGTATTACTTAATTATACAACTAAAGAATGCTCCCAATCATCTAATAGTGGCAAATGTCAATCTACATAATAGGCGGGCTCGTTCGATTGACAAATGGTTACTAATAGGTCGATCAATCTTAGTTATGAGGTTGACCTGCCATTGTACCTATTAAAGCATTTATTAGAGAAGCATGCAATGTGTTGGTAACTTGTAATCATCATTAATCGTTAGGCCTACAGAATCGTATAATACTGCAACAATAAAAGACATTATATGAAAAAAAAAATAGGTACAATGACTAGAGGGGCTCGTGGCTAAGTAACAACAGCCGCAAGGTTCAGGTCGTGGATGGGTGACCATATTTACATAAAATAAGTTATATTGATTTATGATTTAATTATTAGTTGATTTATTTGTTAAAAACATATTTAATTAATAGGGCTAATCGAATTATACGTTTACCTACTTCAAATTAAAGATATTGGTGCCGATTCCCTTGTTCACAAACTAAACTAAATTTAAGTTGAGTGCATCTTTTTCTTATCGAAAGGCTGTCATACATAGATCATAGACAGTCTTTACGGGTCGTCAGAAGCCCGAAGGTTTGACAACCAGTCTTACCAAGTGGTATCGTATTACCCATTAACTGGATTGTGGAGGCCAGATAGGCAGTCGCTCCATGGAACATAGGTACTGATATTCAGCTGCATCCTGTTAAACTGGAAGCCGACCCGAACTTAGTTGGGAATAGGCTAGTGTATAATGAAGGACAATCTCAAACTAAAGATCATTGATGAGATTTGTTCCTATTAAGACCACTAGCACTCCAGTGGAATCGGTACATTTATGTCTCCTTGAAACGATTCATTAAGAGACCTAATCTTGATCTATGTCATTAGATCTCACTCCAGACCCCACTTAGGTTAATCAGAGCAATTACTAATTGGTTAGGTCAGGGGCAGGTCCAGAGTTAAATGAAAGTTTAACTGCATTTTCATTTACTAGCTGTTGCCAATTGTTTCACTTGCAACTTCTTTGTGAACTTTTCATGACATCCTAAGTTTTTGGATTAATATCCAGCGCATATTCTACCTGTGTGAGCCAGATTTTATTAAAATCCTTTCATATATCTGTAGCGGTATCTACATCGCCACATGCGATCTACGCATCACACTGACGTCACGCTAAATCCTGCATCGCGCAAGCAGAGTTTACCGCGAAACTAGCATAATTATATTCAACGTCCCGACATCAGTCGTCGGGCAGTTGCCCACCAGACACAACACCCATCTGTTCGGAGGATCCTCCCTTTATGATGGGTATGAGTGAACTTTACACCCTGTTCCTCATACCTCTATAAATCTAACAAACATTTTCTCAAACCAAGAATATTTTATATTATTAAAGGCAAAGATAAGAATAGGACAAGAGTAACGTTGACAGCAGATATGTTAGGTAGATAGACAAGATTATTATGTAAGGCGGATCTTATAGACACTATGGTTCGAGACAAAATCAATACCGAAAAGTAGTTGTGGTAGTTACTCTTAAGAAACAAGAGAGCATCAATGTTTTGATTTACTGTCACATCAGCAAAGATAATGACAAGTAATATAAATAAAACACCATGGGAACATGTACCTGCTACATGTACATGGTAATCTATTTTTAATGTCTGGGATGTTCCGTGGAACGTTATTACGTTGTTCCGGGTATAGGATGAACGTTGCGGAAGATGCAATGTGTACGGAGTTACGGATTCCGGAGTCTTTGAATTAGTTTTATGGATGTAATGTTTGTACACACGCCGGATGTATTGATATAATAGAAAATAACCGTTTTTAGAATACGGGTGAATAATTGTGACACGAAGTTCCAGTTTATAATTATTTTTGTTCTAAATCCAACAACAAGACAAGACTACTGGACGATCCCCAGGAATTGGCAATCTGACTAAAAGGTTTTCTGATCCAATCGATCTTGAAGATAAAAGCTTACAAACAACATACTTACCATTTTATACTCATTTATCAAAACAAAATCTTTTGAGTTGCTAAGTTGAAATGGTAAAGCAGAATAGTGAGACAAAGCAGTTAATGTGCGAATTGAAATACGGTAAAAAAACAATATCATAGTAATGTCAAAGAGGCTCAGGCACCGCACACCTACGTGCCAATGAGAACAATTTCTCTAGCCATCAGAACCATGCCAATGCCATAAAATTAAATTACCTACGTGTAACTTATTTATTGACCAGAAAATGATTGCTTATTGAAACATTGAGAGGCTGCTGAAATTTTTAATAATATTTTATTGGAACTAAAAAAGAACACTAATTTCAAAAATCTTATGTACGATAATGACAGCATTAGGTATAAACTGTGTCGCAGCCATTAATGCCCATACAAAAATGTTTTACGCGTTTTAAAAAGAAAATTACAGCGGAAAAAAATAAATAAAAATGAAAAAAAATATTATATAGAAGAAGAAAAGGTATGGTAATCAAAATAGGCAAGCGTGTGTGTGATGTGTTGTACGCGAGTGTGTGTGTGATGTGTTGTGTTGTGCGTGTGTGTGGTGTTGTGTTGTGAGTGCGTGTTTATGTATATGTTACGTTTTAACTAAGCTTTGAAGCTCTTCATAAGTAAGAGTATGATGCTTATAATTTATTCTCTCTTCACAAAGCTGACTTAAAATTAATGAGTCCAAAAAAAACTGTATTGCACCTTTGTTGGAGACTGGTACCTGATATAGGTTTTTTGGGAAAAACCTGTGTTACAGGTCACCAGGCCCATTCCACGGCTAGAATTAGCTGTAACAGTGATACCGTGCACGAGTCGAAATTAAACAATATACATAACAAAAATAAAAACTAAGTAAGAGTTATAATATGCTTAACAATAATAAAAGAAGAAGAATAACAAAAAATATATATACCTACTTATAATTCCGCAGAAGTTATTGAGTCGAGACGATGTGTGAGTGAGTGTTTATCTTGTGTGAAGTGTAAGACTAGTGGGAGATGTATGTGAGTTAATGCGAGTAATTCAGATGAGCAGTGTGTGAGTGAAGGCGACTTGCTGCTGATGATTACATTTTAACTTAGTGTTAATTAGTTTAAGAAACCTTACAATTATCTTAATAAGTTTTAATGGGCCTATTAATTTTCTATTATTAACGGATTACTATTAGGGATATTTGTAAGTATCGAAAACCACCGTCTATAATGAAGAGATTAATCCCACATAAATAGTTTTTCATTATCTGGGTACTAAAATAATGATTACCGTGCCGTTAGTAGGTACCGTTGTACAATAACCTAGTTCTTTTGTGACGTTAATAAGAATAGCAGGACGGAAATTACTATGCATTAATTCTTCTAATAGGTGTACTGAATAAAATTTGCTCGTACAATGGTTTTTTCGGTTGGAGTGTAGCCGTGTGTCTGTGTAGTGTTACGGGCGCGAGGACTTTTTTTCCAGAAATCAAACCCACCTTGATAAAAATAAAAAAAGTTTTTTTGCAATGTTATTGTTATCGGGTTAACCTTGTCTATTTAGCTTCTGAGAAGCATGGTCCTACGACGCACCGTTTCCGAGAAATAGGCCTTTGAATATTTTTTTAAACTTACCTGAAACTTACCTGGGGAAAAAAGACAATTTTTTAACAAACATTTTTTTTTTCCAAATCTTTAGTTTCTTGGTTCTAACGTATAGAACACTTAAATATAAGGCTAAAACCGTCTTGGTATTTTCTATCTCCGACTAGCCGTTTGTTGTAAAAATTATGTCGAAAGGATCCTTTTATTTTATATTAGAACTTAGGATGCAAGAGCGAGCTAAACGAGCTTGGGACTTGGGGCACCCCAACTTGGACAAGTTAGGTTCGAAGGGGATGACGGGGTCTAATGAGCGAGCGAACAAAGACTCCTTTATCCCCTACGTGGATATTTTTTTTAACCATTCAGAAGTAGGAGCCATTGGAAGCAAAATAAAAATTTTCTAAGAGCTCCTAACACGATAACGGTGCGTTGTAGGGCCATGCTTCTCGGAACGTAAATTGTTTTTTTGCTCAAGGATAACTCGATTCTGCAATAAAATTTGTGAATTTCCGAAAAAAAACGGAACATTGACTGTCCTTAAACTTTTATTTTTGTCTTCTTTGCTGCTCATAGTGACCCTAAGCGTATACTCCAACTCCAACAACTCCGCCCCTAAGATGACCGACCCGCTGACCATTTTTTCTCTTCCCAGGTTGCACGCCCACAGCCTTCTGGTTGCTGAACCGACACGGCTCCCACAATCCTGAAGCTCACGAAATCTCAGAGCTGCAGAAACTTGGCGACCTTAAGAACAATATTGTTACCAACTACAAGAATGGCAACTTTAGAAACACTAATGTAAGTAAAATTCTAATCGTAATTCAAAATATCATCATGCTAATTTCAGGGAGATAGTGACTCAAATAGATCCGGAAACCTGATGACTTTGTAGCCCTTTGAAACAGTTGTGTTTTCTTATGAAGGTAAAGCCCAATGATTTATAATTATTTGATGCAATATTGGAGTTACACCGTGATTGAACTGAACAGCACCTACTTTAATAAGGATTCATTTCGGTAGCTTTAATATTGATCACCACAGCAGGTTAGGCGCGACTGGGCCAATGTTAAAAAAAAAACTAATTCACGTTTGGTCCAAAATGGACATGTGGATGACACAAATGAGAATGGCTGAAAGGTAGGTTAGGTTAGAACTGTGACCACACGACGTCCGTTTAGACACAAGATATGATTTGTAATATGATTATGAATAAATGAATAAATATAGTACAATGTGTACATATAATTTGTTTGTATAATTTATTTATTTGTACACATAGGTATAATGTAGTGGTACACAGTGGTTAATCAAAAAATATTGAATCACTATGTGCTGCTTTCTTGCAAAGCAGCACATAGTGATTCAATATTTTTACAAATATATTACAATACAGCGTACAAATATTACTACACAGTTGGTAGTAGGTAGGTATACAGGTAATATAGCCTACTTATATAATTAAATAATGCTAAGTAACCGTCTTAAATCTTTAGTAATAAAATAAACATAATCAAAATAGTAGGTACAAATGAGGGTAACAAAAATTATTAATAAGTAAGTAGGTAGGTATGTAAGTTGCCTAAGTTGGTAATAAATTAATTTGAGAAACTTATGACGGATTTTATTTTTCGTCTAAGTATTCATTTATAGTGTAATATTCTTTCTATATCAGAAACCTATGGAGTGATTTTTTTAAAGTATTTAAGTCTTTTGAAGCTTTTATCGATTTCTGTATTTAAAAAATTTTGTAACACTGGATTCGACAAATGGTTTAAGGAAGCTAAACTGCCAATGCCAAGTCGATGTCGGTAGATACAACCATTAAAAAACATATCATACCCAAAAGAAAAAATATCTGACGACGAGTTGCGGCCACTTTTCCAAGGCAAAGATTTATACAACTGACACACGTTATATTGGATTGAACTTTAATGTAAATTAATCACAGACTTGAGAGCGCATGAAAACTGAATTCCGATTTTGCATTTTCGACTGATGAAGCAATAATGAAAATGAGCATAAATTGTTTAAAAAAACATGGACTCAATTTGGCTTCTAAATATGACATGGACTTGAATTCAAACGAACTCATTTCTGAACTTGAAGTTTTCAACGAAACCGAGCCGCTGTTACGTCCAAATATTTGTCAATTAGAACCTGTTACGGTACTTTATTAGAAATTATATGTAAAATTAATTTACTGGATGCATTTCCTAACTTGAGCATAGCTCTTAGAATGTATGCAACGCTACCTACATTTTCTGCTCCATGCGAAAGAAGCTTCAGCAAAATGAAGCTCATCAAGAATTATTTGCGTTCCACAATGTCCCAGGAGCGCTTGCCGGGATCGGCAATATTATCAATTGAGAGCGAAATAGCCAACAACAACAATCTCTATTATGACATTGTAATTGACGATTTCGCTGAAAAAAAGTCGAGAAGAATAAAATTAACATTTAGAATTATTTACTTTAATAAACAGTTTTTTTTTATTCTTAGTATATTATTTGTAGAAAACTGTTGCCTAGAGGGCCGCAAATTTGTACTCTGCAACCCCCTTTTAAAAATGTAGATCCTCGACTGCTCGCCTTACATACCTTGGAAGTTTGACTAGGAATAGGTAAAGCTATGGAAATATTCCGTTCTAAGTAGGTACGATTTCGGTAAAGTTCAATGAGGTGCCAATATGTATTACCACTTTGCAGGTACCTAACCTACAAAGCTTCATCAATTTGCGATTTCTCATCTTATTTAATGAGGTCCACTTTATATCCGAAATATCACTGTTGAACGGGGCCTCTGAATTGACTGGAACAAACATTACCATAGATCCATCATGGCCCTGACTGGTCGCAATTTATTTAATTAGCACCGTAGAATATTTTGTCAGATTCAGCTATGTTGCCATAGTAATTATTACTCTAGGATACGAGTATACGAGTCATGTCAAAAACTGCGTGTTAATGTATTAAAGAATTCATTTCTCAGGTAAACATACTCTACCAAACTGCTCCATCATTCTAGACTTGTTTAATGCCTTCCGTATACAGGGCCCCTTTACTTTGGTCACCCAGTTTCTGAATTCAATTTCTATACTTAGTCAACTTTACATGATTACTTACAGTTCTGACATCAAATAGACTCACCAAAAAAAAATTCCAAGGATTTTAGAAACCAGAGCTACTTAGATACTACTCTCGACATGTCATTTCGTAAAGATTGTCTACATTGCTAATCATACAATCCTTTTCATCACTAAATTTCTCCACAGCAACGCATCTGCTCCTCTGATCTGAACCTCCTAGAACAATGGCAGTGGAACAACCGACACAACGCGACCTTCGCTGGAGACCTCACGGCCGACGGGTATATGACCACGCAGCAGCTAGCACAGGCTTGGAAGCAGAAGTTCCCTGGACTTCTCACTTCCAACCGACAAAACTATTTGGTAAGCTTGGTCTGGCTTTTATATTTTTTTCTTTTCATGCGACTAGACCAGAATAATACAGATTTGCCACCAAAACTGCTCGTCCACTTATCTCTGTATAGGGCGGCTACTATGGGTATAACTCAAACTCAAAGCATTTATTTCAAATAAACCACCAATCACAGGCACTTTTGAATTGTCAAGGGGTCGGTCGGTCAGAGAGATGAAGCTAGTTGCCCTTTCCAAAGCGTAGGAGGTAGGTACCTAAGGAGAAGAACGGGCAAGAAACACCACGGACACTCTTTAAAATCAAAATATGGCGTACAGTCTTGGGGAGAGCTTGGCGTAGTTGTAGCTTGCACTTATTTACTCATTTAGTATTATTTAAGATGTTCAGTGGTAAAATAATATCTGGGGTGATAATGATAACGTGCACCGTGGCAATAGGCGTGGTTGCTTGACCTTCAATATCTCCGTAACCGGAAGGTTCCCAGGCATGGTCCAGCAATAAAAAAATATCGCAATGACGTGACGGAAAGAACATGACTACCTCTCGACTTCCTTTACACCCGTTATTACATATAGGATACTAATAAAATCACGATGATCTCCGACATACTCTGTTGAAATGATGACAATGAATCATGTTAGCCTATATCTGTTCGATAATCGACCATGTACTTGATTCCTGCCCACAATCGACACCGTTCAAAAACAGTTTATAAATCTATCCGACATTTCAGCACTAACATTAACTAAAACATAACGGGTATCATTTAAGCTATTACCAATTTAATTAGTTTTGTGTTTCTTAAATAATAGGGTTTGTCCTCCAAATAGTAGATCTGTCACCAAAATGTAGTTACCAAACAATGCAAAATCAGTTCCACAATAAATCACCTAAAATCCTGAGATATCAACCTGGGAACAATTTTTGTTTATCTGAGAACGAAAATATTTCGTGGCGATAGATCTATTTATTAGGTGATACAACTTGATGACAAATATAAATTTTGGTGATAGAAAATATAGTTCCCAAACATAACGCTATTTGAACGTGATCCGCATATGCAATGCTTATAAAACCTACGAGCAATGATTACTTAATACTTACGCAACGGCCCATTACACACCTACGCATAAAACAAAACAATGCCGGCAATGCAATTGACTTTCATAAGTTGGTGGAGGAAAAGCAATTGGTCTATATCCTTCGTTCCATATAGGAGCTGTATTGGAATTTCATTATCATTGCTTATAGCATCTTGTGGTTTCGAATATCTGTAATACTATGTTGAACGGTTAATTTCTAGCTAAGTATGCCATTAAATTATCTTCATGTCGCATTTGGTACAGATTTTAGAACCATTGTTGCCTTGCATTTGTTGTTTCGTCAACAATTCACTTCGAGAATTTTTGAGATGGGGCAGTAAGGGCAGGTACCTCATCCGTTGTAGCTACAGGAAAACAGGCGTAAGAGACTGCCCTTAAGTTTTTGAAATATTTTGATCTGCATTATACAATTGCAAATACAGATTAAAAAAAAGAGTACAGACGGCAAGAGAATGAGCAATTTTGGCAAAAACTTTTTTTGATGGCAATCGAATGTTTCTTATTAAGGGACCAACTGAGGTTGGAGAACTAGAAAAGTCAGAAATGACAAAAAACTTCATCTTAATTTTTTTTTATGATGGATTGACTAGCCTGGATTTTTATAAGACGGGGTAGTAAGGGTAGGTACGCACGACGACATATCGAGCTATACATTTCCAGTTTAAGCTGACTTCTCATTGTACGAAAAGCCTATACAATGCGAGGTCAGCTAAAACTGGAAATGGATAGCTTGATATGTAATTTCGTCGTGTCACCCCTTGCCGTCCCGTCTCGTCTTTTGATTCAAAGAAAGGCATTTCAATATTGTTGTTCAGTGATCTAGTTTCTAATTAGGTTGTCCCTCGGATGTATTTTCAAAAGATATAACTCGAAATTGGAAAAAACAACGTTTTGAAATGAAGTTAATGGGTATAGGTATAGATAGTGTTGATACATCGACAGTGTTTTTAACCGCGGCATGCGGGTTAATTAACTTCACAACTCTTTAATTTATTGCATTGACAAAACAAATTCAGGTACTATTGATTAAAAGCAGAGTATTTGTTTAGTTCATTATAAAGAGCCACCAAGGGCACGAAAGTGGTTAAGTATATAGATATTTTCTGCTACTTCAAATTCACTTCCTGTATCGTCTCGACTTCTCGAGATGTCACGTTTGAAATCCACGTAATTTAATTGGATGACTAGCACCCAGACGTAATTGTTCCTTAGTTTGTCCTGGATATCAAACAACTGCACCGCTCTCCCACCATGACCCATTCGTTCCACGGAGGTGCATTATATTTTCAGTGACATTACGTATTCTACGGCGTGACTCACATCGACTGTTTACTGCATTGACTTATAATTCCTAGCTCAATGGTTTACTGGGTGACGCTGACGTCAGTGCACTGTTCACGTTATAAGTGCCTTCACATGCCTTCTTTTGTTACTTTTTGTTTTTATATAGTTTGGTTTTTTATTTTATAATTTAGTTTGTGCACTTCCTGTACGAGTCACAATAAACACTTTTTCTTTCTTTCTTTCACATGAGTTTGTTTCGTGAACTTGTGTTATTTATAGTTTTCACAATTAATTCCAACGGTTCTAACTCCTAATCTCTCGCTATATTTGTCATCAATGTGGTCTTTCGTCTGATCATCTTTGAGACGTCACCCACCCTTTGTCCAAGCATTAAAGTTGACAAAAGTCTTTTAAATAGCGTTCTAAGCGCATACTGAAAGTTTTTAAAAGTAAGGGTAGCTGAAGGACTCGTTCTTTTGGATCTTTTACAACTGTTGAATAAATCTCTTAGAGTGCTAAGCAGATAGCTATTATAAAGCCGATATGAGAAAATCTAGTCGGAAGGGACATAAGTGGACTGCCCAGTGCCGAAGTTTTATGGTATTGTTAGGCGTTTTGTCATACAGAGAACGAACGAGCATTGACCACCGCGGTTACTCAAGACGGGTTGGCGATTTCAGACTTAGATTAAATATAAGTCCAGGTTGCCTGACGATGTTTTTCCTTCAGCGATGTCAGTAATGTCCAAGATAATCTCAAAAAGTACATATGAATCGAAAATTCACATTAGTACCTGCTCGACTCTGGGAGGCCCCCTCCCTAAGCACGAAGTACGTCGTTTCAGCCGTAGTTACGGAAGTTTCCTATTCCGTTTCACATACGGATATAAGATTAGTCCGGAACCGAACTAAAAATTTATGACAAAACCTTTAGACAATTGTCCTTACTCCCGATGTGTTTTTGCCTGTCCGGAAAAGTTAATTAATCGGGAGTAGGTTTCACTTTTAAGTATCGAACTACTTTCGGTCGGGCCCGTATCCTCGTCGAAGGACTTAGAGAGTAGGCTCCCTCAGAACCCACAACGTCGTGCATGAGAGGCGAGGCCTTAACCACTGGGCCATCGTTGCATGGAACTTAGGTACCATTGTCTAACTGTAAAAGAGATTAAACTGGTCTTTCGGATATACCCAGCTATATAGAAAACATGTACAAGGATTTCCTCCGCATTGGGGTGCAGCTTGATTGAAAAGTGAATACAATCGAATAAGACCGCAACGACCAAGATTTTCGTAACCAGAATCCATACTAATATTATAAAAACGTAACTCTGTCTGTCTGTACCCATTCACGCCTAAACCACTGAACGGATTTCCCTAAAACTCAAACTCAAAGCATTTATTTCAAATAATAGTAATTATATTTGATTACTAGTTCATTTATTTATTTAGAAGTATAAAAATATGTATTATTTATTAAGTATTTACCTATGTCGAAACTGTTTGTACTCCCCGTCACTTGTCCCTAAAGGTTCATTAGAAAACCAGCGTCAGACAGCATGTGTCTGGCATTAATGCTGAAATGATCCTTTTTGTCGCAGCCGTGAGACACACACTACTGTTGTTAAACCGTTATTTTCACTTTTTATTTTGTTATTAGTATTCTGTGTTTCACGAACTGTGTCCAAATAAACGTTATTCTTTCTTTTCTTTCTTTCAAATAAAGCAATTACAGGCACTTTTGAATTGTCAAGGGTTCGGTCAGTCAGAAAGATGAAGCTAGTTGCCCATTCCAAAGCCTAGTAGGTACCTATGGAGAAGAACGGGCAAGAAATTGTTATTGTTACAAAAAAGTAGTTACGTCTTTCATTTTGAAATTATACATGTGAGAACGATGTAGAAACACGTGCACGTTAAAAGCGTCCGTAATAAAAAGATAAAAACAATTCTGGAATTAAAATAAGCCGTGGCATCTAAGAAATTACCAGTGCCTACTGACGGCGCCAGTTCACGAACGTGACGTAAATTTGGCAAGGAGATAGATGGCGTCCTTGAAAAGGACATACTACTTACTAGGCTACTTTTTGTCTCAAAAATAAGGGGGTGATATAGGGGATGAAAGTTTGTATGGGAAACATAGCATTTCTTAAGTTAGGGATATGCAAATTTAAATGTATCCTTTTGGTAAGAAATAAAAAATTATTTGGTTCAGCGTTTTTGTAAATCCCCCCCCCCCCCCCCCCCAAGGGATTAAAATAGGAGATCGTTTTAAAATTTACATGATTATTAAATTAGTGTTAGTTATATACATTACTCTATCTACCAGAAAAAAACCACAAAGCATTCATTACTACGCCACAGTGGCATGTACACGTATCTAATGTCGAAGTAGGGGCGGTCCCACCTATCATTGAATAGTCCTAGAATATAAATCTCTTACCTCCGAAACGTACATTCACTGCAGTTGTAGTCGGAGCTCCCAACACTTGCAGGTTTGGCTAATCTTGTTTAACAGAGTCGCGAGTCACGTGGTTTTTTGTCTTTCTGCTTTGGAGACGCTACACACATTGCTACCATTGTTTTGTTAAATGCAATTTATGCTTTGAATCTACTTACTTCATGTCGCGCCCAGCTTCCTAATGCGCAAACCACTTGTATTTCAGGGGACACAGGGCATCCTCGAGCATCACTAGTTAAGTCTTCTCTTAATAAGTCCACTATTTTCATCGCATAACGTTTATTAAACCTATACCTACTTTTCGCCTGAAATCTTCATCGGATAATTCTATGAAGGCATTGATTCGAACACGATTTATGTTGTGATGTCGGCGTCGCGTTCCCAACAACTCAGCGGCTTCAGTATCCTCAATATCAATGAAATCGACCATGCTAATATCCATTTTCGGGTAAAAACAACACAACACAATGAAAAAGATGCTATAACCTACAAGAGAAACTTTGACTGATACGATTTAGACCATCGGCATCGATCGTTTGATCGTTTAAACTAGGGGCCGCCGAGGTTTAGCGTTAGACCATGATATGGTCAAAATTTTTAGTACTATTATATCATTTTTGTTTAAACCGTAGTTTATAGAGGTTCACACCGGGATTTTTAGTTAAACCGCTTTAACACTGACTGTGCCGAATCTATATTCACTTCATTTAACCCACAGTTCAAGTTCGTGAACGATCAACGATCGAGTAACACTTTCAAGGCGTTCACGGAAGGATTGTTTGGAGACCAAGCAGAGGGTTTCGATATACCTAAGGAAAATGACGAAAAATTGCTTAGGGTAAGTACAAACCCACTAGCCCTGAAGGTGATAGCATCACAAGAGCCAATCCAATGCCTGGTACAGATTGGTGAAACAGATGTAAATAGGTAACACAAATTAACCGTGAAAAATACAACTACATACAGTGAATTTGTTTCAACATGTATTACATTTCATGTTGCATATCACTGTACCTGGCAAATCAAATTCTGAACTTCCTGATTTTTTTAGGGAAACTTTATTAATTTTACCCTATGTCATTATTATGTTTATGAAACTCAGACCACACCTAAATATAACTACTTACTAAATTTTGTTTATGGAAAAGTTGGTTTTTAATGTTTGAATTCTGTCGATTACCCACAAGATAAGGTCCTGGAAATAATTAAATAGGTTTCAAAAGTTGTGTATCGTGACACAAAGTATTTTTCCTTTATAAAGCCGTTCAAGTTCTGCCCAGCGTGGACAAAGGATGTAGGAGATAACAACGACACGATGACACAACTGAACATCTTCGAGTCCAAGAGAGAATACAAAGAGGTAAGTTTAATAACGAATACTAAAGTAAATGATTATTGTAATTTTTTCAATAGACTGACAAACAACGAGTGGCACACAGTAGACTGAGTGGAATGCGATGCGGCCGCAAATTTATTGTTTTAGGTAGATACTTATTAAAAATTTGCCTGAAAAATATGTTTTCGAATGACGTCATGACTGCCAGTTGGTTCGTTAAATTGGTCGGCTAGTGCTACTAGCAAGTTTTTTTTTTTTAATTCTTTAAGAAATGAAGTTTTTATTTTTTATCCATACGTATATTACCTCTCGTACTTTATCAACTATTTAACTTTAATTGAGGTAACTACATCTAACTAACTAACGAGTTTCGAATAGTAGGTAACTAATTTAATACAGTAAAAATATAATAGATACTTAAGTTACCTACTCACGACTGAATGGAAACGGTTGGTTCAAGTACTATGGCTCTATGCCCAAAGTTTTACATAATCAGCCTATAACAGTATAGGCTGATTATGTATGTCCGAGAGGAGGCCAGTGTCCCAGCAGTGGGAACAGTCCCACTGCTGGGACACTGGCCTCCTCTCGGTGAGAGAGAGTGAGCCGTAATCCTCCACACGGGCCCAGTGCGGGTTCGTAGATGTCACACGTCTTCTAATTTTTGGTTCTAAGACATGCTGGTTTCCTCACGATGTTTTCGTTCACCGTTTTAAGAGCAGTAGTGATGAAATAAGTAAAGCACCTGACTGGGTTCGAACCTACGACCTATGGGTTACCACTGCTCTACGTACCGCAAAGATTCCTTTGCCCAAAGATTTACGTAAAAAATATTACAATAGATACCTACTCTCCTCTTTGCTAATTACAAAGATCTTAGTCCGGAACTAATTAATACAATTGAGAGCATATATTTGAACATGACTGTGATGACCTCGGCCGTAGCTTTAATTAAGTCGGTAGGTATCGACTTACATTTCGCGGAAATATATTTTTTGTGTTAATTTTCGATATGCGCTAATTGGGTCTGAGTAAAGTTTAAAATAGCATAACATAAATCATGCCTCTACCCCGAACGGTTAGGCAGAGGTGTACCTATAGTATACCCACATTTCGCCAGCTAGGTAAATTTTTGATAGATACCTAAAAATATGGAATCACCGATACAAGAGTGTAAATCATAGTTGCAAAGTTCACATAGTTTACACAACGGTAACGAAAACAATCTGCACTAATCACGTACGGAATTGTTGAATTGTCATGTCTTAATCCTAATTCATTATTAAATTTTTTTTAAACCATAAATAAATAAGTGTTTTTGCAGCCTATTTTAGGTGATCTCTAAGTATGAATGAATCACTGAATATCACTGATTTTATTAGATTAGATTCTTCATCTACAAAACGAATCCTCTTCCATCTTATTTATCTAATTATTAAGCTCATAGAAAACGACAAATCCCAGTCATATTTTTCATGCTTTCGTTTTCAACGCCATAATCTTCCTTAACCAGATGATGAGCAACATATCCCTCCGTCTGGGCTTCAACTATGACATGCAGAAAGAGATCATTCTCCGCATCTATCAGATCTGTCGATACAACAAGGCTTGGGACGTCGTGAAGATATCGCCTTGGTGTGCTGTGAGTATTTATGGCATTTACATGCTGCTGACTATTTCTGTTTTGTGCTCGTGATTATAGATATTTTATGTTTCTTAATTATTAGAGCTAATTATCTTTTTTGTATGCACGTGTTTCTGTGACAAATAAACCTGTTTTTCTTTCTTTTCTTGCTTTATTTCTTTAAGTTCTGTAGAATAGTGTGTTTCTAGGAAGAAACTGCCCTAAAATTGTTGAGTGTTTCGATCACAACAGGGGTACGACCGTCGACGTAAATACGGGAACTATTCCTGTCAAGTTTATCCTGGTTCAATCATGTATACCTAAAGGCTAACTAACAGTAGCTTACAGTGGCAAGTCAATTTCAAGGTCTCCATAATCCGCCCTTCGTCTAGCTTTAGGGGATGGTCGGGCAAGACGGGCCCCTTAAGGTTGATCAATTAAAATCCATATAAATTAAAAGATATTTACTGAACAAAATAAACACCCTTGAACACAACCTCTTTGGCTATCATAATCAACATAATTAATGAAACAAATAATCAACAATTTTACTACCTGTAGGTAGGTCTTAGAGCATTAAACCAACCTACAGGTAGTAAAATTGTTGATGCTCTAAGAGGTAGGTAGTAAAATTGTTGATTATTTGTTTCATGGTGACTCAAAGAAGATTTGTATCACATCAAGGTCTCGCAAAATTCACTTGGGCCACTTCCGATTTTTATCTTGTACCGCAGAATTTACGCAGTGATCCTTATGTTCTTCTTAGAATCAACATTTTCTAATCCCCAATCAGAAGATCAAAGAGGAACTCCATGCTAAAAAATCTTTCTTCTCAGGCCTTCACCCGCGAGGATCTAAAGCGCCTGGAGTACGCTGAAGACTTGTCCACCTACTACAAGTACGGCTACGGATCTGCACTCAACAAGGACATCGGCTGCACCCTCGTCAAGGACGTGATGTCCTTCTTCGATAAATATGTTGGGAAAGGTAAGTTTGTCCTCATTTTAAAAACTATTTTTTTCACAGATGTGTCTATCCTGAGCAAAGTCTGCACCATAGGCGTCGACATTTCTTTAAATGTTGCCTTTCCTGACCAATCAAGAATGTTGTTAAGTTAAACGCATCCTCACAATACAGGGCGGCAGAGACTTCGACGCATAAACGGTTACCATGGATTCAGTACAGTCACGAGCACTAATATGTATACACTTAGCAACTTCTAAGTGTGATTTTCTCCTACTGTATTGATTGTAATTTTATGTTGTTACGAAAATAATATTTTGGACCCTATACTGTTATGAAATAGGTCTTATTTCAAAGTTGCAACCAATATCCCACGAGAAAACCGCTTTAAAATTTTGCTAAGTGTATACTTATTAGTGCTCGTGACTGTACACGATTCTGAACCCCCCTGTGTTGAAACTTTTCGTCGGTAATAAATCGGTCGGTCGGTCGTCGGTATAAAAAAATTAATCTGCTGTTCTATTCATTTTGTATGCGTACGTATTGCACTTTTGTAGGGAACAGTAGACTTTTTTCAATAACTAGGTAACGAAACATTTTAACGCACGGGGCGTTAAAACGGGGGGGGGGGGGGGTCTTTGGGGTCTAAAATCATGTGCTGAATTTATTATAATATATTGGTTTGCACGTCCATGTCCCTGCTACCCTATATACAAACATGGTTGATTGGTTGCCAAAGAAATCCCCTACAGGAAACAGTGAAGTCTACGTCTACAACAGAAAATTACGCTAACTTAACTAAGATTACTCGTAGTGGATGATCTATGATAACTTGCCTATTTCTTAACAATTACCTAAATACAGACTACCCCGCCACGACTCATGCTCGAGCCAGCCCGCGCCGCTGAGCCCGTAGCTTTAAATTCGTCCCTAAATAATCTTGATCCGACCCAGCCTGTCCCTCGACCCCCCAGCGACGCCCTAAGCCGAATTCCTTATCCCACAGGAGGGGTCCCTGTGGGGTAAGGAATTCGGCTTAGCGTGTAGTCGCTTAGTTTATTATTTTTATACCCTGGCTGGAGGCCTTAATTTATTAGGGCACCCACAGGATAGTCCAGTTAAGCACCCGACAAACTCCTAGGTTGAACTGAAAGATGCCATTAAAAATAACTTTAATTTCGGAAGTCGTTGTCTCTGGTTTTTGCCACCGACTTCCGAAATTAAAGTTACTTTTTGTGATAAAGTTTTTACTTTTTAGCTGTGGACCTACCACAGCTAAAAAGTAAAAACTTTATCACACCTTTGTCAACACAACCTATCTCAAACAAAGTCGTCTAAGTACCAATACTTGCAATGTAAAAAACAGTGACAGGAAGTTATAGCAACATCATCAACGTGCACTAAGAGGAAATAATACGTATCAATAAATTATTGATGCTGACTAAATTATAGAAAACCACACATCAGAACTTGACAAAACTTAGGAACCAATCTGGAAGTGTTTCCTTTCTAATAAAAAAGAATTGTCCAACTCGTTTTATACATAATGGAGTTCTGAGGTAACAAACATAAAAAAATACAACAGAATTGAGTTCCTCCTCATTATTTGAAGTCGGTAAAAAATACAGACTTCCACTACAGTACGGCGCTAGGACCTCATAGCGCCACAGTGTACCCACTAATTAAACTTTCAATTATCCACAAAGCAAACCATCCATCCAAATAATTATGAAATAAATTAATGAACCTTGAACAACATCCTGCATCCTAATTAACGTTAACTAAATGACCGCACACAAAATAATTGTTGACATAACAAAAATAAAATGTTTTTAAGCATAATTATGAGTTATTTCGTTATAAATTATTTACATTGATTATTAACATTGATATCTTTTTGAGTTATGGTGTTATTGTAATATTGTTGAAGTAGCATTAAATTGCATTCGTTATGCTCGCATATTATACGAAGTGTAAATGTGTCATGCATGACAAAAATAAAGTGTATGTTCCATGAAGTAGGTACCAATACAGGGTGGCAGCGACATCGACGGTCAAACTACCATAAATTTAGCACATGTCTCTAGACCCTCTTCTTTTTATTTTGAGGGTGGGAAATCAACAAACAACTTCTCCCGCTCTAGACGGAGCGGGAGGGCGTGTCAGACTCTTACTGACTAAAACCCACCAGTGTTCCTTCAGTTGCCTGTGCCAGGGGCCACGGTAACCCTGTCGGACTTTCCCACAACCCCGGCAGGCATCGGCCCTAGCGGACCCCGTCGTTGTTGCTTACATCTCTTTGAGGCGCGCGTGGAACACAACGCGTCGTCGACCCGGGCCTTGTCCTTATCGGACGGCGAGCTACCCATTGCTCGCCGTCCGCAAGCCCGCGCCTACGGTGACCGGTAATCGGCCTGGGATCCCGACGCCCAGGGCGTCTCCTGCGGCGAATAGGGGCGTGAGGGCGCGAATGATGCCTCTCCCTCACGCGAAATTTATGAAACAGCATTTTTATTTAATTACCCACGAAAAGTCTTTAGATCCCCTAGCGTAGAAACTTTTCGTGGGTAATTAAAAAAAAATTGCTGTTTCATCTATTTTGACCGCGTAGGTATTGCACTTTTCTATGAAACAGATTTTATTCCCTGGCACAGGCAACTGAAGGAACACGGGCGGGTTTTAGTCAGTAAGAGTCTTACACGCCCTCCCGATCCACCCCGAGTGGGAGAAGTTATTTGATTAAAAAAAAAAATAAAAAAAGATAAATTTTACTAATAAATCGCATTTTAAAATTTTGTGTGAATTTCAATTGCACGGAGATACTCTAATCCATGTTGTTTTTATCATTTAATATTTTTTCAATCGCATTATCATCCGTATTGCCTCTTTTTTGTTGAGTACCTAGGTCTTCCCAATCTCGCGTTTAAAATTCACACAAAATTTTAAAATGTACATAAAATTTACTAATAAATCACGTTAATGATTAAAATGTGATTTATTAGTAAATTTTATCTTTTTTTTGTAGTGTATATAAAAAGTATCCAGTAAATTGATATTTCGATAGAATGAATAAGCGATGCGTTGAACGCTAGATCAAACAAACATTCGATGTTTTGAACACTCGATGTATTACGATAATTATATTGAATGTTCGACTTATTAACCATTCGATATTAAAAACGTTCGAGTATTTAGACTTTCGATTTATAGTGGTCGATCAATTGATATTCGATTATTTGGCATTCGATTTGGCATAGTACACCCCATAAATGTAGGGAACAGCTGATTTTTCGATTTCATTATGTGGTCCCATAGTAAAAGTTGTTTAGGTATTATTATATATTATTGTTTATGAGTACAATGACCCCTTAAGAGTTTGATGGTGTTTTACAAATAACCCTGTATAATCAGCCTATAATGTTCCCACTGCTGGGAGCCTGGGACACAATTAACCTCTCTTCGAGAGGAAGTGGGCCGAAATACACCACGCGGGCCCAGTGCGGGTTGGTGGATGTCACATGTCTTCGAATCTTTGGTTCTAGGACATGCCTGTCTCTTCGTGATGTTTTCCTTCGCCGTTTTGAGAGCAGTGGTTATGAAATAACGTACATAAAGTACCTGTTTGGGTTCGATCCTACGACCTACAACTCGTAAGTCGCGGCAGTTACCACTGGGCCACCACTGCCCTCTAATATAACGTAACCCTTCAGGAACATATTATTATATTATAAAGAAAGAAAAAAAGAAAAATATTTTATTTGGGACACGCACAGGCAATACAAACAGTCAAATTAATAAAAAATAAAATCTATTTTTGCAGAGGTATAATTTATCCTGCACATCTCTGATTAACATCCTCTTGCTCAGATTTACCTCTTTTATTTTCCAGATGACCAACCCCAACAGCCCCGCGCCTTGATCCACTTCACGGAAGCCGCCATGATCCTCATGACCCTCACCGCAATGGGAGCTCACCAAGACTCCGCCCCCCTCACTGGAGACAACTATCACTCCGCCATAGTGCAGTCTCGCAGGTGGACCAGCTCTACCATGACGCCGTTCAATGCTAACCTAGCTGCTGTATTGTTCAAGTAAGTTCCGGTAGGAGTTGACCCTTTAGGCGCGATTGGTCGAATTCGCGAAAGGTCAAATTCGCGAAAGGTCTAATTCGCGTTTGGTCTAATTCGCGATTGGTCCAATTCGCGGTTGGTCCAATATAAAGTATTTCCGAAATTAAACAAAATAACACATTTTTATGTAGTACATATTGTACTATATTTATTCATTTATTCATAATCATATTACAAATCATGTTTAGTGGTACTAGCTCATTCCCAAAACATTAGATACATTATCTTGTGTCTAAACGGATCTTGGCTTGGCACTCATTGGCCCATGCCGCGGCTCCGGTCGCTTCGCTCGCTCGGCTCGTGCATTGTGTGGTCACAGTTCTAACCTAACCTACCTTTTAGTCGTTCATTTGTGTCATCCACATGTGCATTTTGGACCAACCACGATTTGGTTTTTATTTTACATTGGACCAATCGCGAATTAGACTAATCGCGCTTAAACCGAGATGACTGATAGAAATCGTCACGTAAGGAAAAAGTGTTATGCCCCTGCGTGCGACTTTCTCTCTCTGTTTCTACTATACGAGTGTGCGTGTTCGTTCCCGACTGCACACGTATTTTGCCTCACTGTCCATACTATACTTCCTTACTGCTCCACCTTCACTATACAGGGTTTCCCGTAAATAATGGATTTCCCGCAAATAATGGATCACACGTAACGGGTAGGTAGCATACCTGATTTTCAACAACTAATTTGAATAGTTTAAAAAAAACTGGTTAATTTTTTTTTTCGAGTTTTACCCACTTTTTTTAAAATAGAATTCACTATTTTTTAATGCTGTCGCTGCAAATGATAACATTTCAGGTATGATTTTGGTTAAATATTTCTGAATAGCTTACAAATGTAAGATATCATTTTTTTAATAACGTTTTATTTGCCTTCTAAAATCTTTAATTGAAGAGTTTCTTTTTAAGATAGAAAAATATTTTTTTTGTTACCGTAACGATTTTTTAAAACTATTAAAATTAGTTGTTGGAAATCAGGTGAGCTACATATGTATACGTTACATTATTTACGGGACACCTTATAAATATGTTTAAGGAACTCTTGTTATGCACAATTTCACGTTTTTAGACCCAGCGGTTCAGGCTATGCGTTGTTTACGACTTTTATTAAATAGAAGATGGCTCTCACTCCATGGGCTCCATGTGTTCTGCTCGGCTAATGACCTGGAGAAGGTCGCGAGATTCAAGTGGAAGCTAGAAGCCTATGTCCAGCAAGAGACGTCTTTCAGCTGAATAACAATGATGATTGAGTTGGTTATCGGAAAAAAACTCTAAATAAATAATTTCAACATTGAATCATAATACTGTTAAACACTATTTTGAGCAGAAATCGCAGGAAACAAAGTATTTCGCCACAATAATATTATAATTCCAATTTAACTCGACCGTCATCCTTGAACCTAGAACAACGTTCAGGGAAGTTTACGATCTTAAACTGTGCCAAGTACCCAGTAGGTACTATGAGCAAACAATAATATTATTATAATTATTCCGCTAACTGTCATTCCTTGAAATAACTTTGTGAGAAATAGTTTCAACTACCCACAACACGTACACACGACAACACTGATCTAGTTAGTGTTGTAAGAAACTCGAGTATTTTAGTCTTAATTTCGAGACTTGAGTAGATTTTCAAGACTAGGACTCGTTAGTCACATGAGACCGAGTCCTTTGAGTCTTCTGAGTCCTTTCAAGTCTTATAAGTTCTTTGAGCTAGACTGAGGCATGAACTTGAGTTGGTGTCTAAAATAAATAAATAATATAAACTGGTAATACTGGGTGATTTTATATCGTCATCCATATTTATTTACTGATTGAAAATAAATCGCACGATAAAAATTCGTAACAATTAAATTGCATTAAACGCAAATAACCTAATCAAAAGTATCCACCTGAAGATTGACGATTTGCTGAATCTAAATGCGAGTTAAAATGTCTAAATAAAATAATAAACACACATAATACCGTCTACTTATAATACATAAAATAAGGGCAGGCTTTTCTAAATCAGGAGAGGACTCGGTCATGAGTTTTTTTAAAAAGACTCGGTCGTTGAGTTCTTTTAAAAAGACTCAGTCGTTGAGTTCTTTTTGCCAGGACTCAAGTCATTTTACAAAAGACTCCAAATTCTGAAGGACTTGAGCTCTAAGTTTTATTTATTAGACTCGATTCTTCAAAAATAGCTCAAGTTTTATTAAATAAGACTCCAAGACTCGAGTTTCTTACAACACTAAATCTGCTAGTATTATCTAAGCGGTTTATGACTTACTATGACTGTATTATAAGGTACCCACTGCATTGCCTACGTGTTCAATACCTCGTTCACCACAATGTAGGGACTATACTTTCCTAACTACCTATTTTGGTTTATTTACATACAAACACGACTTTATTCCTTGAAGTCAGGCAGAGGTGTAAAGGTGGTAGGTACGGTGGGCTGCATCAATTGGGTACCCTAGTTGTATTAAAATTAACTTTGAAGGGGGGTACCCGCATCGTGACTGCTGAGTGTAGAGTCCAGGGTTCGATCCCCAGGTCGTGCAAAGTGTAACTTTTAGCCAGCTTATTCTAGTCTGTTTGGACATGCCTTACTGAACGCTCAATTCGAGGACAAAACTACTCGGGTAGGTAGTCCCAAAACTACTCGGGTGGGTTGTCCCAAAACTACTCAGGTAGGTACACCCAAAACTACTCGGGTAGGTAGTCCCAAAACTACTCGGGTAGGTAGTCCCAAAACTACTCGGGTAGGTAGTCCCAACACAATCACCTACTCATTAGAAACCTTCCATTTATTTCAGATGCACCCAAAATGGCAACTTCCAAGTAAACGAAGAGTACCAAGTCCTTTTCCTAGAGAACGAACATCCGATGAACCTACCAGGCTGCAGGGTAGGACTCTGTGACTGGTCGCTAGTCAAGAACCGCTTCGGAGAGCTCGCGAACAAATGCGACCTGAACTTCTGTAATAACGCTCATCAATTAAATGGTCTCACGGCTATTAGTTTCGCCGCAAGCGCCTTTATAGTCAGGTATGCTGTGATCAGGATATAGGCATGTTTAAGAGTCTATCAGTGTATTGCCAAGTGTTAGATTGTGTTTAGGAGACAGAGTTTAAGAACAAACAAAACATTGTCCGTGCTTAAACCAGCCATCTCCTTAAGATTTCTTGTTGTTTACGATTCAGTGATTAGTAGATGATTAACGCATTGTATCAGCTGTGTAGGCTACCTTAGAACCTGAGATTTTAGCGAAATACAAGTAAGAGTTGAATAACACTCAGGTTTTCAGTCATAGAACTCATGGATAAGCAAATTATGTAGGTAATACTTTTCTAATAATTTTTTTTTTATCTGGAAAAAAAATTATTGAATAGATTCAATCACATAAAATTAAGGAAAGTTCACTCACTTTGGTATTGCACCTAAATCGTACAAAATCATAGAAGTTGCATTTCGTAATTTGTTTGCCTTTTTTCTGTAAATAGACGTCCTAAAGAAAAAACGAGGTGTAAAATGTATACGGAGGAAAATATCGTTGTAATTTTAAAATACTTATACAAAATCTATCTTCTATGCAAACTGTTAAATTTTTGAGTATTTTTTCATAGTTTTAATGAATCTCGTGTTTATTAATATACTTAGTTAACATTCTTGAGCCAGTATTATTTTTCGTTAATTAATTAATATTATGCCTTAATATTTTGAAATATATTAAAGTAACAAAGAACATTAAAAAAAACAAAACATTTTTTTTTTTTTTTTTAATAATCGCGGTTGCAACACCAAATTATCGCGGTGCAACCAGTCTAATTGATGTGAACATAAACATAAATTTTACTTATACAGGAACAAAATAAGAGATCAAACCATATTAAACTATAAGAAATAATTAATACACGGTGACATTTGAATCACAGTTTTGCTAGAACAAACGTGGTTTAGACCATGGTCTACAACCATTCTATAGCCTCCAATACAAAAAAAAACGACGTTGGTTTTCTAAAAAAAAACACAGAAAAGGCAATATTAAAAATGTCGGGATTATCGTTACGCCCTACAACACAGACACTGCGGCTGCGACGCCCGGCGCTCGCGTCTTGAATGCAATATCGCTACCGTGATGAGTACTTTGATGTTACGGTTAATGTTTCAAACATTATTACACGTTTGAGCAACATAAGACTAATTTGAGAACTCCTAGATTAGATTGTTTTAATAACATATTTGATGCTGTAGAATGGTAGTAGACCATGGTCTATAGGTACAACGTTTGTTCTAGCAAATCTGTGATTCAAATGTCACCGTGTATAAGCGACTTTTGTTGTCGCTTATATTAATTATTTCTTGAAATACGTCAATAGTTGCCGAAAATTCTATGAACATATTATTTCCATCAGTCTTTTTCTTTGTCGCTTCCAACTTCGCGATAATATCGTCAAATTGCACGTCTGCTATGTCATTAACCATTTCTGTGAATCGTTTGCCATCAACCGTTGTCATAAATTGTACTCTAACTTCTCCATCTTCATCCATATGAATGACTCTGACACAACCCATTACGATATTGAGTATTTTTTGCCGGTTTTGCAGAGCAATTGTACGAGCACATAGCACAAATATTTTTCGGTAAGACAGTAGCTTGGACAGTAGCAGTTTCAGGACATGCTTCTGGTGATGATTTTGAAGCTTGAAGAGACGTTGATGGAGTTTCGTCATTTATAAATTCATTGTCTGAATCAGTGTCTAAATCACTGTAAACATCAGAAACGCGCAATATCTTTTTAAGTGGCAATAAAGATTTACTCTGATCCGAAACTGAAGGAACAGATATATCAGGGCCCGGAAATATTTTTCGTAATTTGTCTATCACTATCTGTATTAGCGGTGGGTTTTGGCGACTTCAAAACCAATGTGCATTTAAAATGAGACAGTGAGGTGCGCGCCACAGAAATGCTATGAGCCTCTTCAGATTGGAAGAAATGTTTGGATTGAATACCTGGTATATTTTTCAGCCCTTCCCATTGATCATCCAGCATGGATATCTTTTCTTTAGCTTCTTCCTTTGCTACAAATTTAAAGATGATGTTCTTAGAGAGACTGCGTGCTAAATTATAGAATTCTAGGGCACTGTTAACGATGGCTTTCCGAGACTTAACCGCGATCCACACTGATCTTTTGACACTTCCACCAATTCCATCAATGGTACCTTTTCCGTGTGAGGCAGCGTAAAAGTTCCTTTCGAGGTGATCGAATCCATATTCTGCTTTGAGTGAATTCATACTTGCCATTACATATCGATTCTTAAATTGAGCGGCGCAATTGTCGCTGAAGATATACAAATATGTAATGTTATCAGAGACTGACTTGATATACTCAAATATTTTTTTGCATGAAGAGATGCACAGTATATTTATTGTGACTTAGTTCATCACTTACTATGACCAATGAATGAAGTTTGTCGGTAGTCCAAATACAACACGTGAAAAGCGTGACTTGTGCATGAGACCAATGTGCTGATTGTATTTCGTCTTGACTAATTAACGCGTAGTTCTCGGCAAAACCTATTTGTATGACAGCTTTCTCACTGGTCATGCCTTCTTTTGCGTTTTGGAAGTAATCGGATTGTATGTACAGACGCCAGCACATCAAGCTACTACAATCTGTCAAATTTCTTTAACAGATTTTCAACTTTATCGCTAAAGCATTAAGGTTCAAGGTTGATTGGGAAAATTTGACAGTTTCGGGTAGCTTGACCTGCTGGCGTCTGTACATTTTTAACAAAAGAATGTAGCTTAAATTTACCATTGCTGTCATGTATTTCGTCTAGTGATTCATTGAAAGGTTTGCTAATTACGATCTGTTTTGGTCTCTGATTCTGAAAGATCCAGGCCTTCCAAATAACACAGGGATTGGAATCTAGAGTAATATTCCAAATGTTGGATTCTTTACATGCATCGCAACTAGTGGATATGCAGTCTTCATTGTCGACACTACATGATACCTGTTTCAGAAGCTCTTGGTGAGTTTTGGGAATGTCTGTCGCATGTTTCGAAATAGCCAGAAGAAGATTTATATAATTTGAGTGCGTTGTACATACGCGAACATTATGAGGAGTGTCATTAATTGGCAGAAAGTGAGCTGGTCTCTCATTATAAAAAATAGTCTTGCCTATAGATATTTCAGGATGAGTTTCTTTAAAAATTTCGAAGGCTCGAGCGCTCATAATCATTGTTCTTTTCTGGATTCGGATTTTCGTTCCTGTATTGGACTTGACTGTTTTCACATCTTTTACGCCAGGCATTTGTCTGCATTATAATGTCATCCCTATTATAAAAATCGCAGAGCATTATAATGTCATCCCTATTATAAAAATCGCAAATCAGTTTTTCCCTCCATCCGTTAAGTTAAAACTAGAAAGAAATATTTACAGGTTAAATATCAGTTTTATTTGCAGTAAATACTTATTTTCGTTTAAATACAACAATAAGTTAAAAATTCAATAAATTACATTAAAAGACATAATTTTATCTTTTTGCAAAATTTCTTTAGTTAGTACGAAATTCCGAACGTGTTTGTCTTTGAGGTCGAATTCAAAATCGGAACTTCGAAAGGGCTGGTCTTTGTCTCTCTTTCTTTCTAATGGCGGGAAAGAGATAGAGTGTGAATGTTTCATTGAGCTAGGAAAAACATGTTTCCATAGTAGAATGTTTCGAATTGTATGAAGAGCCCAAGGCTGAATAAGATATTCGCGGCTTTCTGAAAAAGAAAATAAAAAGTTACTTGGTCTCACTGATTTCAGGCAGCAAAACCTACATGTTTGAGCTACTGAAGTGAAAATGAATATTGTCACTTCACGTTTAGCCAGTAAAACATAACCTCAAACTGTCAACAACAACTGTCCGGTGGTTATAGTTCTCTATATAGTCTGTGGGTGGTTATCTTTAAGCTGTTCAATCGCGCTAGTGTTGCTAGTTATGATTTTACAGTTTATACCAATTCTTCGGAAATTCTTATTATTATTTATTTCTTCCAATATTTTCAAAGGCGCCAAAAAAGAAGATTTGGTATAAAATCAAATAAAAATAAATTGATTATTATATTTAGACTTTCTTCTTTGCACTAATAACAAAAAAAAACAACTAATAGCGTGATTGAAAAAATCATGTCGGAAATCATCTATAGCGGAATCGCTCTTTTCTTAATAATAACTTCGTATTTTATTTGTTTTTTTTTTCTATCGTGTTAACTCTAAAACTCATGTTTAAGCACAATATTTTTACACAAGTTGTTACTAAGTAAACGCTTAATGTTGATGTTTGAGAATATAATATTGTTGTTGTAACTCGCACCAAATAGAACTATGTAATAGTTGAAATAAAATGTTTTAAATGGATCTTGTGTTTTCATTTTATTTACTTTGACGTCAATCCTTTGACTGACCGGTTGGCGCAGTTGGTAGCGACCCTGCCTTCTGAGCCGCTGGTTCCGGGTTCGATCCCCGGACAAGTCAAACATTTGTGTGCATGAACATGTCTGTTTGACCTGTGTCTGGGTGTGTATATGTATATAAGTATGTATATCAGTCATCAGGTTACCGTAGTACAGGCTCTGCCTAGTTCGGGACCTGAAGACCTTGTGTGGATGTTGTCCCATATTATTATTATAATCCAAATGTAATCGTAACTTACGTCCTATTTTGAACGCCCAAAAATATATTTTGTACGACATCATTGTTACAAATCTTTGAAATTCTCGGCTATTCTCTACTCTAATATGCATGTACTATACATATAAACCTTCCGGAAGAAATTCTCTAAATGATAATGAAAACCGTATCAAAATCCGTTTCGTGGTTTAGAAGCAGTAAGCGGAGAAACAGACAGACGACGACTTTGCTTTAGACTATTTACAGATAAAGATTGTTGACGTGTGCAATGTGGACGTGTTTGCAACCAGTTTATAAAATGGCAGTAGTGTGGAGCAATGATATAATAATGCAGTTAATAGAGCTCTTTAGGATACTTCAAGAAAATAATACGAACATTTAAAAAATAAATCTCTACGCAGGAGATAATTTCGCACCCACCCCTTTTTTTTCAGTTTTTATTAGAAATTTTATACATTAGATACAGAGAACACAACAACACTACCACAGACTGGCGTTGCCAGTATACTATAGTAGTCTTTGGACTGGCGTGTGGACAAGACCCGTCACCAAGGGCGGGTCCAGGGGGGAGGGGGCACAGCTGCACGGGCCCCCAAACGGTTTAAGGAAGGTACCTATAGTGGGTACTTTTTCATTCGGATGCGTTCCTCATTGAAGCAATTTCTTAGTGGATATGCATTCAGGCCAGTGCATACAGACGAATCGATTTTATTTTACTAAAGCAGCAGTGGCGTAAGTATTAAGGTTCAAAGTGGTGTTCGTACTCGGGCACAGAGGTCTGCTATGCCAGCAATGCACCGGCGGCCTAGAGTCGGCGACAGGATTTCAGGATAACATATTATATAATGCTAAAAAGATAGCGCGGTCTGACCCTCGCGCGTCCAAAGTCCATACAGATTTCACCACTCATGAAAAAAAATTTGCTAATATTATGAATGGTCACAAGAAAAACTAACCAAACCAATTCGAGGTGAGGTGCTGAATTTATTACAACCCAGGGTATTATTATTGCTTAAACTTTAGTACCCATGTCGACAAAGTAATTGAACTCTTATTTCTTTACGTATGGTCAAAAGAAAATCTATCCTATCCGAGGCGGGGTGCTAAAACTGCATTTGGAACGAAATTCTATAACGCGGCTTGCGGTAGGAGTGGGTAAACTGGTAGAAATCGTAACGTAACAAAAAGCGTTTCCTCTAAGATGCGACTTTCTCTCTCTCTTGACAGAGAAAGTGATAGTTTTCATGGTTTTCGAGGGTACTAAAACCGATAGTGAGGTCAAAATGAAAATCGCCCTCTTGGATTTTCATTTGCTGCGAAAAATTTTAAAATTTTCGTCATGGATGTCGTTTTCATGGTTTTCGAGGGTAGCCCATGTATGGTCAACGACACCACTGGGGTGTCGTTTACAATTCTTTTTTAGTTACTACACTACTGCCGACTAGTGATGTGTTACGTGTAATAAAACAATTTAATAGTATTTTCATATTTATTAAATTTTTTTTTTTTTTTTTAAATGTTGCCCCACACTAGGATTTTCTCCTGTATCGTGGATGCGTTTACAAACGTTTAAACTCACATACACAAACAGCCAGATCCGGAACAACTACTTGCAGGTCATACAAATACTTGTTCCGTGCGGGAATCGAACCCGCGACACGCTGCGCAGCAGTCAATCGCTTAGCCACTGCGCCAACCGCCAACCAAATATTAATTTATTTCAGGAAATTATTCCCATTTAAAGCAGTACAGATGAAATTGACAAATATAAATTAAAACCATTGCATTAAAAAATAAAGATTTAAATAAAAACAAAGCATAAAATAAGTTAAAGTACAATTCGTTATTAGGTTAAAATTCAATTAATTACATAAAAGTAAAACAATAGTCACTTAATAAATGGTGACGAACTAGCATGCAGGTGCATCCACCTCTCCAACAACAGCGAGTCCCACCGCTTGGACAATACGCTCAGGATACTGTTAGTGCTGCGTCGGAAGCGACTTAGTAGGGAGGCGCTCCGCTTCCTAATAATAGCGTAAAAGTCATCGATTTACGCCTGCGCGAACATCGTAGAAGCGCTGCAAAACCGCGGCAAACCTAACAGCACCCTGAACGCATTGTTGTACTGTACGCGCATGGCACTGTATGCTCGCTGCACATAGTTGGCCCATAGGCTGCACGTGTACCGACGACGACGACGATGCTCCGGAGGTGACCGAGGTAGAGCTGCGAGTGGCGGTACGTAGGCTGAGTGCTAAAAATACCGCCCCAGGACCCGACGGCTTACCTGGGAAAGCCTGGGTCCTGGCTTCGGAGGCTCTCGGGCCTCGACTAAGGGGGCTCCTAAGCGCATGCATGGAGAGGGGCTAGTTCCCACTTCGTTGGAAGACGGGGAAACTGGTCCTCATCAAGAAGCCGGGGCGCCCAGCGGACTCTCCGTCGACTTACCGGCCCATCGTGCTGCTCGACGAGGTGGGCAAGCTCTTTGAGAGAGTCATTGCAGACCGCCTCGTCGGGCGGCTGGTGCGGGTGGGGCCGGATTTGGCGGAGAGCCAGTTTGGCTTCCGCAGGGGGCGCTCTACGGTGGACGCCATCATGCGCGTGCGGGCCCTCACGACGGGGGATGCTGTGGCCCGGGGTGGGGTCGTCTTGGCGGTGTCTTTAGGCATCGCCAATGCCTTCAATACCTTGCCCTGGAGTTGCATCAGGGAGGCACTCCGGTATCACCGGATGCCGACCTACCTCTATCGTGTGGTCGAGGCCTATTTGACGGACAGGGCCGTCATCTACCCCGGTCACCAGGGAGTATGGAACCGGCAAGAGATGTCGTGCGGTGTCCCACAGGGATCGGTCCTGGGGCCGCATCTGTGGGACATCGGATACGACTGGGTGTTGCGCGCTTCGACCTCCCTAGCGGCGTCAGCGTGGTTTGTTACGCTGACGACACGCTGGTCCTGGCGCAGGGGAGGTCGCACCAGGCGGCGGCCGAACTAGCGACACGCGGGGTTGCGACAATCGTCGAGAGGATCCGGCAATTGGGACTCGAGGTGGCCCTGCACAAGTCCGAGGCCATGTGTTTTCATGGTCCTCGGAACACGCCACCGTCGGGTTCCCAAATAACTGTAGGAGGGGTTCACATCGGCGTCGAGTCGACGATGAAGTACCTGGGACTCGTCCTCGACAGCTGGTGGAACTTCGTGGAGCATTTCCGACGTTTGGCTCCCAGACTGGAAAGGGCCGGGGCTGCCTTAAAGCGGCTCCTGCCCAATCTAGGGGGGCCAAACGCCTCCTGCCGGAGGCTCTACGCGGGGGTCGTGCGGTCCATGGCCCTTTACGGGGCACCGGTGTGGGCGTGTTCCTTGAGGCGGCGACCAGCCCGCTGGTTGAACGCGCCCCAAAGGGTCATGGCCACCCGGCTGGTCCGGGGATACCGTACGGTCTCCGGTGAGGCGGCGAGCCTCCTTGCCGGATTACCGCCATGGGATCTGGAGGCAAAAGTCCTCGCGCACATTTGGGAGTGGCGCGAGGAGGCGAAACGCCGGGGCGTAGCTCCGCTGCCGCGAGAAATCACGGTACAGCGGACAGAGCTCCGGCGGGATCTCTGGGCGGCATGGAGAGTGCGATTGTCGCAACCCAGCGCTGGGCACGCCACAATTGCGGCGATAACTCCCCTCTTTGAGGAGTGGCTAGAGAGGCGCCACGGCGTCCTCACCTTCCGCCTGACGCAGGTCCTCACCGGACACGGTTGTTTCGGGAGGTTCCTGTTCCGGATAAGGCGGGAGGAAACGCCCGGGTGTCACCATTGTGTGGATCGCCCGGAGGACACGGTGGAGCATACGGTGGAGGTCTGCCCGGCTTGGGCGGAGCACCGCCGTGTCCTCGTGGAGGCGATTGGCGGTGGCGATCTCTCGCGTCCGGCCTTGGTCCAGGCCATGGTACGGAGCGAGAGGGCTTGGGAAGCCGTCACCTCCTTCTGCGAAGCAGTAATGTTCGCGAAGGAGGAGGTTGAACGCGTGAGGGAGAGGCAAAATTTGCGCCCTCACGCCCCTAGCCGCCGCAGGAGACGCCCTGGGCGTCGGGAATCGCAGGCCGATTCCCGGCCACCGTAGGCGCGGGCTTGCGAACGGCGAGCAATGGGCAGCTCGCCGTTCGATAAGGACCAGGCCCGGGTCGACGGCGCGTTGTTTTCCACGCGCGCCTCAAAGAGATGTCAGCACCAATGACGGGGTTGCTAGGACCGATGCCTGCTAGGGCTGCGGAAAAGTCCAAGAGGGTCACCGTGGCCCCGGCACAGGCAACTGAAGGAACACGGGTGGGTTTTAGTCAGTAAGAGTCTGACACGCCCTTCTGCTCTGCCCAGAGCGGGAGAAGTTATTTGATGATTTCCCACCCAGAAAAAAAAAAAAAAAAAAAAAAAAAAAGGCTGCACTGCACGTGTAAAAAGACTGACAATAGGCTTTAAATAAGGTCAGCTTTACTTGTTCAGTACAGCGTGCAAACCTACGTGCCAACATATTACAGCGAACCGACAGCGCCCTACGTTCCCGCTCGATGTCCTCATTGTCAGACAAGTTATCTGTGACCCAGTGGCCCAGGTATTTAAAATGGTTAACCCTATTCAGACTAGCACCGCAAAGAGTGATCGGAGGTATAACAGAGAAACATTTGGTACCAGCCTTGAAACTCATGTACTCACTCTTCTTAGGGTTGTACCTAAGCCCATGAGTCCCAGCATATGTCTCACAAATGCGCAGGAGTTTCCACAACCCCCCTACCGACGGGCTCAGCAGCACCATATCATCCGCGTAACTGATGTTATTAATAGGCACTCCGCCTATTGAGCAACCCGAATTAGCACTGCTGAGCTCGACGATCAGCTGGTTCATGTACAGGTTGAACAAGCGGGGCGATGTTAACCCCCCCTGCCTCACACCGCAATCCAACCCGTACACGTCGGAATATACTCCCGCCCATTTCACACTGTTCCGCTGGTGACTGTACTAATACCTAAATATCGACAATATCTCACTCGGCACCTGTGACTCACTGTGCAGCTTGTGCCACAATATGTCATAATTTACTAAGCCAAGCGCTTTCGAGAGGTCCAGGTAACAAGCGTACACAGGAGTATTTCTAGCCGTGTAGTACTGTACAGTCTGCTTGAGACAGAGGATAGCACTCTCAGTCGACAAACCAGGCGTGAAGCCAAACTGAGCGTCATGTATATGAAGGTGCTTCTCCAGCTGTCTGTCAAGCAGCCTGTCCAGCACCTTGGCTATTAAGTAATAAATAAGATACAAATGCTGAAATTGGGCGAGTTGAACAGGGATTCGAAAAACATAATAGTTGTAAGTAATACGTTTAGTATTAGAACTTCATTGCGGTGGGTGTAGTTACCAAAAAAAAAATTTTAAACGACATCCCAATGTTGCCGTCCAGTGGTGTCGATCCTAGAGCCGATATTGAGGTTAAAATACAAGATGGCAAGATGGCGATGGCGATATTTTATACGTGTTTGCGTGCGAATATCGCGTAAGGAATTTTCTTCCTGAGGGGGATCCGCCGAGTTATACATAAATGTCATTAAAAATTAATGAATCCCAAAAACAGCAGAGTGAAATACTAGATGTGGGAGACACTTCTTCGTGTGGCCCTCCCAGAAATAAATCCTGGATCCGCCCTTGGACAATACATATTGATTATAAACATGTTTCCAGCAACTTGTCGTTACTCATCAACAATGTTGATCTACTGTTGCTCAACAAGAGTTTAGAGTTTTGTTGGATTACAAGACCCAAACAACCATGCTACAAAAGCGCGGTTATTTCACGTACTATAAACGTAATTTATTGTACATAGACAATGCTACACACATAGCTAATCAAGATATGACTTTGTATAGTAGGCAATAGTAGGTAGTAATTTTCAGGAAGCAAAATCAAAAGATCCAGTACATAAAATAATAAACGGTATTTATTTCGTTTACAAAAATTAACAACTTATCGATAAAATCACAAATTGCTCATATACAATTTTACATTATGATATAATTGTTTTTATATACAAATGCGATATATAATAATTTTTCACCTATTGTTTAGCCGAAACCGCTGTACCGCACCTTAGGAATGCGGCGAGGCCCCGGTAGGGGGGCCGTGAGCGTTACCGGCGCGGAGCGGCATGGTCCCCCCCCCCCCCCCCAAAGCTGCGCATCAATAAGGCGCGGTACAGCGATTTCAGTCAAACTGCAATAAGATTAGCGGCTTAATTTTTGATACAATATAGAACTTGTTTGTAGCTTATATTTTAGTTTTAAAGGTAAGTAGAAGCACTCATTCGGGATTACCAGCGGAAACTAGTTTATGAATACGTTGATAATTTTGCCTAAACAAGCTTTTACGTGGCGGTAGTATTATTTTACTACATAGCTCTCTATGATCAAAAACAGAACTAAGAAAATACATTTAAAACATCCTAGGCATCATTGATACACTTGCGAATAGTATTGACGTTTACTCACCCACTGGCGGCTCTGCACAGCAAGGGATATTTATGCGACGAAAATAAATATAACTTAGCAGCATGACATTAGAATTTAAATTTCAACGGCAACGATGTCGCGGTATCCTTAGCCATGCCGCGACGTCCTTAGGAATCGGCATTGAAATTTCAATACTATTGTCTTACATATAAGTTACATTTTTATTCAAACAAACTCACGCCTTCTTCCCATGGGGGGCTGGCAGAAACTACAGAACGCCAAGTGCTACAATCCTTCCTTACTCCTTTTGCCTCGTTTACGTTCATTATATCTGGTCATACACGCACGCCGGTTGCATAAAACTCTCTTGGCGAGCCGTGCCTCCAGTGGGCGGCAAGTAAAAATATACACCACGTGAAAACTTGATTAGGTGATCTTGACTTTTCAGACATTTTGTTGCATAATTTTACGAGTATATGTTTCTAATTTAGCGTCTGTTTTTAAAAATTAGTGTGGCAGTGTTTGTCACGATTAATTATTATCCGTCAGTTAGTTTAATTATGCTAATAACATTCAAATATTATCTTAGTTTCAATAAAAGCTATTCGATAACATCATTTAGGCACATTTTTGCATTCATTTGATATAAATTGGAACTATTGTGGAATTATTTAATATGAATACTACTTTTATCATTTATTTACTACAACTCTGAGCCACATTTCTTGGTAAATTAAACTTTCTAACTGCCATGCAGTTTTATTTACCTATAATATGCCACTGCTCTATGTATAACATAATTATTTAATAAATTACAGACCACTTGCATTTTAACATAACACTTATTCATGCTGAGGTTGAAAATTGATCAATCTGCGGATTTAATCTTCCATAACATCTTTATACCAAATGATGTAACTTTGTTAGTGTATTAAAATCCCTATAGTCACGCCGATACAATAATTTAAATTGTTTTGACTTTGATGGAGTGAGCCATGAACCAAAACTGAAAAACACAAAACACTCAAAATTAATGAATAAAATCAATAATGCTAGCCAATACAAAAATATATATTTCACCGGATTTTCGACAACAACCATTCCAATAAAAACTAATACACATTTCAACAAGTGCGTAAGGAAAGAACATTAAATTAATTAGACTTAAATACGAAACAACAGTTCTGGACAACAAACAGACATTGACCTACTTTCCATGATAACTTAAAATTTTCGAAAGTCCATTGATATTATTTAAAAATCCATTTATAATAACAGTTCTCACACTGATACACATTCATACATTGATTAGCAGCACCAACATGTATACCTACCTATGTAGATTAACCTTTTGACCGTTAGGTTTTATATCCCTGCTCATAAATCGACAAATGAATACCTATGAAAAATGGGGTTATGCAATGAAATAAATAACAAGAAACGAACATAGGTTCTCAGTTGTAAATACAGGGTGAATTTGAATTCATGGGCATCATTTTAAGGGGTCATTGTACTCAACATTATGAACAACTTTAACTATGGAACCAAAACTGAAATCACAAAAAAAAACAGCCGTTCCCTACATTTTGAAGGGTTATGCAAACATAAATGTAGGTAACAGCTGATTTTTTTTGTGATTTCACGTTTGGTCCCATAGTAAAAGTGGTTCATAATGATGACTACAATGAGCCTTTAAAATAATGCCCATGAATTCAATTTCACCCTGTATACAGCTCGCGCGATAAGAGTTTGGCTTTGATCTTCGGATTTTTGAACTTTTGATTGTACAACAGGAGTGCGCGGTACGTCGTATCGATGCGAGAGGTAGGGAACGACTGGAGCGCCAATCAGAGCACCGCGTGCGCCTACACACCCGCCCCGCACCCCGCTAATTGCCCGTTGATACCCAATTTCTGATTTCTGCGCAATAACGGTCAAAGCCAAACTCTTATCGCGCGAGCTGTACAACTGAGGCGACACGGGCACGGAAACCTTCGTCGTATTAATCCGACCGGGGCGGCCAATAGGTTAACAATGTGTAGGCTCACAGTTCACTTATGATCACTGAAGCACTGGTGGGTGACACTACACTACAATTTGATAACCTAACTAGGGCGAGAATCACGTGGCATCTTGCGCACTGCTTGAACTTATATTCCTAGTCCTTTTCCCACTACCAGTGGCGGATTTATTTTTGTGTCTTTTTCTATCACTGTCGTCCTCTGTAACACTGTTACACCGCGGTTTTGGACTCATCATCGTCTCAGATGACACCGAGTCTCTTTGAGATTTCTTCCTTTGTCTCTTCGGCATGTTTTCGCCAATCAACATTTCGTTGAACAATCTCTGGCGAGCTTCCCAGTATAAGTTCTGTCGTTGGACTACTTCGGGGTACTTCGTTTCGAAGCCGACGTCTGGTGGTATGACTAGTTCCCATCCGGTCTTGGCATTGAACTTGGCGACGGAGCTGATGATTTCTAACACTTCTACGGCGGGGAGACGTACAGCTGCTGCTACCTTCCGTCGATCGACGTATGCGTGTTGTGTGAAGAGATACAACTGTAAGAAACACATTTAGATTAGTAGCAAGAAATATATATTACCTACTCTTGTTTCTATTATACTAGAGAGGAAAGTTACTGGTCGGTTGGTTTAGTGTTTGAAAGAAAAAGAAAGAAAGAAAGAAAATAAAGTTATTTGACCCAGGTTAAAGCACACAATATTACACAAAAACAGACAAACAGTACTTAAAATAGTATTGTGCCCCTCACGGCTGCGCCAAATAGGCCCAGTTCAGAATAAATGCCAGACAACTAGTGCCTGATGCTGGCCTGTTTGCAACATCTTGGGTTAAATTTCCAGGTCTGGCAGTGATGTTTAGTTTTTTTTCATTAGGAATTTCTCAGCAGCAGCCCTGAGTCTGCATTCGGGACCCGATTGTTGGATGAAGCTACCCTTTTTTTACATAGAACTCAAACATAACTGGCTAAGTATTGGTTTTTGGCTTTTTATTACTTGAAATTCTTCACTGTTTTCCTTTACCGATTTTAAAGTAGATTACTCTTCCATCTTTTCATTATGAGCAATACAATAGAATACTTTTTATTACGGGCACCATGTCGATTAGACATACATGTAGAAAATTTACATAAGGTGACACAATGGGCGGTCTTATCACTAAAAGAGATCTTTTAAAGACAATTACAACATAAAAGGCAAGTAACTCACGACATGATCCCTGGCCGCACACATGAGCCTGGCCGGCACGGGCAAGGCGCGCGTGTACAGGTCGGCGGAGCGCGGCGTCCACAGGCCGCGCACGCAGCACGCCGCGCCGCTCAGCGCGGACAGCAGCGCGCTGTCGGCGAGCGCGCCCGCGTCCGTGCGGATGAGCGCACGGAGGTCGTTGAAGGTCATCAATTTTGCTGGAATAGAAAAATGCAATTATTGAATAAGCTTTCATTTTCCTTTCATGATGGAGAGAAGACAGTTGCTACTACACTATAGGTCTTCTCTATAGAAACCTACTACGCTTTGAAATCAGCCACTAGCTTCACGTTTCTGACTGACCACTCCCTTCATCATTCTGACTGGCACTGTTATAAAGGTGCTGCAATTGGTTTAATTGAAATAAATGCTTTGAATTCCGAGTTGAGTTGCTTTGCAATTTTGCTAGTGGCTGCCCAGTATATCGCAACAATTTTGGGCTGCTGAAATTAAACCTACTCAGCAGGATCTTGCTTCAATTCCATAAACCATCATTTTCTATTACAACACATATTTAATCAGAGAACTTGGCCACACAACAACAAGCCACATTATTCCAAAATAGTTTAAGTAGTCACCACATACCTCTGACAAGTATTTCCTTTAGTTGGTCCTGTGCGGATGGTCTCTTAGTGGGCGCTATATCCGCCTCATCTTCAGGCGGCGCGGGTACCAACGCTCTCACGTACTCCCGCGCATGTACGGTCAACGCCGACCCGTCCGATGAGGTCGCGCTAAACAGTTTCAAACGCTCCAGCTGTGGGACATATTAGAGAAATGTTTTATATAATTCTCTACTTAGTTTGTGACGTATGTTTTGTCACTGCCTTTTGGTCATTACTGACTTATTAAATGTAGATGCAATGCTGATAATGCTGGTATCATCATCATCGTGATTATGGGTACAAAAGCCTCCGATAAACCATCATTTACCTGGCTAGGAAATGGGCCACTGGCATCCAGATGAAACCTGCAATCACAACAAAGATGGTCCACCTCGGTGCCGTCACCGCCAAGAGAAGCTAAGCTTAGTTCACATACACTGTTCTTGTAATCCCAGCTCTATTTTAGTTCCAAACCACACTTTTCAATGTTATTAAAACTATCAAAAACTAAATAGTTATTGTTATTCTAATAAGTTATTTTTTTACTGACCTCAGCATGATCCGTATCGCAAGGTTTCCATAGCGCGTCGTACCACGACTCCTCGTTGATTCTCTGAGATATTGTCTCAAAGGATTTCTCTCGCGCCTTCTTTGATACTTCCGTTTCTTGACGCGCAAACTTTACTGTCACCTGCAAGATAAATATGACGTTATCATACTACAATTAATTGTGTTGGTAAGTAATTAACAATAAGCCCAAAATGGAGAATGTGGTTGATTTCACATTTGTATCATTTCTGTATCCTATCTTTCTGTATTTCTTAATGTGTAATTGTTTGTTTTCCCTAATAAATAAAATAAATAAATAAAATTCTCACACTGCAGGGCACCATCATTTTCTCATATAGATAGAGAACACTCCAAACATAAATTGTCATGTCATATTTCTTCACTGGAGTTGGCAATTTGAATAAATAATAAGTTAATTTATTTTCTCTCGCAGTGGTTTTGTAGCACTTAAAAATTTTGAACCACTGCTTTGAGTTAGCAGTTTTTCTTTTTTTTTTTTGATTCTAGTACACACGGCTACACATCAAGCTATACATTTCCAGTTTACACTGACCTCTCATTGTAAGGAAACCCTATACAATGCGAGATCAGCTTATACTGGAAATTTATAGCTTGATCTGTAGCCCTGCATACCTGAAGTAGGTTTTAGAAAACATCCTGTAATACATGTCACCAAGCCATACTTAGTGGCATCATACAAATAAACAGACAGGTAACGTAAATGTTTAATAAACAATTAAAACATACAATATTAATATTTGAAAAGAAAAGAAACCATCATCGCCACCATCATCAATCTCTTGCCCTTAATTTGGGCAAGCTCTTTATTTGCCCTTTGCAATTTATTTGTGGTCGGCGCAAGAAGTCTTTTTTTTCATACTTCTTTAATAATTGTTATCTCAGTACCGATTTTAGATCCAGAACTTCACACAATATTTTACTGATATCCAAGATAGGTTTGAGGTCTTAAACCCACACAAAATCATTGGAGGGAATAAGTTAATAGTTGACTAGAAATTGTATGTTATTTTATTATAGATATAGTATTTTTATCTTACGAAGCGACGCGCACTTTACTTGTGGTTACCAAGTGTACAAATATGCTGTGAATGTGTGTGTAAGCGCAGGATCGATGGGTACGGTCCAAGACAATGGGGAAGTCGGAAGTGCTGACGGTACTGGTCCTCACACACAAATTCACAGCGTGTTTGCACACCTGGTTACCACAAGCAAAGCGCGCGTCATTTCACGAGATAAAAATACTGTACTTGAATTAAGGATCTTAGATGTTTACATTCCATTGCCACTCACTCAACTATGGGGTATGTAGTCCTTTTTTTTTTTTTTTAGGGTGGCATGTCATCAAATAACTTCTCCCACTCTGGGCAGAACAGGAGGGCGTGTCAGACTCTTACTGACTAAAACCCACCCGTGTTCCTTCAGTTACCTGTGCCAGGGGCCACGGTAGTCCTAGTTTTCAATTTTTGTATTCCAGTTTAGTTGATTTACTAACTACTTAAATCAAATTACCTGTTGTGCTTCAGGCTCTTTGTCTTCATCATCTGAATCTGATTTGCTCTTATCATTCTTGCGCTTGTCTTGCTTATCATAGTAGGAATATGATGGCCGCATTTGAACAATACCTAGAAAGAAAATCTTAATCAGTGACCAACTCCTTTTAAGATAGCAAATGCAAATTTGTGTAATGAAAATTATTGCAATATTTTAGAGATAAATGCAATACACAATTTATGACGTCATATTGGTGTATTCGTTATTTACAAATAGCTGACCTGACAGACCCATCCTGTCCAAATCCCATAGAAAAAACCATTTTCAGTGTTTCCCGAATTTTCCAATTTTGTTGGCAAATTTTCAAATTTTTCTTTCACTAAAAAGATCTTATATCAACTATAACAACCATTTTAAAAAGAAAATTAATCATATCGGTCCAGCCGTTCTCAAGTGATTCGCTTACCAATGAACTGCATTTCATTTTGATAGATGTATTTTGAAATGCACTAAAGTTATTAAAGTAAAGATGTTTACTGTGTTGCCTGTGCCTATGCTGTATGTTTAATAGCCTTGGGAAATGTATGTTGTAGACATAAGTCAGCACTCACCCTCTTTTATACAGGAATAACTATTAGCAAAACTCATACCTTGTATAGGAGTGCAATGTAACTCCTTATCCTGCAGTATGGCCACAGCATAGTGCTGTGTCTCAGTGCAGGGAGCACTGCTCTCATAGACAATCTTATCCATGATCCCATGTCTAAAGTATTGAGACTTGTCCTTCTCTTTAACATGCCATGATGATTCCTGTTCATAAATAACATGTTACTATAGTTGTTACTATAAAACACTAGTATAGTATACTTTATATTTTAAAGGTATTCTAAGGAGAGGTAAGCAATGATTTCAGGAGAAAAGGCAGCAGACACTGTGAATAGCAATTAAGTGGTCAGAGGGTCATCTTAGGGGCATTGTATCTATTCCATTTCACAAGCAAGAGATGATAATAAATTAATCTTAATGATTATAACAGTCAATATGAAATAACAGCAGAACATATTTAATGCTTTGTACAATATGGTAAACAGTCAGCAAATAGGGCACATAGGGTACAAGAACAATGTATCTAAATAGGATCTGATTTATACCTTTTGGCCATCAGTATTAAGCGCGATCTGCTCGCCCTTAGACGAGCAATACTTGTCACTGTACGTGTCCAAGCCGACTTCCAGTCGCACCATCTTGTTCCGAGGCTTTACGGATGCATTTACAACTTTCACGTCTTTCCAGTCCCTATTGGCCGGTCTCACTGGATACTGATATATGTACAGATTCTGTGCTAACGCCTGAGACAGAAACACAGGTATCTGCAACGAATAAATACCAAAATTGAACCAAAAGCGACGTATTTTCTCACAACAACATAACCTAATGAACTACCACGTTGTAAACGTATTATAACTACGATTTTACCTCCTGCACTACTGGATCTTCTTCCTCCATATTGTTATAACGTATTTTTGCAAAGGAAGCTATAACATGACCGGAATAAATAAAAGAAATTTCTAATAAATCACACTGCAACGCCACTATGACAGAAATCCTCCATAATTGACAGATTAAAACCAGCCAAAGATAAACCCTGCATTCCGAAATAGACCATGATCGCCACAGAACACTATTACCTAACCTACTCCTAAGTCCTATGATCGCTCACAGCGATCACATGGATATTTTGCGTTCCGTTTTAGATCATGATTATGACCATTTAGAACTGTCATCAATTTGGAACGCTCGTGAACGCGCTCACAGTGGTCGCTCAACGTGCGTGAACCTCAAACCTTGCACAAAAAAGATCGTACGTTCGTACCCCACAGCGGGTGCCCTTAGGTGATGGTCGCTTAGTTTTGTATTAATATTAAGCCCCTGGCTGGAGGCTTTGAGTTGGGGAGGGTTGGTTGTGGGCCTATCAAGGCCAACTACGAGATGCCATACATAAAAATAAAAAATAAAACATCAAATTTTAATGCACATAACACTATTACTCCTAGCGGAGATCTAATGGCTCGGCATCGGCACCACTTCAACTCCACTTCGTTCTTGCTTTGATATTGATACGGCTACATTGTCGCGATCACGTGAACTACACTTCTCGCACGTCTCGCGGTACGTACAACAGAGAGCGCGCGAAGTGTAGTTCGCGTTATCGCGACGATGTAGCCGTAGCATTATGGCATCGCCTCACTTTGGGCAGTCGGTATAATGTTACGGCTACATTGTCGCGATAACGCGAACTACACTTCGCGCGCTCTGTCTCGCACACCCTCCGCTAGGAGTAATAGTGTTCTGTGCGCACACCAGTCGGTCGACCCGTCTAATAAAAGTACTCTGTGGTCGACGCGACGCGCGACGATGCACGTCTCGCAGTAGAACAGAGAGCGCGTGAAGTGTCGTTATCGCGACAATGTAGCCGAAGCATTAGGAATAAGTAATGATAAGCTATAAACCGCATGTGGAACTATTTTCCTATTCGAAATCCAACCATACTCAAAGAGTTATTTAGTGAATTTCTGGCAATCAAGTGGCATCCAGCATCAATTAAAAAAAACTTCTACTTACAGATGTATGCTGATGTATTTCGTACTGTCAAGAATATTGTTTTTGAAGATAATTATTTTATGCTTTATTTATATTTTATTTTGTGAGAATATGTATTATTTCCGAACCCGATAAGACTTTATTATAAATGATCCACCTTAATTAAAGAAAAAGGGATACTTAAAATACCTCGAAAATGTCGGATATGATAATAAATGGTAAATACAATAATTTTGTACTCTTATTAACTCAAATTCTGAACTACATTATTTTTAGGATAAGATAAAGGATGAGGAGAACTCCAAGCTCTATTCTCAATATCACAATATATTTTGCTGTCGCCTTAGAGAGAGTTCACGTCAATGACCATTCCTCCGATTATGTTATAAGAAACGAAACTAATCAGTATTATGTGGAGTTCCTTAAGCTGCTTGGGTCCTCGAAATACAGACAGCCGGCTTCTCCAATCAAGTATCTCTACGCAGCGTTGAATATCGGAGTGAACTGTCCGCAGCAAACAATCGCACGATTGATTGAGGCTTTGTAGGCGCCCTTCGTTTTATTAATAATTATCAATGGAGTTTACTGTTTACACAATGTCCCCTATGTTTTCTTTTTCAGACTCTGTTCCAGTTGATAAAAAATGGAACGAGTTAATCAGATACAATATATTTATTATGAAACTTGTTGAGTTTGTGAGTATTTTTTTAATAACTTCTTATTCTTGTATCGCATTATTGAATATATTATTATTATTTTCTTGATATTAGTTACACTTTCATTCCTTGTAGGGAATTTCACTTATAATTACCATATTACCGTGGATAATTGCAAAACCAGCGGGACATATGTACTGCATATCAACAGGTCCTACTCTAGTAATATCTTTATTATTCATAATCTTGTATTTACGAAGAAAAGTGCCGTTATTTATGGAAAAAATGTACTTATTTTTCCAAATTTTGTTTACCTTTGGAGCTTTTATTCAATGTTTTCTACTGAATCTTGTTAGAGTTTGGCTATGGTTTATTTACGGTGTATTTTATTTTGGATTGTTAACAGCATTATCACTTGATTTATTTCTGATTGCCAATGAAAGAGGATGTACTTTTAGTTGTGCATAAATAATAATTTATAATCTAATCAGTTTTACGTGTACCGGGCATAATTAGTATTTTAATACAATTTCCATTGAATAAATGTCTTTTGATTCAACCTACAAACAGAGAATATTTTTATTATCTATATATATATTTTTAATATCTCAATTAAATAAGTAAGGTGACTGTATAATTGATTTACCTGTTAGTCGAAAATTTTAAGAACAGCACTAGAAAACGTCCTTGACCCTCCATGACCCTTGCAATGTCATGATCATATGACTGATGGATGAGTAATTGAACAGAGTGGTGACAGTAATCAGTAAATAATAAAATAATGACATAAATAAGGGGACGTTGTGAAACAATGATTCGAACTGGGTGTCCATCGTACAGATAGTGATAGATTATTTTCATTTATTTCGTACTTTCGTCAGATCATAATAATATAACCAATTTATATTTGCGTCTGGTGCGAAGTTTAAATTGCATACATTTTTAACATCAGCAGGTAGTACAGGTACTCAATTGATACGAACATAGGACTTACATTTATCCTGATACACCAGATAATATGATTCAACTAGGTAAGTCCCAAAACAATACGAGACATGAGTGTTATCAAAATTGTTACTTTTAGGTTATGTCATTGATCCTCATGATTCTCCCGTTTGTTATAACGGAGCCCGAGATCATGCACTGCCTGGCCGTCGCTCCGACCCTCGTCCTGTCTGTTATGTTCGTCGTGCTTTACTTAGTGGACCAAGTGCATGATCTAGCTGAACAACTATATTTAGTATTACAAATATTTTTCAATGTCATTACATTTTTGTATGTACTCATAAATGTAAGCGCCTCTGGAGCTTTATACGGACTATTCTATTGTCATCTGCTCATTGCTCTGTGCATAGATATATTCTATGTCATCAGAGAGAGAGGATTTGCATTACTAAGAACAGATTAAATGTGAAAATTAAATAAAATGCTACGGAAAGCATAAGAAAATTCGTATTATTCAGTAGTTTTGAACATTGAAATGTCATGACTTGAAATCCTAATTTTTAAGCATTTTATAATATTAGAAATTTTGAGCACTTTATATTAGAGCATGAAAACAATTGGTCATAAATTAGTTACTATATTAGGTAGTGCTGTAAAATGAATAAAAGTCTATAAGTGGGTCCGTCTCTTTTAGGTAGTGGCACTGCTCCTCAATATACTGCCTCACGTTGTGGAACCTCTGGATGCGTTACAATGCCTGGTGGCCGGGCCCACTATCATGTGCTCCATGCTTATAATGGTGCTATATGTTGTGGACCAAGTACAATATGAGGCAGAGTTATATTACGTCTTCATTGAGCTAATAATAACTGTACTAGCATTATTAAATCTATTTGCAATGGGTAAAATGGTAGGAGCCATTTATGGATTGTTTTATGCAGATTTAATAATAGCTTTCTCTATGGATTTGTTCTACCAGCATAAAGAGAGAGGCTGGACCTTTTAATTTGTTCATTAAATTTGTTGTTATCTTTACTATTGTATTATTTTTAACAATGTTTGGTGATTAGGGTAACTGATAACATGTTCCTGTCACTACAGCAATATCCTGTAGATTTCATAAGTATGCTGGTGAGTGACTAATGAAGATAAAAAAGGGAATTGATGTGCCATAATTGTCATAATGTGTAAAAGATTAAAACATTGTATGTTTACTGTTGTATTTTATACTGTAATAATGTTAAAGAATATTTTAAAAAATCTCATGACAGTGCGGTTGCGTGTGTTAATGTGGTTTATGCTGGTTGTTTTATTTTTCTTCATCCTGCTGTGGACTTTTAGTGATGTGATTAATACATGTGTAACCAAAGTAACTGCTCCATATCCAGTGATTCTGTGGTGGACTATGGAGTTTCCTGGCATATCAAGTGTTAAACATTGCTCCAATGATGTAAAGTGTATTGTTTACAGTGATAGACAGCACAACCAATATTATAACATAGGTGCATACCTGTTCTATGCAAGTGCTATAGATTTTAAGACTCTCCCTGTACCAAGACGGCCTAAGGATGTAATTTGGGGATTATTACATGAAGAATCTCCAAGAAATGTAGAAGAGCTTTTGCACGAAAATGCTTTAAGTTTGTTTAATTTTTCTTCAACGTTTAGCAGGTTTAGCGACGTCCCCTTTCCATTGCAACATTTACAATCATACACGGATATAACAAGCCAGAAATACTTTGTTGAGACAATGAACAAAAACGAATTCTTGAAAGATATTGCCCCAGTTATGTACTTACAAAGCGATTGTGAAACATCGACCGAAAGAGATGCATATGTCAAAGAGCTGATGAAATATATAAAAATTGACTCTTACGGCACATGCCTGAAGAATAAAGATATGCCGGCGAAATTCAAAAATGACTACTTAAATAATTTGAATGAAGATGAGTTTTTAAGGTTCACTGCAAGGTACAAATTCGTTGTAGCGATAGAAAATGGCGCATGCAATGATTACGTTACTGAAAAGTTTTGGCGCGCTATTAAGGTTGGAACTGTCCCCATATATTTTGGTTCGCCTACTATCAGAGACTGGTTACCAAATAGAAAGTCTGCAATACTTCTGGAAGATTACCCTACACCAAAGATTTTGTATGAACATATTAAGGTATTGTTGAACAATAATAGTTTGTATGAAGAATATTTAGAACATAAGACAAAACATTTAATAACAAACCAGAGGCTGTTTGATGAGTACCACAACAAGCTCTACCAGGTAGATAGTTTGAAGATTGTTGATAAATTCGAATGCTTTGTTTGTGAGAAGTTACATGATAAAACAAAGGGTGGAATTGGGGTGAATATTGTAGATAAAAGTCACTATGATTGCCCCAAACCACTATCAGCTTTAACTTTAGGTGTAAATCCGGAAAATAGTTGGGTGTATTCTTGGAAAAATTCACAAAACAACGCAAAAAACATCTACAACAATGTTATTAATGGAGATTAATATTTGTAATATTGTTTTATTTTATTACATTATTATACATTATTCATAGAAATTGTATGATTTAGGATATGTTTACTGACAGACTGCATCTAGAGGTGAAATTGGAAGTATATCGTAGCGCAAACCCCTCTTGATAATGTGAGGAATTGTCTTAGGCACCATCCTGTAAAATAAAAAATAAATCTTGAAAAGGATTTTGAAAAAAATATATGTTATGTTTTTAATTAATAAATAAAATAAATAATACTTAATTATAAATAAATTAAATTTATTAATAACACAGTATTGCTTGCGACCACTACACCAAACGAGGCAGTCAATAAGAAAGTAAACTTCAATTCAGAATTTCAGTTCCAATCTCAAATTGCCATTGCAACCAGTACTTATTTTGGACTTTTTTGTTAAAAACGTCACACAAAAATCAATTTAGATTACCTACATTAAGCAAAAGTTCATAATTAAGTGAGTGGTAATGAATTTAAATTATCTAAGATTCTGAATTCAAGTAGATAAATATAGGCGTAGCTTATTTTATTTTGTCATACCAATAAGTTAAATTTAACTATGCAACAAAGAAAATAATAAAGCCAATACTCACGATATGCAGTCGATGATAGGACATACAGACAGACACAGTGTGCACCCAGTGCAGTCGTCTGTCACTTGCGGTATATGGGTCTTGGGGTCAAATCTGTAAATATTAATAACTAGATAGATAGATAGATCCTTTCCTAGACCTTTGTACTCAATTTATAATTATGTCATATCTCTGTATTTTACTGTGTGTACATAAATAATAAAATAAATAAATAAATAGATCTAGATGGATAGATCTAGTCTATATAGTGTAGATTACACATGGATTTCTAATAGAAATCCATGTGTAATCTACACTATAGAAATTTTCTATATTTTAAGATGTATTGTATTGTAATTTCAAATGTAGGTATTTTATAAATAAACAAATACGTAGCCGCATTCTGGGCAGAGTTCATTTAGATTGCCATTGACACCTAAGAACAATACTATATTGTAGTCTGTGCCTAAGAAGAAGAACTATGTAACCTTTATTGTTTATGATGTCCGTGTATAATAATTACACATTGACATCATATTAAAGAAGTTTGGTTTCTATGCAAATAATAAACGGGGAACGGATAGAAATTTATGACCAGTGTCCTCCCTCTAGTTGTCCTTTACGAAGAAGAGAAATGCCCTATTATTATTATTAGTTGGTACAAATATGAAAAGAAGTACCTAATATTTATGGTAAGCACTTACTCGATAGCCTGATATCCGGAATCTGCGCAAGCCATGTAGCATTTACCGCAGTTTATACACATGTCCTGGGAAATATACAAACTTTTTAGAGTAAACATTAAAAATAATCCTGTTTTGAGTTGGCATAGTTTGCATTTTATTTTACATTAGGTACTTATTAATATAATCGGATTTACGTAATGCTCATAAATGATTACAAGGAAGGCTAGTGAGTATGAGATCTTGAGTTCGAATCCCAGATCCAACAAAAACAAGACGGTTTTCATCGCAGCCTGCCTGAGATAGCCTGTTTTTTTTTGCAACTTTCGTGATTTCGATCATGTCTGATATAAATTCATAGATGAAGTCTACCATGGAACGAGCACACTCAAAAGATGGACAAAGATACTATATACAGTCATTTGATGGTTTTTATCGCAGCCTGACTGAGATAGTTTGTTTTTTTTTTTATTAACAACTTTCGTGACCTCGGTCATGTCTGATATAAATTAAACGATGGGAGCATACTAAAAAGATGGCTATTCACTTAAAATTGGTTACCAGCACTAGGCAACGTTTCAAAAATAATGCTTAACAAATTTTTCTACTTACATCATCAATAAGTGCGACGACTTGCTTAGTATTATCCAAATGTTTGTAAGTCCCAACTTTAGGCAAAGCTTCCCCGACCACATCTTTGATCTTAGGAACTTCTGCAGTTTCTTCATGGTAACCATTGAGAGAGCCATTTGTCATGTAAGTTTGGACCTTATTGTCTGCCAATAAGTCTGATTTTAGTCTGGCTTCGTGGAGTAACTCCTCGCGCTTTCTGCTATATGGTCCGAAGTGGGCTAACACCTGGAAAAGATAATTGAAATAGGGTTTATTATGAGTGTTTAAGGTACAAAGTGTACCTACTGTCAAAAATAGCGATATATTTGTTTTTTTTTTGTAAGTGAATGGTCGAGCCCCACATTGAGAAAACCTGACAAAATATCAACCTTGCTCAAGTTGAAAATAAACTAATGTTGGCAAGAACATCAAACCTAATAGGTAGAGGCTTACGTTATGTTTAGCTTATGCTTAGGCTTAGGCTTATGTTTATTTATTTACGACTTTATTTAAATAGGCGCAAGGTTTGTATTTTTTTTACTACGCAAGATTTCTACAGGGAAATGGATATACGTAGGTTCGCCGCCTATTATTTTGTGGAATCTCAAGTGTTATCGGTCTGTACGGAAACTATTTCCGTACAACTATGCCTGCCTGCCTATAGATAAATGCAGACAAGCCTCATCTCACCAACACGTACTAACTGTTATAAAAACCTACTATCAATAATGCACCTAGCATCTGACATTTCCGTGCCCATGTAGGTTTATGTAAAATATTGTATATTTTGATTTTGAACTTAATTACGAAAGTCATAAAGTTTTATTTAGGTACTTACAAAAGGGTTATGCCGTTTAGCCACCCCAAAATCTCCACCCTAAGTTGGATAAGCGGAAACGCATGTCCGAGAATCCAATCTTGGCCTAGGTGGGTAAACGGAATTTACAGTCTTAGGGTGGATTCTCGACATGCGTTTCTGCGTATCCACCTTAGGGTGGTTTTTTTTTTTTTGGAGTGGACACACGGAATAACCGTTTCAAAACCATACAATAAGGTTCTATCAAGATTTGCCAGCGGGCAATGGAGCGCAGCATAATAGGTGTCAAGTATACAGATCGCGTTAGGAACTGAAGTGGGAGTAGCCTAGACAAGTCTCACAAATGTACCCGAAGAGATGGGCTAAGATCGTCTCTCACTGGACGCCTGAGGAAGGACACCACCGTTGAGGTGGACTGCGGCGAATATGGTGTGACGATCTAATCATGTTTCCGGGGTCAACATGGCTAGAGATCGCACAAAATAGAGAGATTTGGAAGAAAAAAGGGGAGACTTTTACTCAGTAGTGGGCCAATATATATCTAGGCAAAAAAAAGTCATAAGGTTCAATTTACCTTGCCATTTTCGTCGTATAGCGTTTGTACGGGTTTGCCCTTTTGATGCTTGAAGGTGGGCGGCGACTGTCCCATCCAGTCTTCGAGACCCCTGGACCGTAAGTATAGGAGAGCCTTCAGACCAGTTATGTAGTCCTCGACTACTGTGAAGTCTTGGTTCTGGACAGCGCTGCAAATCTGGAGAAGAAGAAAAATGTTTCTTTATAGATACAAACGCTCGTTCCACTAAAATCCCCTAGACCAGTCCCCTAGGGGACTACACAGCACTCGAATGTTCCACTACGATACCCTAGGGGATCACATAAAACTCTAATTTCCTTTTGAATCCCCTAATTGTTTGAGAACCTTATTATTGAATTGAAACCATTGTACATAGGGTTTAGCCATTGTAAATAGTTTAGGTAGCACTGGCTAATACAAGGATAACATTGACTAACATTTACCGATAGAAATAATTTTTAAAAGCACTTAAAAAGGATTACAAATGTATTACAAGATCAGCCATATTTTGCCATGGAGGCATGAAAAAGATACCTACATTAAAACATATCTTTCTCATTAAGGAACTCACTTAAATTATAATAACCCTTCACCACTAATAAGCTTTAAAGTCTTTTTTTAAATAAAGAATCCGGCAGCTATAAATAAAGCATTTCGTGTCTGTTTGTGTGACTACGTTGTTCTTTTAAATTGCACAACGGATTTTCATGCGCTCTCCATGATCATTTATAGACATTATTCTCGCTGCTGATGATGATTACACGACACCAAAGTTATTTGCATCTCGTATCTATGAATCCCTCGCAGCATAAACCTACTTTGCTCTTTTGTTGCACAAATAACTATTTATTTCATATTCTGCAAACGATTTTTATTTTTTTAACCTTGTCTTAAGAGAAATCTTGTATTTCTGCTGCTGAAATTGAGGTTATAAAATTGAATTTCTTTGATGAATATCTGCATGCCAATATAAATGGTGAAATTATTGTGTCTTTACACTTCCAAAATCTGTAAATATTAATTTTGTACTGCTTTAACGTAGACAGGTTATTTTAATTTGATTTCCTCATTTTTATTTATTTAAGTATTAGGAACTTACTCCCATTTTTGCTGTTTGTATCCTAATAAATACAATAATGAATGATTTCCATTATTAATAGTCCTTGTTGCATTGTCTTGTAAGTAGGTACCTAATATTATCAAAGTACAAAATGGCGGAACAACGGGCACCTCGCACATAATAAACTGTAGCACCGACTCACCCCTAACATACCTACTTCAATCCGTCATACATCCCTACATAATATTATAAATGCAAAAGTTTTGTTTGTCCTCCTTACACGCAGCAGCGGAGCACTAATCGACGCAATTTTTTGCATAGAGATAGTTTATGATCCGGAGAGTGACAGGATACTTTTTATCCCGAAAAATCGAGCAAAGCCGCGGACAAAAGACAAAATAAAGCAATTATTTACCTGAACCACGGGCGCCCCGCACATAATGAACTGTAGCGCAGATTCAGCAGAGTCGATGCCGCCAATGCCCAGTATAGGGAAACCGGGCAGCTTGTTCCCGATAGCTGACACTGCCTTCAAGCCCATTGGACGAGTCGCGTTGCCTGATACACCGCCGTATGTCGTGTGCTTTTCTACACCTGTAAGTCGATGAAGAACGGTAAGGAGTCGGTACATTTTCGTCTATGTTCTTGTCAAAAAACAAGGGACCACTGAGGTAAATGAAATAAATATTAAAAGATAACATATCACCACGCCTGGGTCCCCTATTGGTTAGGCAGAGGTGTATAGGTTCACCCACATTTCGCCATAAAAGTCCCATGTAATCGGGGCAAGCCTATATCGGGGCAAGCCTATTGTCATCAGCCTGGGAAAATGTCTAATAGGAAAATACCTACAATACATTAAAAAAATTTTTTTTTTTTTGTTTTTAAAAAAACGTTGCCTCACACTAGGAATTTCTCCTGTATCATGGGTGCGTTTACAAACATTTAAACTCACACACAAACAGCCAGACCCGGAACAACTACTTGCAGGTCATACAAATATTTGTTCCGTGCGGGGATCGAACCCGCGACACGTAACGCAGCAGTCAATCGCTTAACCACTGCGCCAACCGTGTCGTCAAATATACCTACAATACTTACATTTAAAAATACCTACAATAAATTTTAAAAATACCTACAATATATTTAAAAATACCTACAATACATTTTAAAAGTATCTACAATATATTTTAAAATAACTACAAGACATTTTTAAAACTTAAATAAAATACAGGGTGACAGCGATATCGACGTATAACCTGTTACCATGGATTCAGTACATGATTCTGGACGCCATGCCATCGCCATTGCGTTAAAATTTTTGTTCGGTTATTAAAAAGAAAATTTCCTGTTTCCTACAAAAGTGTATACCTACGCGGTCAAAAGGCATGGAACAGCAGTTTAAAAAAAAGTATAGCTGACTATAAATTTGATCGCTGGGGGCGTCCAAAGTTCCGGATAAGGCGGGAGGAAACGCCCGGAGGTCACCATTGTGTAGTGGATCACCCGGAGGACACGGTGGAGCATACGGTGGACACGGCGGTGCTCCGCCCAAGCCGGGCAGACCCCTGCTTGGGCGGAGCACCGCCGTGTCCTCGTGGAGGCGATTGGCGGTGGCGATCTCTCGCGTCCGGCCCTGGTCCAGGCCATGGTACGGAGCGAGAGGGCTTGAGAAGCCGTCACCTCCTTCTGCGAAGCAGTAATGCTCGCGAAGGAGGAGGCGGAAAGCGTAAGGAAGAGGCAAAATACGCGCCCTTACGCCCCTAGTCGCCGCAGGAGACGCCCTGGGCGTCGTCGGGAATCCCAGGCCGATACCCGGCCACCGTAGTCGTTGGCTTGCGGACGGCGAGCAATGGGAAGCTCGCCGTCCGATAAGGACCAGGCCCCGGGTCGACGACGCGTTGTGTTCCACGTGCGCCTCAAAGAGATTTCAGCAACAATGACGGGGTCCGCTAGGGCCGATACCTGCCGTGGTTGTGGGAAAGTCCGAAAGGGTTACCGTGGCCCCTGGCACAGGCAACTGAAGGAACACGGGTGGGTTTTAGTCAGTAAGAGTCTGACACGCCCTCCCGCTCCGCCCAGAACGGGAGAAGTTATTTGATGATTTCCCACACTCACAAAATCATGTACAGACGCCAGCACATCAAGCTACTACAATCTGTCAAATTTCTTTAATAGATTTTCAACTTTATCGCTAAAGCATTAAGGTTCAAGGTTGATTGGGAAAATTTGACAGTTTCGGGTAGCTTGACCTGCTGGCGTCTGTACTTACTGTTGTGCGGTTGATGTCCCTGCCATCGTGTATAGGCGAGTATGGGTATGAGGGTTCCAAGATAATCAATATATATGGAGCCACAGACCTCGGTTGTGTAGGTGTAATAAAAAAGAAGAAGTACAATGATAAACTTACCAACTGCCGGCCAAGGTGTGGCATCAGCTTTGACTGACATCAAGCCAGATACTGTGTTGATAGCAGATACGCCGCTTGCACCACCTGTCGACATTATCATTATGTAATTTACTGAATGACTGAATTTTTTTACGAAAGCCGCAGATAGGCGCTGTCAATAACCAATGGATGTACGGACATGCGGTTGACTGGACCTACATGTTATTAGTGTTTTTTTTAAGCTACAATACAATACAATACAAATACAAAAAGTTTATTTTCTCTCTCACATAGAAATATTCAAGGTATAGTATACATAATTATAAGAGTACATAAGCGAATTATAATCTATGTGGGAGACTGGTTTCTGTACTAGGAGACCTGTATGACAGATTACCAGCCTCTCCAGACTCCGGAAGTGGGTAACAGGTTCTTGGTGTACATCATTCCAGGTAAGTGATATTTAAATACGTAAACTGGGTGAAGTTTGACTGTTGTGAGGATTAAGTAAATGAGGGTGTGAGAATCGGGTGTGTGAATGTGTATATGAGGGTGTGTGTGTTTTGTGGGTGTACATGTGTGTGTGTGGGGTGGGTATATGTGGGTGTATGTGTGGGTGCATGAGTATGTGTGAGGTGGGTATATGTGGGTGTATGTGTGGGTGTGGGTGTATGTGTGGGTGTGGGTGTATGTGTGGGTGTGGGTGTATGAGTGTATGTGGATGTGAATGAGTGTGTAGGTGTTGTCAAGTCATACGTAGTAAGTCTAGGATGGGACTTTAAGCAAATTTTCTGTTTCATCGTAACTGAGGGACTTTAACCAAGTGGTTAAAGCCCTTTTACATTTGACTCGTGTAAGTGGGTAAATTGCAAGCTTCTTATTTATTTTATTGTAAAGATATCCACCTAAAAATCCAAAAAAATTGCGAGAGAAAGCAGTGTTTCGCTTGGTAAGCGTTTGGCAAACCCTGTGTTTGACTCTCTTGTTATTGTTCAACAAAGGATCATACCCTATTAGTGAGTGTTGTTTTAGAACTGTGCACAATATAAACAGTTGGCGTACTGTCAACACATCAGAGAGCAAGTAAAGATCCTTAGTAGGAAAGAAAAAAGGTAGTGACAAACTTACTTTTAAGACCGCTCTTTGGGCTCTTTCCAGTTTTAGTATGTGTGTCCTACAGGAGCCACCCCATATAGTAACACAGTAGCTCAAGATGGATTGGCATAATGCCATATATACCATTTTAATGACTTCTTTGTCAGCTATGTGCCTCAGACTTTTAAAGAAGTAAATTAGTTTCCTGGTTCTAGAGGATAGTAAGTCAAGGTGATGTTTGAAGCTTAGATTACTATCAATCATGACTCCAAGATACTTTATACTAGAAGCTATTTCTAAATTTCTACAGGAACAGAGATGGTTGGAGGAGCAGTAGTGAGCTTTTAAGGAGTAGTTTTTGTGAATTGCAGTTGTAGTATTTCTGATGAAAAAAGGTATATATTTGGTTTTGTCAACGTTAAGTGTAAGGCCGTTGTCATTGAGCCATTGTATTACTGAGTTGAATCCAGTTTGAGCAAAGCCGTAAACATCATTCCAAGTGTCACCATGGAAGATCAGTGCTGTGTCATCCGCAAACGTCACGATTTTGCCATTTTGTAGAGGAAGATTACACAGATCATTAATGAAGATGAGGAAAAGTGTGGGACCCAAAACACTGCCCTGAGGGACACCGTAGGATATAGGTAAGTCCTCACTGGTGGCTTCTCCTACTCTAACTCTCTGATGTCTATCAGTAAGGTAATCCCTAAACAATTCGAGCTGCGTATCGCGAATTCCCATGGTATGTAATTTAGCTAACAGGAGTGGAACAGAGACCGTGTCAAAAGCCTTTGCTAAGTCCAGGAATATTGTTATTACTTTATTTTTATGGTCAAGTTTATTAACAATGTGATCAGTTAATTCGTGAACTGCATCATTTGTCGAGATTCCAGCTCTAAATCCAAATTGAGATCTCGACAGTAGGGTTTTGGTCTCAAGATATTTTATTAGACGTTTGTTAATGAGTTTTTCGACAAGTTTTGATAGTGTAGGAAGTATAGAGATGGGGCGATAGTTATTGACACAGCCTCTGTCACCACTCTTGTGTATTGGGATCACTTCCGCAAGTTTGAATTCCCCCGGAAAAACACCTGTGCGGAACATTAAGTTGAAAATATACGTTAAGGGGGGTACTAGAATGGTGACGTATCTTTTTAGAAAAGCTCCCGAAATATAGTCACGTCCAGCAGTGTTAACCTTCTTTAAATTCAAAATACACAGGTGAATCTCTGTTTCATCAGTGGGATACAAGGCGAAGGAGAAAGGAGAGGAGTTAGCATACGATGTACTGTTAGGTGGACTGCCGTGATGAATGCTCTCTGCAAGGTTCTTCCCAATAGACACAAAAAATCTGTTTATGTTATTGGCTGAGGTGGTAGGGTTTGTCGGAGATATAAGATCCATAGCTGGGTTTGTTTTTTTATTGGAGTGTGTTATCTGTTTTATAGCGTCCCATAGATTTTTGTTGGTAGTTTTAGCTGCTTCATTTATTAGACTTTTTTCATATTCTCTTTTTAATTTTTTTAATAACCCGTTGCAAAAATTTCTGTACCTTTTATAAGTGATATTGATAATTTCATTATTTGGGTTTTTTTGCATTTTATATGGAGTTTATCACGGTTCCTCATACACCTTAACAATCCAGTAGTTATCCAGGGCTTTTTAATCCTCTTGCGATTGGGTACAGTAATAGTTTGTGTGTTAGATTCTATTTTAGATTTTAAGTCATTAACTAGCATAGTTGTAGCTAAATTTGCATCTGATGTTTCATAGATGGAATTGAAACATATATTTTGCATGTCGTTGTCAAGGCCTATATAGTCAATTTTCCTAGTGATAGATGATTTTTTGGATTGGTTAAGGTGTTCTAGCACAAGTATCACACTGTCATGATCTGTAACAGACGTTTCCGCAACATAGCAAAATGCAGGGAAATTACTTTTAAGCATAACATGGTCTAAACATGTTTTGCTATGTGTTGGCAACTGATGGGCTGGTAGGATGCTGTGTGACGCTAGAAGGTTTAGGTAGACTAATGAGTTGGCATCTTTACTGTTTGTAATTATGTCTATATTAATATCTCCAGTGAGTATAATATTAGGGTAATTTAAGCTGCTTAAGAGATGATTTAGTGATTCAAGAAAGGGATTAATATTTTTATTGCCGGGGGGTCTGTATATTGCAACTATGATGGTGTTACTGTCTAACTTTATTGTTAGACAGTTGGCATCTTGTAGGTTAGGTTCTGCTATTAACGGTCTTAAATTATCTTTAAAGTATACAATGACCCCTTCATTTTGTGTGATGTTATTTTCAGTTTTAGCACTGTCGTAGCCGCTTATAGTTAAGCTATTAATAGGCTAGGCGTTTATTCAAAACATGCTTCGTGATCTACTGATGTGGCGACACGTTAAAATATAGAGATTTCTGTGCTATATTTAACTCAAGTGAATTTATATAATAATGCTGAAAACCGCATCAAAATCAATTGTGTAGTTTAATAGAACTTAGCGCACACACAGACAGACACCTAACGCGTCTTTGTTTTATATGTATAACGGGTGTAAACGGACACTTCTTGAAGCCGAGAGTCACTTGTACTCCCCGTCATTGTAATATTTTTTTTTTGTATTGGACCATACCTGGGAACCTTCTGTCTGGTTACGGAGATATTAAAGGTCAAATTCCAACCTTTACTGACGTTTTTTTTTTAAGAAAACAAGTTTTTAATGTTCTAACACAACTTTAAATACCTCCACGACCCCTGTACCGTTGCATCCACCCATAAGCGCAATGTTTTGCTTGCGTTACGTTGCGTTCGGTTCCATTCGTTTCCCAGCAATTATTTTTGTGCAATATTACTTAGTTTGATGTACAGAATACGTAGTTGATGGCTATGAGATGGGTCTTTTTACATCCTGTATATAGATATAGATGGTCTGTACCACCATTTGCAAAGTGTTCATACCTTCATGGGCTGCTACAGCAATGCTGACAATATCAGTGATGTTCGGAGTCAGCTTCACAAAGAACGGGATCTTGACGGCTTTCCTCACCCACTCAGATATGCCCTTCACGAGCACGGGATCCTGATAATAAGAAACAATGCATAATGCATAATCAGCCTATAATGTTCCCACTGCTGGGACACAGGCCTCCTCTCTGTGAGAGGGTGTTGGCCGTGATCTGCCACGCGGGCACAGTGCGGGTTGGTGTGTGTCACATGTCTTAAAATTTTTGGTTCTGACATGTCGGTTTCCTCACGATGTTTTCCTTCACCGTTTTGAAATTAAATACACAAAGTAAAGTGCCTGCCTCGGACCGAACTCACGACCTACAATTCGTAAGTCGGGGCGGATACCACTGGGCCAATACTGCTCACAAGAAATAGTATTGATTAGTATTTAGACATATTTGATGCGTGGCGCGTTTTTATGAACGTGGACGAAGGTGGAGGAGGACCTATGTAAGAATTCTGTAGGCGTTCTATAGTTTATGCAAAACAAAAGGCCTGAGTATCCTGTCCACACATTATATTGTACGGAATTAGACAGTAAGTTAATCGCGCGCCACTTCGTGAGATAAAAATACTATAAGTAAGTACCTTTAATAAAATAACGTACTATTTCTAGTCAACTATTGAGTAATTCCCTCACAGACAATAATGTTGTGTGGATTTAAGACCTCAAATTAATATTGGATATACATTCACGGCGAGTGTGTACACCTGGTCATCATCATCCTTTCTCAACTATATTGGGGTCGGCTTCCAGTCTAACCAGATGCAGGTGAATACCAATATTTTACATGGAGCGACTGCCTATCTGACCTCCACACCCCAGTTATTGGGTAATACGATACCTCTTAGTGAGACTGCAGGTTGTCAGGTTTTCGGGCTTCTGGCGACCCGTAACGAATGACAGCCGGTACCAACGGCTTAATGTGCTTTCCAAGTCACGGAGGGGTCTCGGTATGTAAAGATGGTCACCCACCCACGGACCAACCGCGGCAAGCGTAGCTTAACCTGATCGATCGACCCGTGCGGCTGTTATTATTTAGCAATTGTACACTTGGTAACCACAAGTAAAGCGCGCGTCGTACGCTCGGTTCGTCGGTACGCTGACAGTACAGTAATAGGCAGATAAAATAGCGCACCGAGTTTTTGAAAAAGTTCCGCTTTGTAGTCCGTTATCTCTTCAACTCATACTCATAGTTCATATAAGGTTCGTGCCTATTTCTAAAGATCGATGTGCCTTGTTTTGTTTATTTATTAAAACTTTATGCACAAGTTAAAACATACTGTATGTAGCGGAATCTACATCGCCACATGCGAACTAAGCATCACACTGACGTCACGCAAAATCCTGCATCGCGCAAGCAGAGTTTACCGCGCAACTAGCTTAAAAACAACGCCCTGACATCAATCATCGAGCAGTTGCCCACCAGACACGACACCCGTCTGGTCGGAGGATCCTCCCTTTTCTATGGAGGTATGAGTGAACTTTACACCCTGTTCCTCGTACCTCTATATGTACAAAGGCGGACTTAATGCTTGAGGCATTTACTACCAGTCAACCTTAGGGTGATGTGGAGACAAAACTTGGCAGGTGCAACATACGGGATAGATAGTTACGAAATAACTATAAAAAAAAACAAAAATAAACAAAATAAACTTTGGCAGGAGAAATAACGATCGGTAGAGGAGAAAACGAATCCAGCAAATCAGCGCTGGGAGGTTTCTGCCAACTTGTGACGAATATGTTCACGTGCCTTCCTTTAAAAGATAACCGGCTGGTTGCCGTCCTGATGTTCAGAGCAAGCACATTCCAAAAAAAGACCGCCTTGACAAAGAAAGAAGAGCGAGTGAAACCAGAGGATAAGAAGGACATCGTAGAAGACGATTGTTAAATTGATGGAACGAAGACTATTATTAACGCCCAGATATATTTAAGTATCATTCGTGGAGTCTATTGTATAATTGGCAGTAGGTATTTATATCAGACTCAATTTAAGTATGTACCTGTCCACACGCGAGCCCCATCCCGGACTCGCCCATCCCGTGCGGACAGGACAGGTTCAGTTCTAACGCGTCGGCGCCCGAAGCCTCCGCCTTCTGCGCCAGCTCCGTCCAGTCAGCCTCGTTGAACGAGCACATTATTGATGCTATTAGAACCTGGAACGAGAAAGTAATGAATATTAAAATTATGTTAGCAAATAATAAGGATTACGAAACACAAAAGCTGACGCTAGCTAACTGAAAGTCACAAGTGGAACTGTGTAAGAAATATTGCGCACGCGCCAACTGTTGCCATGAATTCAGCACATGATTCTACAGGGTGACAGGGAAATTCGACTTATTCTTTGAAAGGGGTAACTCGAGGTCATTAGCAACAAAATAAGTCCCGTTAACTAGGGGTCAAACTGGATAGCTACTGAGCTGTGTCGGTTCATTTTTTTTTAATGATCACTCATTTTTCAGCTTTCAGAAAAGTATCGATTAAATGTTTAGAGTGGAGGAGTTTTTTCATAATTCATGGTTTTTGGTAACCAGTCAGAAATTAAAAAAAAAATCCAAGAACCGTCAAAGCTCTGTAACCATCCAGTTTTGGACTTAATTTGTTGCTAATTACCTCTAGTATAACCCCCTTCAAGGAATACGTCGAATTTATCTGTCACCCTGAATACAAGGTATTATACATTTTCATGTTATTTAACAAAAAAAAAAAACATACATTTTGACCGTGTAGGTCATCAGTTTTGTATGAAACAGCACATTTGTTTTTAATAACCGACAAGATTTTTATGTAACTGTCATACTTACTTTACTAGGGAAGTCCTGCTTAAGCTCAGTGATGCTCTGGCACCAGTAGTCGGCGCACTTCTCCGATATAAGCTCGATGTTGAGGAAGCAGCCCTGTCCCGGCCCGTAGTTCTCGCCTGACGTCACGCCGCGGACTATGCGTGGTGACACGTTGGTTACTAAGTCCTGGTGGAAGGCAGAAGTATTGTACGGTATTCGGTACTCATAAACTTTCATAAAACAAACTTAGCATAACAACAAGCCTGTAATCCCGGAAGGGCAGAGGTGTACCTACCTATAGTACAGCCAGATTACGTCCAAATATGATTACGTCCCATGTAATAGGGGGCGAGCCTCATCCTTATTATCCTTATATATCGGGCAACTATCTTAAATTGTCATGAAACCATCGAGTTACCAACTACCACGGCTCATTATAAAAATAGGACTAGGTACAAAATAGAACTATAGAGCTAATCCAGTGAGAAACGTTGCGATTGAGAACTACGCCACGGTTGGTGCAGTGATTAAGCGATTGACTGCTGCGCTGCGTGTCGCGGGTTTGATTACTGCACGGAACAAAATATGTGTATGACCTACAAGTATCTAGTTGTTCCGGGTTTGGCTGTTTGTGTATGTGACTTTAATTGTTTGTAAACGCACCCACAATACAGGAGAAATTCCTAGTGTGGGGCAACGTTTTTAAATAAAAGAAAGAACGACAATACGGACAAAAGTATCAGTGCACAGCGATCAGAAGGTAACTCCTATTCCGCACAGTTTGTACTGGTTACTGTCAGCCTGTAGTCCTGGGGCCGTACTATGAGCTGTTAACGCCATCATGATTCCGTTGAGAAAAAGAGATAGTGCTATCGGTCATGTATAGCTCCGTCTCTCTTCCACGCTGGAACAGTGATGGAATTAACACGTCATAGTACGGCCCCTGTACCTTCTTACTGCTGGCCAAATGCCTCTGCTCGTCTTGATTGGTCGTTTAGTTTACGACTTCAATCAACAATACCAACTCGATAACGGGTCTCGTACAAAATCATAGCTAAATTCTGTCCGCGTGAAAAAAGTTCAAAACAGTTATAAGTTTAACCTAATTACAACCATGGCACCTAGTAATAAAGTCGTGTTTACATTGGCTGTGTTTCAAGCGAACGAAACAAAATAAGAGCTCACCTTTCAAGTGCGCTGTTATTTACCGAGACGTATTTCTTGCGCCGACACGATTACTAGTCGGTATTGGTCGGTATCTAAGGATTACGCTATATAAAACCCGTGCAGGCTGCCAAAGGTTCTATTCAACAGTCATTTAATTCAAAGAGTCATCAAACAAACAAAAAAAAAAAAAAAAAAAAGCGATAATGATGGACTAACTAGAAAAATATATACCTTATCAAGTCCAAAAGTCTTAGTAACAGCGAAGCCCCAGCCCTGTTGGAAGGCCCTCCGTATCATGGCAGTACTAGTGGTGGGCGGAGCGCTAGCTAAACCGAACGGGTTCTCGAACTTGATGCCGCACACCTCTACTGATAAGTCTACGTCATCGATAGGCGTGTGGAACTTGGGCAGCTCTATTGGGGCTGAGAAGGGTATGTTCTGAAAAGTGTAAAAAATTAAGTAGAAATTATAAAGTGGTTATCTCTAGTGCTGGTATTTAGAGGTATCTATGTATTGATTTAGGAAATTAACCATGCAATTTCAGGCCTGTTCTTTTCCATGGAAATTATTCTTTTGAACGGGCTTCAAATTTCAGACTAATTGATCGACTCCTTGCAAATTCAAAAGTATCTGCAAAAATGTTTAATTAATATAAATGCTTTTGTTTGACTAAAGCAGCTAAAAAGTATGATAAAACTAGCATCTGGCCGTGGCTTCGCCCGCGACACCGCCCAGGACAAAAGTAGCTTAAGTCCTTCCCCAGGATGCCATATATCTCCTAGCCAAATTTTATCGAAATCCGTTCAGTGGTTTAGACGTTAAAAGGTAACATACCTGAAAGACAGAGTTACTTTCGAGTTTATAATTATTATGAGTATGCATTTATAATATTAATATTATCTAATTATACATATTATATTTAATATGGGTGTCGAGCCCAAAAGTAACCTCTTATCTCTTTAAGAGCTTTCTGTCGTATACAGCCGGTCGGCCGGCCGGTCGATTCTGTAAAAATCTCAACATGAAGACTTGCGTGGAGTGAGCTGTCAGTGTCGTACCACTGATGCTAGTGATTGACCAACGTCACATTAACAATCTTGGTCGAAATTTTAATAATATTTTTTATCCAAATTTTATTGATCATTTTATATTATTTCAAATCTAGTATCTAGTAAGTGGCTAAATATTAGTATTTTCGGGGTTTTCAAATAAAATAGCAAATCAGAAATTCAATTAGAAACACAATGTCGTTTTTTTTAGACACCTAATAGCTTTGGAATAATATAAAATTATCAATAGTATTTGCATAAAAAATATTATTAAAATCTCGATTATGATTGTAAATGTAATGCTTGGTCAATCCCTAGCATCAGTGGGATGACACTGACAGCTCACTCCACGCTCCCTTCACCTATGTGTTCACTTCACGGTGAGATGGTTACCTACAGAATCGCACTGCTGCAGTCTCACTGCGAGCTACGTGTGATTCACAGCCGTGATACACACGTGAACAAATACAAACATCCAAAAATAAACATTACCAAAAAGCTATTATTAAAAATCATTATTTAGGTATGCCTCGACACAACCGGACATTCGACACACTAGACTATCGGGGCAGTCAAATCAGAAACAAAATACCGACTAACCTGTAAGTAACAATGCATGTACCAGGCGGCCGTCTTGCCGTCATTGACGGATTCCACCGTTGTCTCGGCGACGCCCGCCAGGTCTCCTCCTACAAACACCTTCGGGTTGCTCCTGCTCTGCATGGTTGTTTCGTCAACCTCGGGCAACCCCCAGCGGTTTAGTTTTACGCCTGCCATGGCGTCTTTTACTGGGAATTGAAGATAGATTGAAGTTAGATTTGGTCGATGAGGCCTTCCTTTATAGCCTTCTATTTATTCATACTCAAGCTATCCTTAGCATGAAATTATTTTAAGGATAGCTTGAGTATCCTCTAGATTCTAAAAAGTTAGGTCGATAGATCGGAATAGATTCCACTCTGAATCTAGCAGTCATCAGCATCATGTACAGTATTTTTATCACACGAAGCGACGCGCGCTTTGCTTGTGGTAAGCAAGTGTACAAACACGCTGTGAATGTATGCGTGAAGACAAGTAGCGTCAGCACATAACACACACACGCACACACTTCCGACTTCGCCATTTTCTCGGATGGTACCGAGAGCTCCTGCGCTTACACACACATTCACAGCGTATTTGTACACTTGGCAACCACAAGTAAAGCGCGCGTTGCTTCGTGAGATAAAAATACTATACGTAAGTATTTAATACGTTTTTGTACGAACAATATTGTGTTGGGAGTGTTTAGAAGCGGTTTAGGCTGCGTGGTATTCACACGTGCAAGCATTGCCACCGTGTTACTATACCGAGCGAGAACGTATCGCAGTCGATATAATACTAAGTACTTTTAAAATTATACAAGCAAGAATATCCAAGGATACAACCTAACCTTCTGATTTCGAACAGAAACACAGATCGCAACAATAGAAAAGGTAATCTTCCTTACCATCAGCCTCATAAAGTCCGGATCCAAAAGCGGAGATAATAAAGTTAGCTTTCAGTTGCATCACTTGATCTTCATCCTCGATCCATTCTCCATCATCCAACAGTTCGGTACGACACATCTTTAACGCTGCAATCTATAATATAGAAACAATTTATAGAATTGACGAGTCTTGTATGGAGAAATGTCCGTAGTAAAACTTTGCTGTATAGTATCATAATAAATGGTTTATGGCAGCTTATCGTATGTTCTTTTAATATAAAAAATAAAGTTTTTTTTTAAACTTGGGAAATATAGATTTTTGGCTTTAAAACACATCGATGACAGAACATACTTTTCCATTCTTGACGATGACTTCTCTAGGAGACATGAACGGCACAAACTCGCATTTCTCTTCTTTTGCTAAGTCAACCTGAAACCAACATAAATTATTAACGATTGAAGAGAATAACAATACAGTGCTCATGTACATGAGCGCCACGTTGCCAATGGCAGAGCTGTCGACGCGTCTACGGCTACCGCTGTCGAGTGTCGACGGCGGCAGTTGCCTTTGCCGTTGGCAACGTGTCGCGTGTTTATGAGCACATAGTTGTAAGAAAAACAAAAAGTGATCGCAAATTCCATTCTCCTTCTCTCTTTTTCAAAGTCACTCCATGTAATTTTTTTTTACTGGTAATCGGCTGCATCCGGACCGGACTGAAAGCCGACCTCGACATATTTGAGCAAAGACTGGGCAGATTATAAAAAGGTTCAACTAACGCATGCATTTTTCCTGGCGCCACAGCATAATACTGAGAATAATCTAGTATTTCAAAGAATAATAAATAGAGTAATTCTAGATCTTTTACTGTTGTTAAAGCAAACTCCTCACCTCTTCAGGCACCGCCCTGATGTTGGTGACTCCCTTCCTAAACACAACATACACCCGTCTAGCGCCACATCTTAGCGCAGAGGTAGCGCAGTCGAACGCAGTGTCGCCTGCGCCTAGGACTATCACGTTGCCGTGTAAGGATGGTAGCGCAGTTTTGCAAGCGCATAGACCTGAAACAGAATGCTTCTTTGAAGGTTTTGCGGCTTGAATGTACAGAAGAGCTTAATGATTTTGAATGTTTCAGGATCTTCCCCCGAATTCTCATACTGTATTTAACTTGAAGATGTTCTTAAAAGTCTTGTAAATAAAGTGAATAGAGTTATCATGATGCAATCATTTGCTCCATTTTTAACAACTAAGTGAACTGAAGGGTCGTGGTGGCCAAGTGGTAACGGCCGCGACTTACGAGTTGTAGGTCGTGGGTTCGAACTCAGATAGGCACTTTACTTTGTGTAAAATATTTCATCACCACTGCTCTCAAAACGGCAAAGAAAAACATTGTGAGGAAACCGGCATGTCCTAGAACCAAAAATTCGAAGACATGTGGCATCCACCAACCCGCACTGGGCCCTCGTGGTAGATTACAGCCCACTCCCTCTCGAAGAGAGGAGGACTGTGTCCCAGCTGTGGGAACATTATAGGCTGATTATGATGATGATGAAGTGAACTGAGACAGTGAGAACCACCAAATAGTTGAAATTATGTTCTCTAAACAAAGGTGGGATGCTTCCGCTTATTGTTAGACTTTGTCATATTCCGAGATCCAAGAAATAGTTCCTCCTTGAAAATAAGCCCTATTTTTATCATGTTGGTATTTAAGTTAACTACAAAAGAATGGATTAAAGAAATGTTCACGTACCTTTCTTGCTTCCCTTAGATACAAGAGGTAGGAAGTCCTTGCTGGTATAGAAGCCCATTTCTTGGTTTAGTCCTTTAAAAATTGGAATGCTTTTTGGTTCCGGGAGCCCAATTCCTAGGAACACAGCTGAATGTCCATCTTCTAGTAGTCCCTAGAAATTAAATGTCAGTGGTAATCAATCATTTAATATCCGCTGCAATTAGAAACAAACCATTGGACACAGCCTTAGTTGTGATTGCCAGTTGTGGTTGTTTGTTTGTTGACTTATACAGTCTGAGGCTAGAAACCGACGCTCCGGTTTCTCTTCCGATAGTCGAATCAGGGCTGCCAGAATTACGAGAAATCTAGCGCGTGTAAGTAATTTAGCATTATGTGATTCTGTGATTGAAAGCGAAGCTGATCTTTGCCTCTCTAAGGTCAAATGTGGATGACTCATACAAGTAATGTCTAATTAATTACAGAAATTATGACATATTTTCTATGATGCTGAAGTCTTTCAAAAGTGAGCTACGGATTTTGTGAATTTTTATTTTTGTACGGTTTTGTAACATCCAGAATCTGGCAACCCGAACCGGATCAGAGAATCGGATACGTGTGTGCCCACCCTATACGTGTCGCGTCAGAAACTGTGTTCAACTGTATCTGACGTCCGATAAGTTTATTTCGAGCTTAACATTCCTTACCCAACACAAGAACGAAATAAGGCTTAAGGGAAGCCCCTTAAGTCCTATTTCATTATTGTGATATGTACTCACATTGACAGTAATGTCCTGTGTAGACAATTTCCTGCCGGTGACGAACTTGACTCCTAGGTTCTTGACGAGGTCCACCTCAAACTGAACAACATCGAACGGAAGGCGATATTGAGGGATCTCTGCTGAACTGGAATTTTAAATAAATAATGAGTATTTATCGTACACCGGACAGACGTTATCCTGCCCGAACAGCGCCACCTACCGGGTTCAATTGTGAATCTAAGTCATCCAGACTTCAGCGACCCACTCAGACACACAGAAAATTTCATCAAAATCAGTCCAGCCATTCAGGAGAAGTTCAGTGATATACAAACGTAAAGAAGAATTATATACAGTAGGTAACCTAATTACTGCACCGATGTTGATCATTTTTTGTATGTACAAGTATGTGGTTTCATTTATCGCATATATGTGGTTTCCATACTGTATATAATATGAAGATACTGAGAGTAAAAGTAGGCAAGCCTGGTCAAATCTATAGGAATGCATCTAAAAATAAGGGCTTTGATTCTTGTTTGATTGTTGTGTTGGTTTGTATGACATCTTCGACATGTACAACACCAATCTATCTCGTCTGCTCGACGTCCGTATGTGACAGCAGGGATCCAGCAGAATATCAGCGTCAGGTACATTTGCCTGACACATGCTGAGCTGGACTCCCATTTGGTGCCACCTTGAGACGCACACAACACTTTGTATACCTATTCACTTAATCACATAATTCATTCACTTACTTTCTTTAATTATGTTTGATTTTTTTATTTTTTCTATGTTGGCACCTAGTTTTTATATTCATGTAATTTGTTATAATTTAAATGTGCTTTTGTGTGTTGTGCTACGTCTTTGGTGTTCACTGAATAAATGGTTTATCTATCTATCATGTACAGTCGAGGAATGAAAATGTTAATTTCTACTTGCACCTTATTATTCTTCCAACGTCGTATTGGTAACATTGTAAACGAATAAAACATTTCTAAAATGTGACATTCACCGGGTATGTGGGAAAGGAATTCGTTTGAAACTTGCTAAGATTTTCGCTCCTTGACCGTACCTATGGTATATGGTATGGTACCCTTCACTTAAATAAATAGGTATATACCTCAATCCGCCCAAGTACTTCTCCTTCTCATAGACAGTAACATTCTTATAGCCAAGCCTGGCTAAGAAGCAGGCACAACTAGTACTAGCGGGTCCACCACCGATCAACGCAATCTTCTGGTCACCACCGTTTGGAAGAGGCTTGGTGGCAGGGTCCAAGGTTTGTGGGATGCCCATCTTCATGAATACCTGGAATATATTTGGATTATTTTGGTGTCGAAGTCACTTGAAACGATTCAGTAAATCGACAATAAAGAAAAAGTTAGTTTTGGGGATTTTAAGGATAAAATCTGCATTGGAATCTTCTCCTGCTGCTATTACACCTTGCTATTGCTAACACCGCATTTTTACCATTGGTGATTATAGCAGCTCACTATAAAGGGATGAAGTTAATGCAATGGATGAAACAGAAAGGATCAGGAATGGCGACCAAAAACTGAAAGCTTGATCCTCCGCACCAGATTGGCAGATGTTGGCTGGTAAAATGTACCTCTGTATAATGGCAGCCCAGAACTGATCGTTGCACAAATTAAACGAAGACTTTGACAATGATGATGATAGTATAAGTTAGTTATACTCGAATCTTGGTGTAAGCTTACATCAACAGCAAAATGCTGCAGTCCACCGATGTTGATGGCACCTTCTTCACTAGCATGCAGGTTACAACCCCCCACACAGAGGTCGCTGGTGGGGCACACCATACCACATGTTAATCCCAGGGGGTTGTCAGAAAGAATCGCCTTGGCCGCGCCATAGTAGTTCTGGAAACAAATGACGAATTATTCCTCTGTAATAACCTTATTTTTTTTATGTGCGTGGATATTGTAACTTTGTAAGAGATTATTTATTTAATACTTTATGCACACAAGTGTACAGAGGCGGACTTAATGCCATAGGCATTTTCTACAATGTCAATCTTTTGGATGATGCAGAGACAAACAGTGGTAGGTGCAATTTATAATGAAAATTTAGAAATAAATATATTTAAAGATACGCATAAACCTACTAAGACTATAAATATAATAATCAGGGTGGAATTTTCGAAGCGTACCTGGAGGGAAAGTACTCTAAATACTGAAACTGCAAATTTTACTCAAAGGTTTCAAACAAATATCACAAAGATCTCAAAGGTCACAAACTTTCCCTTATTTTTAAAAAGAAACAAAACTGCATTTAATGATTTTTGAAAATACGCTTGCCACATCTGGGAATCGAACCGACTAAAATCCGAAAAAGCAATTTTTTCGGATTTTATGATCCTTGATGTTTTCGGATCCTGTACTTTTATGGCACCAATCGATAGGGGCAATCATAAGGATCAAATCTATCTAGGAAACATGGTAAATTAAATTAAAGAAAAACCATGAAATCTAAACTTATTTTATTCGAACGAGAAAAACGAGTAAATTAACTAATTAGTTGCTCGAAATGAGCTCCATTTTCTCGGATGCACAAAATTATTCTAGGGAATTAATTTTGAATAACTTTTAGTAGCGTGTTGTGAATATTGAAAATTGTATTGTGAACCTCAGTTTTTAGCTCGTTTAGGTATTCTATAGGGTTTTTGGTAAATTTGATTTTTTAGATATCCACAGAAAAAAAATCTAAAGGGGTGAGATCTGGAGATCTCGCAGGCCATCTGATTGTGCCGTTTGTACCAATCCAGGTAATAAATGGTTATTAACATAGGCAGTGGTGATTCTGCCGTTATGGGCCGGTGCACCATCTCTTGCTGTAGAATTATACGGTTTCGCTCTTCCTCGGGTAAAACATTTAACTCATTTCTTAAGAGGCCCAGTATTTCAAGTATTTCAAGATACGTGACTGTGTTTAGATGACCTTCGTACACGTGGACTAACACAACCATGTTGCTCTACAATTTATAATTCCGCACCAAACGTTGAAAGAGAATCTTACTTGACTGTTAGTTTCATCAATACGAACAGGATTAACTAAAGACCAATAATGCAGGTTATTGCGGCGAATGTACATGCCATTATTGCTAAAGTTGGTTTCGTCAGACCACACAATGTCACCCAAAAAATTTAGGTTGCGGGCAACTTCTGTTTGCATGTTTTGACAGCATTGTTGCATGTTTTGACAGCTCACGATCACCAGGATGTAATTTCTGGACCCGGTTGGTCCAAAAATTGCATCCACGACCATCACGATAACATTTAAACTTATACTTTAAGTACGCGAGTATGGGTGGTTTGAATTTCAGCGGCAGCTACTCTACTTCAAGCCTTAAACCAAGCCTCAAGCCTCAAGCTCAAGCCTTATGCTTCAAAGTATGTTAAAACACTTACATCAAAATCGGAATAGTCCTTTTGTTTGTGGGCGTTGCTGTCGCCTTTTATAACTACCGGTATTTTATAAATTATCTAACATTCGCTCACAGACTACAATATAATATAGCATTCGCTTCATAACGCGTCGTGTCGGTACTTGTCGGTCCCGATATCTCTCTCCATACCACCGCAGAGCTAAATTAACATTTTTGTGATTTAAAAAATATGCTATATATATTATTTGATAAATTAATGTAAATAACAAAAGACTTTTGCTGCACGGCGTCATAGTTCTCTATTCGATTTTCAAATGTAGCATTCCATATTTAAAATACATTCCATAATTTAATTACATTCCTTATTTAAATTACTCTTGCCTCACGCATTTATTTCGCATCTACACAATGTACCTACATTGTGTAAAGATAAATGCAATTTTCTTATCTAAGTAGTTCACAATAAATTACCTCAGAGATAATTGTTAATTACAAACATAAGTAAACTCGATGGACCCTTGAGTAAAAGTGCTTCATCTTGTCCTGTATTGAATTTATAAGGTTGGATTTTATGATTCTCCTTTAATGTTTGCTACGGACCTTTGATCCTTATGATTGACCCTATCGATTGGTGCCGTAAAAGTATAGGATGCAATTTTTTCGGATTTTAGTCGGTTCGATTCCTGGGTGCAGAAAACGTATTTAAAAAAAATAGTTTTGTTTCTTTTTAAAAATAAAGTAATGTTTCGTTTGAGTAAAATTTGATGTCTTCAGTATTTAGAGTACTTTTCCTCCAGGTAGGCTTCCATCCAGTACATATGCCTAATTATATGTATATTTATTTACCTGATTATATTTAGAGGATTTTTTTTATTTGGATAGTCGCAATTTGCTCGACCCCAATTACATAGAAGTTACAATCTGGCGATGTAAATGTGGAAATATTATAATAATAAACGTTTATTTTAGACCACAGACAATCCACACAGTATAGTAAAGATATATATATAATAAAATAAAACTACACTCTTCTTCATTCATCATTTTTTCTTTATCTACCATACTCTTCTACCTATCCATTAAGATGTTATGTTGGTATATAATATAGGTAGGTACATATTTTTCCAGTCGATAAAGTATACAATCGATGAATGTTCATAACCATATTATACTAGGCAGCGACGACGTCCCTGCCTATTGTCGCGCAAACTGTAACCTATTCAGCACATGAGTCTGATGCCATAAAATGGTAGAAATTTTTCGTCGGTTTAAAAAAATATCTGCTGTTTCATAGAAAAGTTCAATACCTACGCGGTCAAAATGTATGGAACTGCATTTTTTTTTAAACTGACTAAAAATTTCAACGCAGGTTATCCAGGATTCATGTAGGTACTGAATCTATGGTAACAGCATGCGCGTAATTAATGTCCCTGCCACCCGGAATAGTGGTAAAACGTGAACGGCTTTCGTTATCTACAATATCAAAAAGCGACAGATACGCTAAAAGGATAGATAAAATTAACAGTTGTGCACTTCATTTATAATTTCCGGTGTTTGTTGTTCAAACAACAGAACTTAACATCACGATAACATTGTCAATCAATGACAATTAAAGGACAGCGCACACTGGCAGACGGCGGGGGACGGCATTGAAGAAGATTTGCCGGCGGCCAGCGCACTCTGATGATTTGCGATGCCGCTAGCGACCACAGCGCACTACTGGATCCCGCGGCATCCCACGAGGGAAATGTGGAGTGCACTCCTCCTTGCACTGCCTCTCCCCCGCTATCGTATGTTAGCGGACTCTGACGCATACCGTAGCATGCCTTCACATCCCGCCGCGGTATCCTCCAGCGCGCTCTACAATACCGCAGGGAGAAACCCCCTTTGATGCTCCGTGGTCGGTCTCTGAGCATTGGAATCTACATCTTGTTACCATTCGATACGTACGCATTTACGTTAATAAATTTAAAATTCCCTGCCCCACCGTCCGCCGACGTGCGCTGCCCTTTGTCGATCCATTATCAGTCGAAGAATATTCAACAAGTAAGCTAGTGATGCAAGCATCACGAAACAGAAAATTTTGGAGAGACTTGGGAATAGAGCCGAGTTGGAAAATTGCATATAATTGTGTTAAGTAATAGAAATAAAAGCTTTTTTTTATTTTTATAAGCTGGTGATAAATATTCGTGGAAAACACGAATAGGACATAATACCCCAGGTACAGTCAACCACACGTCACGCTTGCTGCTACGAAATACTAAGGCTAAGACACTGTCAAATTTATACCAATATGGACGTGCGCTCGATTGTACCTGGCTGAGAACTTGATGATTTTAATTTTTATCTGTCTGGAAAATTGTCTACTCACCTTAGTAGCAATACTGCTAATGAAACTCTTGACATCTATCTGCGTGGGACAGGATTTCTGGCAGGGCGCGTCTGCGCACTTGAGGCATCGTGCCGCCTCCTTCAAAGCACCGCGCTCGGACAACGTAGTGTGTTTGATGTCGTCGAAGTTCTTCGTTAGAGTTGGACAGGCCTGGAATGAATTATTACTATACTTTCATTCATAATCTACTTAAGAAAAATCTTGAATTCATTTGCTGACAGACTACGCATAATCTACACCACTGGACCTAGAAGCTTGAAAATTTGCGAGTTCAATATAGCTACAACGAAGGTGAGCACTAACTTCGGTCCACAATAGCACTAGATTCAGGATTAGGAACAAAAATGTGCTCGCGATTGCTTATAACTTGAATATAAACCTTAACACTCAAACATAAAGTTTATTATCGTTTGCAATACTATTTCGATTCAAGTAAACGTATTTTTAAAATAAGAACAATGATAGTTATGGTAAAAATATAAGTTGAATTGTTGCATAACCCTCTTCCTCTCTCCTAATTTTTCTGTGCCCGACGGCGACGGTGTCCATATTGATCTTTAACTGTGTTATACCATCTATGTAATACTTATGGAATGCATTATAGAATTGCGTATTGAGTATCATTTCTAAGTAGGTAATAAGGTTGAAAATATTATGTTGCAAAATAAGACCACAACATTATTTTGTGGTCTTATTTTTCCGGCCGTTTTTGATGCGCTCACCGGAAATCTAGTAGGTTCTATCGTTGATCGGAAGAGCTTTTGAAAATTCATCTGCTAAAGTGGTTAAATAGTGGATGACAGTTTGCATGGTGTTATAAAACCATTTTTCTTGCAAATAAATGAATCTATCTATGGAAGTTCGTCTTTTCTTCCGGTTGGAAATCCCATTCGGCACACCCAGACGCCTTGTCTCAGATAATTTACATTTCATAGGCAACACATACAACTCAACTATCTTTAGAGTTATGTAGTCTAAGTTGATTTTTGAGTGAACATTTCTAATAAACAATTCAAAAAACAATTGGTTGCAATATAATTTGAACTTCGTTCATTGAGTTGAGTTGAAGTCAAAAAAAAGATGACGAGAACGAACGTTTCCATTTGATTTGGAGAAAGTCTTGTACCAACTTACAAATCTATCGATAACTTTAATAATAAAGTTTACAGAAGAAGTTAGCGCGCCTTCTTCGTAATAATTAAGGTTTTTGTTTCATATTTGTAGATAGAGAAGCACTGACCTCTATTAATTTAATAGAGGTCAGTGTAGAGAAGGCTTTGTTACATGTAGTAAAAACTCAGCCAAATGCGTGTCGGACTACGCACAATGAAGGGTTTCATAGTTGGGATAAATTTATCCCAAGAAAAACTTAATATTGTAGTTGAAAAACATGTTCTCCCATACACCGATATACGTCACGGTAAATTCTCCAACTGCAAATGTAAGTTTGTAATCGCCAAAAAATATGTTTTTAACTTGTTCCTTTATTTATGCTGTGAGACCTTGCTTCTTGCCATATTTCATGATTCTAGGTCAACGGAAAGTACCCTATAAGTTTAGATTTATTTGCGAGTATCATAATCCCCCGCGCTATCCCTAATAGGCCGCATTTTGTTATTGCGTTAACTTCAGAAGCTTGCTGTTTTTAGAGCTCCAAGGGACCGTAGACCTACTTAGTCCAAGTTCCTCGTACGTATTTGATATTAATTGCAACTTGATACCTCCACGCGTTCCTGAGAAAAAGGCTCTTGGCAGACTGACAGACAAACAACAAAATGTTTTTATGCCTTCAACATCATTTAGGACTTAACTTAAGTGGCGAAATGAGAGTACTGTTGGTACACCTCTAGGCCCTGCTTGGGCGGAGCACCGCCGCCGTGTTCTCGTGGAGGCGATTGGCGGTGGCGATCTCTCGCGTCCGGCCCTGGTCCATGCCATGGTACGGAGCGAGAGGTCATGGGAAGTCGTCAACTCCTTCAGCGAAGCAGTAATGCTCGCGAAGGAGGAGGTGGAACGCGTGAGGGAGAGGCAAAATTCGCGCCCTCACGCCCATAGCCGCCAATGTCAGCACCAATGACGGGGTCCGCTAGGGCCATATATATAATAAATAAGGCTAGGGCCGATGCCTGCCAGGGTTGCAGGAAAGTCCGAATGGGTTATCGTGGCCCCTGGTACAGGCAACTGAAGGAACACGGGTGGGTTTTAGTCAGTAAGAGTCTGACACGCTCTCCCTCCCGCTCCGCCCAGTGCGAGCAGAGTTATATGACGACTTCCGAATCTCCAAAAAAAAAAAGGTACACCTCTAGTTAGCCCTTCCCCGTCGGGGAAACAACACGTGATGTATGTAAGTATGTAGGTATGTTTAATCTCTACAATACAATAGTCTATCACACTTTATCAACAAGTAAATTGACGTGCAAGTATTCTTACTATCAGAGTAAGGATTGTGAATAAATGTAGGTACATAGATAAACATTATGTGCGATACTCTCTAGTAAATCCCCTGTTACGTTTCGTTATACTGTGCAGGTAGGTAATCTTGCATCGTTTATCAGTTTATATCGAAGTTTTTCCTCTCGTGATATCAATAGATAGCAGTGGTGATATACAAGGCTACGTTACATTAAACTAATAATAATATGTCAAAAAATCGAGTAAATAATCTGAATAAAAAATTACAAATACCTAGTGTAGGTATTTTAGGTCATTTTGTAAAAATATGCATTTGTGTTTAAACATTACAGACATGGCTGCTAACACCAGTTCCAAAGATGTGAGTATGCTTATTTTCAAAATATTACAGGATATAATTATGTAGACTAGTAGTTTATCGATACTGTAATATTTTGCTAAAATAGGTTTCGTTAGTCTGCACCTGACTAATTGATAGGCATACAATCTGAATATTAATAACTATATAATCAAAGATTAATAATACATTTATTTATTCAGATAACTTTGATCCATACATGAGACATACAACTAGTACAAAATGTAGTAAGCAGGGACATGGTCCGTTGCACTAACATCCATGTCACAATCAACAATCGTGCCTAGCAGCAATGCAATCAAAATCAAAATCAAAAGTCATTTATTCAAATTAGGCTGAGAATCAGCACTTTTTGAACGTCAAAATCACGTAAGTCAGTCCCCCCAAAACGCCCACCCTTCACCACTTCCTAGTGCTTTAGCTGGGAAGAAGAAGTGGCGGAACAAACTCCCCAGCAGCACTGCTGTCTGTTCAGTTAGAAGAACTGGATTCTATACATATAGTAATAAGTAATTAACATTACGAAACACAAAAATATTAAAATGATTTGCCATATGTCAGCTAGCACACGCCAATATTTAAAACTATACTCAAGCAGAAATATCAATCAATCAATGGCACTCAAGATGCTGTGGCGACGTCCACGCAACCGGCTAATGAATGACGCGGTCTTTTTGCGCCATAAAGCTGCAAAGCCATCTGTGTGTGCATCAGCAAATATTGCTGAGATGCGCTACAGAAACGTGGAAGCCGCAACAGCGCCCTGAACGCATTATTAAATTGGAAAAAAAAATGCGCGCTTATGAATACCTACATAGTGATGATGCATCAGTGCTCTCACGGTACCTACGTGTAGTGTAGATATATACACTAATACGTTATGTACGTGCACCAACGGTGCTTCGTGCATCTTCTTTGTCGTGGTGTCTGTTATTATGTAAACACACAGCAGTGTACGTAGGACATTTGGAACGTGAACTTAGTGAATACCCGGCTTCAGAGCGCTGATGCATATTGATCGGCCTTTGATGATTAGATCTACGTTTGTCATCAACAGGTATTCCTGTCTTAACCACAGAACATATAGGTCTTAACCAAACTGCCGTTTACGATAGTACACACGGCTACACATCAAGCTATATATTTCCAGTTTACACTGACCTCTCATTGTAAGGAAATCCTATACAATGCGAGATCAGCTTATACTGGAAAAGTATAGCTTGATCTGTAGCCGTGCGTAGGTACCTACGAGTAATGTAAGGTGCAGGTAGGGTTGTCCACCCTATTATATGATATAGTAAGTAGATATCCTACTATATTAGAGGCCTATATACTTACTATACTTCAAAAAGAAATGTATAGTAGGTGAAAGCGCAATAGGGCCAGTATGAATATCATAAAAGTAAAATTAATGGTATATTGAAACCTTAATTTACAGTGTAATAATGGTTACATTACGAGTCATTAAAAAACACAAAGAAGCAAAAAATTCGCATTTAAAATTCTATAGGTACCTACCTACTCTAATATTTTTTTAATTTTTTCACCATATAATATTAAATTATTTTTTACTACGAAAATACTATATTTGATTTTAAAAAGTTGGCATCCCTGGATGCAGTTGATCCTTACTGGGACCACCTGGAACTGGGACTTTACGACCGTATGTAGCAACTAGCAATAGGTCTGCTTACATTAACATCGTTTCTCGGGTAATAAAAGTGTCAATGACCTTACTCCGAGATATTTCTGAACACAGATTCAATACAAAATAAAAACACATCGCTAAAAATATCTTCATAATACTCACGGTACATTTTCTATCTTCGTTCCTCTTCCAATGCTGCTTATTCCTCTTTGTTTGGGCTGAAGGGACCAAGTTGGTATATGGCTTTACCGTCGGATTGAGCCTTAATAGGTTCTGAAATTGTCAATAAGAAATTATCAATAATATTTTTTTTGTTTAGGTGTAGGCGACATCAATAAATATTTCAGGAATTTTATATCAATTAGGTATTGCTGCAGCTAAATTGAGACCCCTCCGTGCCTCGGAAAGCACGTTAAATCATTGGCCCCGGCTGTCATTCATAGATCTTTGACCGTCGTTAAGGATAGTCAGAAGCCTAAAAGTCTGACAAGTGACAACTAATCTTACCAAGGGGTATCGTGTTAAGTCTGGTTGTCAAACTTTACCCAGTAACTGAGTTGTGGAGATTTGATAGGAAGTCAGTCAATGTAAGATACCTACTGGTATTCAGCTGCATCCGACTAGACTGGAAGCCGACCCCAACTTAATGGGGAAACGCAGGGCAAATTGATTGAGTCATTATTAAAAATCGTAAAGGTATTATAAACTCCATCGTTTTGATTACTAAAAAAATCTTTGGAAATCTTTGGTTCCACGTTGACTGTACGTAAACAGTATGAATGGCCTTGAATTAAATGCGTAGTTATTAAAGAATATTTCACACATGTAACTTTAACAAAAGATAGCCTTTTGCACCGCCAATCACTACACACGTTGAGCGCTCTTCTGTTTCTGTCAAATATTATTTGACAGACAGAATGATGTTTAAAACTCGTTTAGCGTTAAACGAGTTTATTAGTAGGCCTAAGTTATATTAGTACTAATTAGTTGCCTCGAAATCAACAATCTATCTATGAGACACGCCTTTTTATCAGGAATATAATACTCGTTAGGAATCAGTCAGAACCCTGACTTTACTAGTCCCATTTCTGTTCCCTCCCTTTAGAATTATCAGGCTTGATGGTTGTATAATTGAGGCAAACCTAAGTTTTGTCCTAGTTCCATTATTAAGGGTTTCACTTATGGGGTAGGTAGACGAGTGGTATAACACCCCAATTAATGGCGTGAGCCTTAAAAACGGAGCTGAAGGGCTTCACTGTACCTACTTACACAGATAGCAAAGTAAATAAACTAGACCTTTATTTACTGTGCCTGTGTTACGAAACTCTTGACCTCGACCAAAGCAAAAATGTGTTGTGTGTTGAAAATTGAAACCAATCATCACAAGTCCGTTATTATGTCCGCAATATTGTTACCCGGAATTATTAGTACTACTAGTCTTTGAGTTGGTTATTTTTATTAGGTATGTTAATTTATTTACATGATGAAAGGAATAATCATAATATACTAGTTTCTACACGCGGCTTCATCCGCGGGGATGTCGGAAATACGTCGGGACAAAAAGTAGCCTAAGTACCTATGTCATTCCCCAAGATGCCATCTATCTATTTGCCAAATTTTATCGAAATCCGTTCAGTGGTTTAGGCGTGAAAAGTTAACATACAGTCACTTTCGAATTTATAATATTATTATGGGTATACTAAAGGGTATATATAGAATAAAATATTGTTTCCCGACCACTACTTGAAAGCCATAGGTACCTACGTTTTAACCTATTTTGTTATCAATTACCAACCGATTCACCTTATCGATGCGACAATATCGATATCTTAAACGTGTTTTAAATTATCGTAACACCAAAACATTCGTAGGTAAATAAAAATAGCAATAACTAACCTCAATATCAGGCAATTCCTTACTCAGAAGCACTTTCGACATTTTAGAGAATGAACTTTATAGTTTTAGATTTAAAGTTATTTTTTGGTAGCACGTTTGAAATATTTTGTTGTTTATAATTCGCGGGACGGACGCAAGGGACTGCTCACTGGCAGCGCCACTCAAGCGACTGATTACAAAACGTCTCGTCATCTCGTGAATACCATCTTTATTCGCATCCAGTTTACGCTGAACTTTGTTTTTCGCCTAAAACTTAGTTAGCCGTTCTATTTTGAGAGAAGGGGCAGGTCAACTTAGATTGGTTTAATAAAACTACAGCACGCAATATAGACCTTTTAATGATCATCATTGATAAATAATTAATAATTCAGTCAAGATTGTTCATATCGGTCACGTTTGTGTCCATTTTCTAGCCTTTTCTGTGGTTTTAAATCACTGAATTGTACGATGTCCACAGGCTCGTATTAAATGAGTGCTAGGTGTTGTCTAAAAGACCTTGACACACAGCTGTTGCCTGCAATCATGCATTTAGCTATATGACGCGATGCCGAACGAACTTTGTACTGTAGAATAGTAGGTAATTCATAAATTTTGTATGCTACGCAAAAACGGAAATCAATTCTAATGACACAAAAGTAGTTTCAGAGACTTTTTATATGGCTGGAGAGGCATTTATCAATTAGAAAAAATTACAGATTTTTTGGAAGCTATCAGCCAGATAAATAATTTACTTACTGGAATTTATCAGGGAATGTTGAAAAAGGCCTTAACGATTTTTATATAATTCGATTGTTTAATAAAGTACTTTGCGAGCAATGTTAACTTAAACATGAATGTTTTCTTAACTTAGTGAAACATGGCTACATTATTTTTTCCTTACATTATCTAAAGTAGGTTTTGATATCTGTTACCAAGGTTGCGTCATTTTTTTCTTTGTACTACTTGTAGGTACCTACCTAAAGTGGCTATCGTTCAATGACGACAACTTTTATCAACTTACATTATTGTTGCGATTTTATTAAGAATCGCAAACTTTTATTAAAAACGTCGACGGTATTTATAAATATTTGTGCTAAGAGCACAGACGTCCATGATATAAATATTATTATTATTAAAAATATCGTGTGACGACGACACGTTTTATTAAGTGGTGGCGGCAATTCGATAATTGAACGAGAATAAAATTAAGAGTGAAATTTCAAGGGCTCGTCACGTTTACGCACATTTCGATACATGAGAGAGAAGAAAGACTAACTCTCTTTCTCTCTGTCTCTCACACTAAAATCTTATTCTTAATTTTTTTAAGAATTTTCACATCTCATGTAACTACGGTGCCGCACGCGCTTTTATTTTAAAATAACTAATACATTCTATAAATAGGATATATAAATAAAACACATAGTTTGAACAGTTAATATAAATATATTTTGAATTATTCAGAGGCTTTACAATATTTGGAAGAATTACTTGACAGTGTTATCTAACTATCATATCAATCGAATTATAGACACAGCGCATATCTATACATATACAATTTTGTATAAAAATAATAATATTATACAAGCTGTTACTTTGAATGAAAGCAAATGCAGTACATGGCATAAGTGACTACATATCCAACCATACAGTACGATCAACAAGATGACAACATAACACGAACACAAAACATGTCTAACATATGCTACAAAATATATACTTAAGGAAATTTGGACTAACAGACATACTAAATTAATAAACATACACACTTTTTATGAGTTCTGTACCCAAATGGTGCCAAAGGAAACCTATTACTAAGGCTCCGCTGTCCGTCCGTCAGTCTGTCTGTCAGCGGGCTGTATCTCATGAACCATGATAGGTAGACTGTTGAAATTTTCACAGGGTGTGTATTGCTATTGCTGCTATAATAACAAATAAAATAAAGTTATAAAAATTATGGGGGTACTCAAAGCAAAGGTGTTAAAAAAAATTGTGATAAATATTGTTTGATGGTATGGACCCCTTCCGTGTGCGGACTGGCACTTGGCCAGTTTTTTATACAATCGTTATCGTCCTGTGGCATAGAAGTTATAGATTACATGCATTTGACAAAGCTATTGCCGATACAATTACTATTATGAAGCCTTCACTCATTTCACCCGTTTAAAAAAATATTGACAAATATTTTACACTTTTCTTCTTGACAAAATAATAATATCGTATCTGTTCCAAGTTTAAAAAATATTATTTATGTTTAATATCTCGTCTCTTCGCTGCCTCAACATGTTTATTATAGATATTGTTGACCTATTATTAAAATTATATATTTTATAACTAGACATAATATAGTTAGTCCATTCAACCATAAACATATTACGATACGAGAGTACATAAAACTACACAGTGAAATTATTTATTTTGAATTAGCATCAGAAAGTCCAGTTATTGTGAAAAAATTGGATTTAGTATAAAACGTTTCACCAAAGAAAATGGCGTGTGTTTTTTATTTTTGTATTTAATACTAAATCACCGGTATTTACATGCTGATTCTTCTAAATATTTGCATCTGAACAATACATACATTAAAATCTTACCGCTAGGGATGTTCTGTGCAATTGTTCGAGCTTTTTAAATTTAGAAACAGAAGAATAAAAACTCAATAGTAAAATAAATTTTTAAACGAATAAATCTTTATGGCATCTAGTTATAAACGGCGTGCCGCGTTCGGTGACAAGCAACAACAATTGCACACTTAAAACACAAACTTACGTGTACCGTTTCTCTTATTATAACATTTATATTTTAGGAGTGGATTTAGACAGTAATTAACTTAGTGCCATTTTATTTACTAAAGAAACGATCTGTAGAGTCTACGACAGTCGTGAAGTTAGGCGTATAAGGTAAAAAAAAGCGTCTCTTATCTAGAGGCCGTGTAAAAATGTCTAGACAGTCAATTAGAGCCTAAACCCGCTATCACATTTTTTTGCGAAAAATGCCTCCCGTGACAGTAATGCGACCGAATTGAGATGGTCGAGTGACAAGACGTTGTAGAACAGAATGCTGTCCATCGCGATTCGGTCGGCTAATGCTAAAAATAGTTGTGCGGATTCACATTAGTCGTAGAAGACTAAACGTTTGCGATACAATCTTGTTGCTTATTGAGAACTGCTCTAGCGGCCATGGTTCTGCGATTCAAAACTTGAAGAAATACTTGTAAGCTTTTCACGAGCCACTAAAATCTATGCTCACATGTCAATAGAGTAAAATTGACTGTAGTTTTGTAGAAATAAGGTTCAAAATCGCAAATCCATCGCTTCTAGTATTACAAAGACGCCACGATAGCATAGCTACACTTTACCAACGATATGTATCTAAGTATTGACCATTCACGCGGGCGCTTATACTCTTAAGCTTTTAGCCGATTTAGAGAAATAATACGCAGTAATGAAATATAGCATTGCATTATGCTACGTGTGACGGCGGCATAAGATTCAAAATACAATATTCACACAGCTTGATAAATGCAACGGCTATTTTCTTATTTAATGGCATATTATTGACCAAATGACATTTCATTTAGTTCCTGACTCCAATCAAAGTCGACTTCAGCATGAGTTACTTGAAATTATTTAATGTTACGAATGAATTAGTAAATGCAGGATTATGTGCTTGCGTTTAAAGTTTTGTACAGTACAGTGGGTTCTCATTTAAGATATTTTAACCTACAAATCACATCGAAGTCAATTTATCCTGGAATCTGCGCAGCGTATTAAAACGAAATACAGTTTACATCATACATAGGTACATATTATAACCTTTTAATTCATTAAATATACAATGAATACGAAACTTTAATGATTAACCATTTTCTTACGAACGAATGCTGTACTTATTACGCCACTAGTCGCAGTCGACATTGTAACTCATACACAATTTGAACCTTAAATATCAGAAATAAGGACGAAAATGTATCCGAGTTTGAGTCGACTGTAAACATTGATATACACAACAACGTGGAAACAAATAAAAAAAGCAATAATAAATCGAAAAATATAATCTCTGGCAAACACAAATTTCAACAATTCCATTTTTTTAAACAACCGTTTAGAAGCAACGGTGAAGAAAGTTTAAACAATTTGTACCCGAAATTATCATAGATGTAGGAATGTAATTACGTTTTCGTAATAGCGACGGTCAAGTTATGATAAAGCACCCAAATATGAGTTATACTCGGATAGTTACCTAGCAGTCACTGACAGGCGGTGGTATGGCTACAATGTGAAATAATGTACAAATACTATGAATTATTGGCTAGAGGTAGAAGTTCACAAACATTACGACAGTTCCACCACATACAGACAATGAAACTACGACACAATTTAAATCAAGAATCCAGTGATATCCATAGACAAACTTCTGCAACGCATTAGGCAAAGGTAATCCTTTGTGCAGCCGCTACAAACTGCCAGTGACGAGAATATCCGGTCGATATAAAAAAGCGGTATACATTAAACGGACCTCACTCACACCAACCCACGTTACATATTAATTAATAATGCGTACTTTAACAGTAAAAATTAACATCTATGTATGCATTTATTGCAGTCCATTCAATATAGCGCTCGTGTTGTATGCACATTTATACTGATGTTGGTGCGCGCTATTGTAAGCTTTGCTGTGTACACTGGCATCGACGTCTGTACTACGCTATCTGCAAACAAAAATAGGAAGCATTAATTTACTGAACAAAATGGCGGCCTTTCAAGACTCAATAGTACGTAGCGTATGAGCTAATTGATTGATCATGATTTATTTATTTAGTGCAGCGATAATTCAGCCACACAGTCTTCTTTCATAACCACAAACATTCTAATAAAAGCCCTTCTTTTCGGCTTGTTGCTGCAGTCGGGTAAAAAATAATTTAAAGTAACCAAAGCAACTATTGGCAAATCAAAAGCTTTGTCACAAAAATAATTTGTAAACTTGTTGTTAGAAATTGTTTTTCACAATAAGGCTGACTTGCAACAAACAAATTTTAAACATTGTTCTATTTCTGTCAATCGTTTAAAGAAGACTGAGACAGAATGATGATTTAAATATGCAAATTTTATGCATGGCCCCACTAATATACAATAAAATTCCTAATTCCCTTAAGAAAATGAATGTTAATTCATTCAAGACTGAATTAAAAAAATTGCTAATTAATAAGGAATATTATAATGTTACAGTTTTTGAATGACAAATTTTGAACTTAGATCATTTAATTAGTTTTATTTCATTTTATTATTTTAATTATTATTATTTGTTGACAGCATTTTTGTATTGGTTGTAATTAGGTATTTGAATTGCTTGAATTTTGACTATAATTTAATTATTTCCTAATTTATAATTCCAATTACGTATTATAAACTATTTTGTACGCCGAATATGTCAAAACATGTTGAACCGGCAATTTCCATCCATATGTGAATATCTATGTATCATGTTACACATGTTTATAAAAATAAATTAATCTTTATCATTATCTTTAATACGTTTAGCGTTGAATTTAGTGATCTGCGGTGCAAGAGGGCCTTAGTATTGGTCAATAAATTATTAATTGATGAGGATCAAGGGGCATTAAGATCGATCATTACACGATTGAGATGCACCTGACGGATGATCAATACCAATTGATGTCATTCTAATCATTCGACTTTTATCTTTTGTCAGGTCGAATAAGTCTATCAAAAATAAGGAGTTATCACCGCAGCAAAAAAAGGGAAGAATAGCTTATTTGGGGAAAGTTATTCCGACGATTTTTGTCATTGTTTGCAACACCACTTAGTTTAATAAGTACATAAGGTTCGTGTCGTTTTTTTTCTTCATTACATAAGACTTATATCTGTCGAAAAGTGTGTGTGGAAGACATTTAAGCGCGATTTTTTTACTTCATAGAGAAACATCGAAAACCATTCTTTCATACTTATTTACTATACAAAATAGAAAAAAAGTAAATTGAGTATAAAATAATGGTTTAATAAAAGAAAATAAATGTCTTATGTGATTTTGACGTTCAAAAAGTGCTGATTCTCAGCCTAATTTGAATAAATGACTTTTGATTTTGATTTTAAATATGGCATAAGTAATCAAAAACCAAATATTCAGCTTATATTCATATTGGCCTTTATTTAAAATATAGCGTGGCGACGCGTCGCCACGGCATGCGTCGGCACGCCAGCGATCGGTTTTACGTGCGGCTATAGATGTTTCACATCAAAACATGTTGCGCCGACCCCACATAAATTGGGTGAATGATAATGATAATTCTTACTCCTTAGTAAAACTGTTGCGTGACATTCTTGCTTCATAGTTAAAAGTGTTCGTACCTTATCTGACAGTGCTACACAATCCTTAGAGCAGTCTACACTTCCGCCGCGGTTTGATGGGCTGCACGGGACACAGCACGGCGCGGATGGCTTCGTCGAACACCGTCTTCAGGCCCTTCTGCGTCAGCGCAGAGCATTCCAGGTACTTCACCGCGCTGATCTCTTTAGACATGCCGAGGCCCTGGAACATGATATACGTTTATTAGTAAACTGATGTGGTATAGACTTTGTGGAACTTGTAAGGGTCCACCATGTCCGTCTCTGCACCTGATCTAATTTTGAAAAATCTAGTCGCTAACCTATTCGTGTAAACCTCGCAGGCATGTGTTTTAATGTGTGAAGGAAGGAAAATTAAAAACAAAGGGGGTGGCTATCCATACAAGGAGAACGGATGAAGAATAAATGAGAGATGAAAATTAAGGCATCAAATACTTTTTCCAGAAATCCAATAACAACCCCAAAAACTTTCAAAAGTACGCAAGTTTATTATTCAAGCTTTCGTCACAGCATCATACAGTCGTCCGACGAAGATGTCTAGATAGGGCAATTGTGCGGGGTGTGAGGGGCGAGACGCGGGAGGTGCGAGCCCGAACTGCATACTGCCACCGTGTTAGTAGTTCGGGACACAACTTTCAGGGTTGACGATTTAGACTTTTCGGTGTTGATTTTATCATTGTTTTAATTTATGCATAATACATAATTAAAATGGTGCATACAGAGATGCGACATATTGTAACCTGAGTGAGTACCTGCTCTGCTTGCTTATTTCTAAAGTTTTTTTTCTTTTCAGTTGGTTTTTTTTTCTTTTCTACATGGGTAACATTTTCATAGTTTTTGGAAGTCACTGATAACGATAAAAGAGTTAAAATCAAAATTCAAGATGGCGGCTGATGCGAAAATTTTAAAACTTTTCGTGATGGGTATCGTTTTCATGGCTTTCGAGGACGCTAAAGCCGATAGTGCTGTCAAAACGAAAATGCAAGATGGCGGCTGCGAAAATATTCAAATTTTTCATCATGAGTGTCGTTTCCAAGGTTTTTGAGGGAGCTGACAACGAATATCTGGTCGAAATCAAAATCCAAGATGGCGGCTGCGAAATTTTGAAATTTATCGTCTACTATAATATTATATTTATAGTATTAATTATATATTCTTATTATATTTTATAGTAATCTATATAATTTTTCGAGTACTGCTGTTCAAGAAGAATTGCTAGAAGTCTCAGCATGTTTAATAGCATGAAAGAAAATGAATGTAACGGTCATAATGTTACCAATATCATAAAATTCATAAATGCTTTCGTTATTATTATTATTATAAACAATAATTGTTAATTATTGTTTATAATAATAATAATAATGTTGATGACGATATGATCTCAAATAAATAAATTAATATTGTTTACTTGAGACAACCCTATCTGTTGCGACAATGCCTATACGTCGGCATTTACCGTGAGATCAAAGGCGACGTCCTACTGTATCTTTTTATGCTGTGCTTTCATGTTTACCACAATACCCAATGATATAATTCCAACAACATTCCAACCACATTTCAGCTGCATAAGATGGAACGCAATAAACACATATACGTTAACATTTGTAATATCCTGCGGGCGACAGGCTGCGCCACTTCCCACTACAGATATAACTATGGGCGCAATAAAAATACATCAAGTGTCAGGCACATATAACCGATCTGAGGTTTCTGTATACATTGTTTTCAATTATAGGTGTTAGGTATGGTATTAAAAAATATTCGATGTTACATTTTTATTTTATTAGGTTTTACCGACTAAGTATTATAATGTGCATAACAAGCCTACAATGTTCCCACTGCTGGGACACAGGCCTCCTCTCGGTTAGAGGGAGTGGGCCGTAATCCTCCACGAGGGCCCAGTGCGGGTTGGTAGATGTCACAAGTCTTCGAATTTTTGGTTCTAGAACATGCCGGTTTCCTGACGATGTTTTCCTACACTGTTTATTTATTTATTTATATATACTTTATTGTATATCAGAAAATATACACTTAGTAAACTTACACAAAGTAAAGCGCCTGTCTGGGTTCGCAACCTACGTTTTAGTTACAACTGGGCCACCGCCCATCACTCCTCTTGTGGTCCTCTGATTTAATGACAGTACTTTCATCACCGTAATGCCAACATGTTGATCAATAAACAGAGGGGCAATTCCCGTATTTTTAAGACCGTTCGCATTCTAATCTCAGTCTCAATCTGTCAAAATTACAATCAATTTACATACATTTTTGACAGGTTTTTGACATTGATTGTCGCTGAGATGAGATTGAGACTTGAATTTGAACGTTTTTTAAGTACGAGAATTGGCCTACAGATTTCTACAGCCACTAGTTACGACACGAATTCTTGGGTAGGCCCGGCGTTTTTTCTTAGCGTGTACAAGCGCCCTTAATAAGAATATTAGAGGATCTTTGTAAGTGGCGCCAGTTGAAAAAGAGTTAAAAAGGAACCGTTTATCTTGGTATGGGCATGTGAAGAGGAGCGATGAATGTAACACGTGTGTATAAAAGAGTGATTAATACAAATGTTGAGTGAATGATAAGGTGACGGCTGACAGGGCAAAAATATGAGAAAACATATTGCGCCGAGCCACAGTAACATGTGGCAAAAGGCTGAGGGTTAAAGGTCAAATGTAATAAGTGTACCTGTGTGTAAGTGATGGGCGCGAGTTTCTTGTCCTTCAGCTTCTCAATGGTGTCCTTGTCTTCGCGCAGGTCGAGCTTGGTGCCGACTAGAATGATGGGCGTGGACGGGCAGTGATGCCTCACCTCGGGGAACCACTGGAAGGTGCAGAACACAAGATAAGTAATAGGAAAAATCATCATGATGTCAATGCCTTCACAGCTAGACATAAGTCAGCAGTACCACGATTACTAAGAAGTACTACGTTATTTCATTATTATTATTAAAATGTCAGTCCAGACTGTCCCTCTGCTGCAAAAAGGACCCCCCCCCCCCCACTCCACTTTTCACGGATGTTTTTTGTTAAGATTTAAACTTCATTAAGATGTATTTACCCTGTAAAAAGTATAATGCGTGGTCATACATAAAAAAAAAATATACGCGTCGACTTGAGAATCTCCTCCGTTTTTTTTCGTCGGTTAAAAAGAGCATTGTGTTCAATAAATTGTGTTATTTCCGTATAACCCTATCCAACACCTGAAAGGTTAATTATTTTTCAGTTGTGGAATAATCTTTCATGAAGCCATTATGTTTATCGCGCTATCTGAGCTTGGACGGGGTAAAACATGAACTTTCTTTCTTCATGAAAACTTGGCATTAATCCTAAATCAAGTACTTTACAACACAATGTTATCTTGTCAAGATTTACGTGTTCCGTTAATTTGAACATCCTGATTACAAGAGTCATTTATAATTCCAAAGAAATAACTAATTAGTGACATGCACCAAGACGCAAACAAAGAACAAGGGCACATGTGCAACTTTACAATATTATTATGCTCTGTTAAGTGTTATCATCAGTCGTAACGACGATTTGATGACTTGCTATTTCAGCACGTTTTGACGTGATAGTCTCACTGCGCAGGATAGTATGGTCATAAAGATTTCCTTGTCTAACATCAGCTGTTTCTGGGGAACAGCAAGTAATAAAAACAGTATCTTTGTATCATTATGTAGCTCAAGATCTTAACTGAATGCCACAACTAGGTAGTTTTTAATTTATGTCCATCCTTGTCTGGCTCAACACCTGCGACGCGCCAATTTATTTTTTTGTGAGGTTTAATTATCGTCATTGCAGCCAAGTCTGAAAATTAAGAGGCTCTGATCCAACTCAAACTGTTCTAATTATTATGAAACTACTACTGCCTGCTACTGCCGTTCCACAAAGGTCCAGGAGGACCAAAAGACCAGCACAGCGTTAGCGTAACTCGAATCACAATCCGAAGGAAATCTTAATTCTTTGCATCCTATATTCAAGAGGACTATCACATTGTTTCTTGTATTGGAGTGTTTAAAGAGTCTCACACTCAAATACAAGAAAAAATTTGACATTTATTTAGAACACTCCCGAGAGAAATGTGTGAATATGGGTTAGATATGGGCAAAAATTATTGTAAGTAAATATGATAAGTAAAAATTTATTGCGTTAGCATTGCAAGTGTTACGCAATAATTACCATGGTTCGTACAAATTCTATAATTATAATAAATGTAAAAATATCCGGTAGTTGATATAATTATATCCGATACCTATATTTATATACAACGTGTAAACGCAAGTCCTGAAAGTAGTTAGTTCATAATTGACTACAGGATCAATTTCAGTAACTATTATATTAATATAGGCATAAAAAAAAAAAATTTTGCAATACTGATCGCAAATTGAGCCAAAGAAAATTGAATCTTATTTCAAGGCTACAAGACTCAATTTTGAATGCATAAACTAATGCTAGTTTCAACACGATTTTCTATAATAGTTAGCTTTAAAAACAAAATGTTTTGGTCATTGTATAATGCTTTTAACTCAATACTCTAATTGGGGTGTATGAGGTCTTGCGTTAATTATGTTACATGTTGTATATTATTTAGATATTTTTAAAAAAAGATGCGATTTTCATTTTTGTTTAGTTGTAGAATATAAATTGTCTTTGATCAATAATTATCTGTATTACTGAATAAACATAATTATATCACCATTAAAATTATACTTAGTAGGTTCGCGTGAGGGGATTCCCACAAATTGAAAATGATTAACTACATATTATATGGGAAAACCTTATATGAACGTAACCTGCTTTATAGCCTATATTATGTATCAATAAAAAGCTAACCGTACAACTTGCACGTTATTTGGTGAATCCCCGAAACTTATGATTTTATTGCCACTTCGGGAAACGTTATCCAAATTGTAGGTTTTGTCAAGTGTTGCTAGGGTAAACTTGAAATCTGCTAAGTTTTGACAACAAATATCAATTGATTTGATATCATTCATAATACATATCCACTGATATATTTCAGCGAACCCTAATAGTTACCCCGCTAATTCTATTAAAAGGAGAAGAACATAAAGATTCAAGGACCCACCTTAGCCCGGACGTTTTCGAACGAGGCTGGGTTGACGAGCGAGAAGCATATGAGGAAGACGTCTGTCTGTGGGTAGGAGAGCGGTCGCAGCCGGTCGTAGTCCTCCTGACCTGCCGTATCCCATAGACCCAGGTTTATGGGTTTGCCGTCCACCATCACATTCGCCGAGTAGTTGTCGAATCTGAGGATGTTTGAACAATGTTCTTGATGATCTTTTTTTTTTAAGGCTTTTGCGTCATCAAAAATCAGGCAAAAAAAGAAGTAAGTGCTGGTTTCGCAGCTGAATGTTTCAATAACAAATTCAGAGTAAATGCGTATCAGTTACTGTAGCAATACCATCAATTTATTGGAGCTTAATGCATTCTGTGAATCGCAACCACCAAATAGATTGAACGCTGTTTAGCTAATTAAATCATTATGGTGAAGCTCTCTGGATTCTGCTACGAAGTGGGTCAAAGCTACCAAGTATCTCATATCTTGTTATATTTTGTTTGCTTTAGGTAAACTTTGCTAAAGGGCTGCGCATAACTTTGTTAGTATCCAACATTTCTGTTTAAAATTCAACAATTCCTTATACTTACACTGTAGGTATGTACTCTCCTGGGAAGGCATTTGTGGTGTAACTGATGAGCAGACATGTTTTACCGACGGCTCTGAGGACAAAGAAAGAAAAACATTAAACATTGCCCACGGTAGGTTGACACTAGGAAAGTCTTAAGATACACTTTGGCTCATTTCGTTGGAGTTGTGACAACCGTCATCATAAATCTCTCAAATATGATGAGATTATGCAAAACCAACCAAACTTTTTTCAACGGAAATTGCAACCTCATTTGAAATCTGCGAAAAATTTAAAGTATTTTCAAGTATGGAACGTAGAATTTTTTGTCCGCATAACGACTTCAAACCAGTGAGCTGTCTGGTAAACTGCCAGTATTTTTATTTTTTGTAATTTAAAAATATTATAGCAGTAAGTATAGCGCATTACACTGACCCAAAGAAAAAACAACACTTGAGCACGTTCCTGCGTGCTATAGGATGAAGGATGCGATAAGCGTGGACAGCACATGCTTGCCACGGCAAAAAAAGCAAAAAATCTAGACCTCAATGCAAAATTTATGAACCCTACACATTTCGGTAGGTACGGTTCGGTTTCGGTAGGTTGCAGCTTTATTTAATAGAAACAGAAGTCGCAGTATCTATTTACGGCTTCAGAAAAATATACACGCTACCGCATTTTACGTGTGTTGTGCAAGAACATTTTAGAAAAACCAACGCTAACAAAACTAAACAAAAACAAACAACAGATTCATTAGCTCGCATGTAGGAAAAAACATTACAAAATCATACTACCCGTTATCAGAACCCAGATTAAAAATACCCTACACAATGTATCTGCTGTAATGCCGTTATAAATAGCCAACACTATTTTCGCCATCTACGAGTATACCCCCCTCTCAGCATGCAAATCCTGTGTTTAAAACAACACAACGCTGTCCTCTATTCTCGTCCACGTCTAGAGGTCACAAGTGTACAACATAAATTGGCCGGGTTATAACGATCGCTAATATTCTGCCCTCGTATCGTGTCGAGTACGACATCCTGTTAGATATTCCTGGCAAGGGAATGTCGATGTCGATAAACTCGTTTTTGTTTTAATATGCAGAATGTTGTTAGATGGATGTATTTCAACATAGAAAACTAACTATCACCCTAATTAGTTACGAATCTCGCCTAGAATGGTAATGACTTCCAAATAAAACGTATGTCAATGCGTCATTATTAATTCTGTGTTCCGTTATCCTTATGATTTGTACAAAGTCCTAATTACAGATTTTTGCACCGTATCACAAAACTACGTCAACTAAATACGAAGTTGAATATGAATCACTGTACTGTAACACCAGTGCGAACTCTAACGAATATAAAGAAGGAAATATCGTCGACTGACCGCCCATAACCCTCGACCCGGCGCGTACGCATCTCTACAACGATCGCTCTTCATTCCACAAGTGAATCACGTTGCATAACAGCCTGCTCGAAGATCACGGGAAGGGAACATCTGACCTGAGGTTGTTAGTCACCGACGCATAGGCACAAAATAAATCACTACTAGCATATCCATATGACTCATTAAATATCACGACGGCAATCAGAATGATATATTTTATTATGTTGATGTTTTCCTAGAAGACTTTTATCAGCGTTTGATAGACGTTATCGTGAATCAATGGGTAGACTTGCCCCACCATTGATTTATGGCCATCAGTTACGCAATGTCAGGGTTTAACTTAGGCAAAGTCCTATCTCCAATCTATTCTGTGCCACTGCGGGCACTGCGGCCCACACTAAACTAAAATTAGATAATAAAACGATAAGATAGTTACCATAGTTGGTCTTCCTCTTCACACAAATTAACGGCGGCGAGGCTACCGATAAACCTATATTTTGGATTTCAGTGAGACACTCGATAGGTTAAGTAATTGTAAACGAATTAAGAGATGAATCAATTAAGAAATTACCATGCAATCAGCAGCCTTCAAACATCAATGCAATGCTGTGTTCAGAGCTTTGAGGAGTTATATTGTGGAAAAACCATTACCGATATGATGCGTTTACATAAATTCAACACTATCTGCAAGGATTTCATTAAAACAACAAAACCGGCGAACACAAGGAGCATCCCCAAAACATTACAAAGAACGTGACACTTGGATATCAAACAAATGAAGCCGATGCGTCAATACTCGCATAACGATTCGATAATATCGCTTCGTGGCTGACTAATTAACCATGAGTCAACGAAGGTCAAGAAAGCAAACGTTCATCATCTGCCTAGCGTTTTCCCAACATGTTGGGGACTGCTTCCAGTCTAACCAGATGCAGCTGAATACCAGTATTTTACATGGAGCGACTGCCTATCTGATCTCCACAACCCAGTTAAAGAAAGAAATAAAGAATAACAGATAATGCCAGACAGATGCTGTCTGACGCTGGTTTTCTAATGAACCTTTAGTTACTGGGTAATACGATACCCCTTGGTAAGACTGGTTGTCAGACTTTCGGGCTTCTGACGACCCATAACGACTGTCAAAGATCCAAGAATGACAGCCGGGACTAACGGCTTAACGTGCTTTCCGAGTCACGTATGGGTTTCGATATGTAAATATGGAAACCCATCCACAGACCGACCGTAACAAGCGAAGCTTAACCTGATCGGTCGACCCGTGCGGGTGTTATTACTTACCCACGATATATTGGGGAAATAGAAGTGTTTGGCCGACCAAGATTTATTTCGTACATTTTTTCCTGCAATAAAGACCGTGGGACGTCGTCGCCCGTCCAAATATTGGTGTTTGTATAGTGTGAGTAGTTTATCTTTCTCATTGGGGCAAAGTAACAATCGTAGTAATCTTTCCGGTCTCCCGTCTCTCTAGGGTTGATTTATTTGTAAACATAAACTTTGCGATCTTTAGATGGTAGTACATTGAGCTTCACTCTTTAGTATTTCCGCATCTACCCAATATTAAGTACCTATAAAAGCTTCAAAACTTTGATTGAATTAATAAATCTGCGAATGTGGCCGAGTAAATTGGAGTCTGTCTCACACTTTTAGTCGTTGGTCTACAGATAACGTCATGAATGGTTTTAAACACGTGTTCCACTATAGCTGGTGACACGGTCACCATGTGTGTAACTCGCTTAATTATCACGTTAACTCACCCAGGGGTTATTGTTTCCGTATGTAATGACAGCTAGCAGCAAGTTCGACTGCTTAATATTCAATTAGTCGGTCGTTTAAGCTAAGGAAGGTCTTTTCGAATACCCTGTTGAAAATCCCATAGAAAGTAATTACGTGCAGCAGACTGACGAAACGTCGTTAATTTTAACAAATAACACAGCGGCGCTCAAAGGCAAGGAAGGAATAGAGCCATCAAAACTTGACACAATTTCCTTCACTTTTTACGGAAAAATTGTAAGAATATTTCTTCAGCACGAAAAAATGTGAGTTTTACAAAGAAATGAGGACGAGTTACTGAAGTTGAAGCGTTGGGCTGTCGCGAAATCAAAACACCGCGGGAGAGTTATTCGAACTTTATAAATAGACGGAGTAACTGACGACGTATGACTGAACTGAATACATGAAGTCATTCATCGTAAGACCCGACGGAGAAGAAATAAGTCTTATCTGTCTAGACTGGAATCATTTCAAGTTGCCATGTTTTCACTCACGGTAAAGTGACTGTAAATGAGTTTGAAGAAATGGATCCTTTAAGAGTTTACCCAAGGCACTTTATAGTTTATCTATAGGTACGACGAATAGACTGGATTAACTTGCATTGTGAGAAATAAAACTCAAAACTGCCCCGTTGGTCCTAGTGGTTGCAAGCGCTACTTCCGAGCATGAGGGGAGTTAAAAGTTAATATGTATGATGTTGGGGCTTTCATTAGAATAATATCTACACCTAATTCGGGAGAAGCGAAACTGATTTATGAAATGGTTGCTGCATCACTATCTCCCTCGCTGCCGCAATAATATATTTGTATTAATAATATTATAATTACGTGTAACAATTAGTTAGATTAGGGTTTGATGAGACTGACGTACCTTTGTAAGGTAAAAGGCTCTAAATAAATAAAGATAAAAAAAAAGTCCTGGGTTCTATTCCCGGGTCGGGCAGTGTTATTGGGGTTTTCATCTGGAATTTCTTAGGAGAAAACCGGAGTCTGGATTTGCGCCCGGTTGATGGCAAGGCAATAGGCTCGCCCCCTATTACATGGGTCTCAAAGATAACTGGCGTAATGTGGGTACACCTCTGCCCAACTCCGCGGTGCATACAGGCGTAATGTTATCTTACGTGTTATGTAAAACTCACAACCATCAACCACTACTTTTCTAGACAGTAAATTTGCTGACCATTTTCTATTTTGTTAAGTACCTGGTACTTGTGGACAAGCCTACACTGTCCTCCCATACCTACTAACACTGTAATTTGAAAACATTGTAAAAGCTAAATTTTAAAAGAGTAACCATGGAGTTTTTGCTTCTTAGGTTTTTGCTCCTATGCTCCGCACTTCTCCATAGGAAACGACCAATTGGAACTGTCCACCTATCTTCTGACGTTTCATAAGTGCCCATGTAGGTTCATGTGAAATTAAATATTTTGATTTGATTTAAGGGGACTACATGACCTAAACGCAAGTTTTATAATGCTTAAAAGTATATGATCCGTTGCAGTAAACAAAATCAGAAAAATATATAATGATATTCTTCAGGATATAATACGCTAGTTAGTAGATAGTATGTTGCTAACAAAATACAACAAATTTGATGCGATAAAAAAAAGTCTCGAAGATACCTCAAAAAATGATTTTAACGATTAAAACCCATACTAACATACATGCAATCATTCCGTTTTTTTTTCAGATTATTCTTCATGCAACATTCAACGTGATAGTGTTTTAATTTTTTAGTCCAATCAATAGATTTTTTGTAAATAGAGATTTGCTTCATATTTTGCAATAAATTACCATATTTATGTCATCGCGCTTCTCTTTCTTTTGTATGGAGTCCGACAGTGACCACGCTTTAGCTGTTGTCAGTCCCTTAAAACAATCTTAGCTTAATTTAATGTCAATGACTGAATGACGAGACAAAGAATTCTTAACGGAAGTTTATGACACAATTTAAACGTTTTTCGGCTACGATGACGTTAAGATAGCCTTCAGTTTTGTTTCTCAACGTTTTCCTAGTAAAGTGGTTAGTTGAGACAAGTGTTTAATAGCTTCCAGGCATTGTTGTGATAGCATCAACATCGTGTTTTGACTAATCTCACGTCTTGCGGTTTCAGCAAAGATTTAAATCGCTAGATTTGCCCTCGCCGTACTTAGACCCACTTGCACCGCCAAACACCAAACGAGTTTAAAACATTATTCTGTTTCTGTCAAATGTTTGAAGATGACAGAGTTATAAGTGGGCCTTTATTAGTCACGCAAAACTGTCCATACTGCAAAGAGTGAGCTTACACATTATTAAACAGCGTTTCCATGACAATGAAGTCGAGTCACTGCATCATTGTGTGTAAGAGCTGTCATAACGAAACAGAAACGCGACTATATTTTGACGAGGGCGAATCTAACGATTAAAATCTTTGGGTTTAGATCCTCAAGTTCTTGTTACTTTGAAAGTTTATGTTTGCTTCTAACAATTTTGAGTTGCTATCTTTATTGTTGGGGTTGCAACTTCACGCCTAGAACCGTCTGCTTGAAATGTTTTACAACGTCCTGTGTGGATTTAGTTTAGCAGCACCGGAATTGTTCAAAGTTATCTTGAGGAAGTGTTTAAGGACAGACCCAAAACAAGGCTAAAATCGAATGCTAAGTCACGGATAATGCTACTTTACTAGTTACATTGTAAGTAAAGTACGGATATTGTACGGTTTCCTGAATCAGTGATGCTGATGATTATTAATTTATACCAAATGGGAATTGTAACACAGTATTGGGGGGGGGGGGGGGGGGGGGGGGGGTTTGTATGGTCCTCTTTGGGCAATCACAAACCGCAGATATAATACTACGAGTGGTTGAACTCATTTATTTTCCATACCGCAGTACAATTATCAGATACATTACTTCCTTATAAAACAAAGCAACAGCAGGATGACGCATTGCCTGTTAGATGTTTTGTACGCACAGCTGACTCCAAACGATCTTTGCTCTTTTATTTCCAAGACGACTAATGTACGATTATATACGTCATTTTGTTTACTTTTTCTTGAATCCTAGAACTTTATGTTTGCTGTTTTTTGTGAATCAGTTTCGGTAGCGGTATTTAACGATTAGTTAAATAAAATAATCGCGCTCCATTTTAAAACAGGAAAATATTTAGTTTAGCTCTCGAGAATCCGTGTTGCTCACCTCCCGGTACACAACATTATACAATAATATAAAATAAAAGAATAATGTTACTTTCCTCCGACTAGATGACACATACAATACCGAGACTTATCTAATATAATACGAGTCAATAAGTCCTTGCATGGCCTCATTCAATTTCTTTGTAAGTCAATGAACTGACGCTGCATGCATGTAAGTACACATCCAGGCATTCCTATTTTATTGTAATACTTTTACAAGTGAGTTGTACTCAGTTCGTATGAGAACATATCATGCGCCATGCAGCGCTGGAGGTCAACGCCCTTCGCAGACGCAATTTTTATTTATTCGGATACAATATCATACTACTTTGTGTAAATGATAACGAACTCATGTTATGTTTAGAATATAGGTTCATTTCGCGGAAAATCATTCAAATATACCTATTTGTGTTTAGTATAATTTACGATACTGATTATGTTTAAATTACAAATATCGGAAAGAGCCAGACGTTATGATTTATTTAATTCCTTTCAGATTGCGTGGACGTCAATCATTGTTGTAAAATGCTCGGAACTTACATATTTATTTTATTATTTCCTCTTTAAAAAGAGGTTGTTGCTAATGTTACTAGTGTTACTACTACTTCACTGAGTATCTACAAAATTAACTGCGGTTTTTTTTACTACAACCGTTCCAGTGTTATCTTTACCGAGGTGAAAACTAGAACAAGTACAATGTAGATTAAAGTAAAAGTTGTCGGTTAAGCTTACATAGTATTATCTAATGGTGGTATCGTTAATCGGCGCACTAACTGTTGTAGATAATATCTACAACAGTTAGTGCGACTTGCGTTAATCTGTAGTCCTGAAAGTAATGTCCTGAATGGAAATCCTCATAATTGACTACTGAATCCATTTCAGTAATTATTAAGGTAAGGTATTTTTTTCAAAAATTATATAATTTGCAATACTGATCGCCGATTGAGCCAAAGAAAATTAAATCTTTTTTCAAGGCAATAAGACTCAATTTCAAATGCAAAAAGTAGCTAGGGTAAACACATTTTTCTTAATAATAATAGTTAGAATTCAAAAAAAAATGTTTTGGTCATTGTATTATGCTTTTAACTCAATACTCTAATTGGGGTGTATGAGGTCTTGCGTTAATTATGTTACACGTTGTATAGGTACGTTGCAGTGCAGTGATTACACCGTCTGGTGATAAGAGCCGAGATACCGCTACGATTCCGATTGGAGGAAATTGTTGAAAGGTTCTCTACGGGTATAACTAGTAGCTAAAGAACATTGCTATGGAGCATTAACAGAATACAGACAGATGTAGGTATATTGATGATGATGGTTGATGAGTTTATAATATTTGAGGAAGACTGATTTATAAGGCGTCATTAATGCTGACGTGACGGAATGTAGTATGATGTGATGGTCGTATGGCCTTCCCTATAAATATGTAATCGCTATTATTGACTCTGGTTTCAGTTTCCTATGATGATGCCAATGTCATCGTCATCCTAGACAGTATATGGGACACATTTCCATTTTCCATATTCATTTGTAAGAAATTCTATTTCCAAAACCGTCGCGACACGCGTGCCGCACCGCCTCCTGTTGCGCGACGAGTGGGGCCTTAGTGTAGCGTGCGATACTCGTCGCGTGTCGCGCCTGTTTGCAGGGAGCTTTTAGAGGATGTTGCACAAAACATTGCCATCAATTTGACACGGCACATAAAATTGTTTATTAAATCTTAGTTAACGGCTTATCATATTAAATAATCGATAAGTAGTAAGTTGCATAATTAGAAATATAAATTAAAAAAAAATAGATAAGTATTTATAAATAGGTTCTACAGATAAAGTGTTGCAACATTAACGATTAGTGTTATCAAGACTTGATAATATAAAGTGCAGAGTTCATAAGTGTAAAATGCATAGTAGAATTTGTCTTTGTTTATTTACAGCACGTGCACCACATCAATTAACATTAAAACAATTAACACATACGTTTGGTTTGCTACGGGCGAAACCTATTTCAGATTGATTCAATCATTTGTACCATAAAAGAGGCACGAATTGCAATCGGTTTCACATTAAATTAGGTACTAAAGATAAATGCTTATTATTAAAGACTAGCTGACCAGACAAACGTTGTCCTGTCCAGATTTCAAATAGTTCATACAAAAATCCTATACGAAAACGGACGTTCAGTTTCTCCCAAAAAAAAAGAAAATGGGGAGTCTTTTTCAGTTTTTTTTTCTTTATAGACTTAATTAGGAACATTTTAAAAGAAAAAAATGCCAAATGGGTCCAACTGTTATCAAGTAATGCGCTTACCTACGAACAGCATTTAATTTCTATGTCACAGCGCCAACACTGATCACGCGATCTTTATTTTTGATTATTAGTAACGTCATCTAATTATTACTAACCGGAAACGTTTATTAGTGCACTTGGTCGAATAATAGGCAGTGGCAACACTGAAGTGACGGCTGTCGCTTGTCGGTTGATATTCGATATTTTTGAAGTTTGTGAACGTTAATTATGTTAGACGTTCTCACGTGAGAGAGCGAGAGCTCACTGAGCAGACTTGGTGTGGAGACGGTACGTGCGAAAGGATGTCCGGCCATCCTATATCGAATTCACAATTCACCGCGATTCCATATTGTAATCCGATTGCATCTGCCTAGTCAAGTGATATTTTTGTAATTAGTGAACTTTAGTGCATTAGTAGGTGTCTGTACTTAGTGTTTTGACTATTATTTCGGTTACCCATCATGTCCGACCATCCTAATTGCCTTCGTTATCTATTTATATTATTACTAGCTTCTGCCCGCAGCTTCGCTCGCGTGGATGGCGAAAATTATCCCACGGGAACGTGCTACCGGGATAAATAGTTTTCTATCATCCATATCCATTCAGCCGTAAAAGCGTAAAAAGGTTAAAGACAGACAGGCAGTTATTACATGCAAATAATCTTTTTTTTATTTTTATTAAACAGGTTTTTATGATTGTAAATGTCTAACTTAAAAATTATAATGATTCATTGTAATATGATTATAATTAATTTGAAATACTCTAGTGCCGGCATTGACCACGTATTTCCTACATATTAGCCAAGTTATATAAATAACTTTAAATAATAACTTTTAAGCGGGTGGTAAATAATACCTCAAGATACGGATTCTGACTGAAATCTCTTAAAAACAGGTACCACCCTTTTTTTTTTGAGGGTGGGTAATCATCAAATAACTTCTCCCGCTCTGGGCGGAGCGGGAGGGCGTGTCAGACTTTTGCTGACTAAAACCCACCCGTGTTCCTTCAGTTGCCTGTGCCAGGGGCCACGGTAACCCTTTCGGACTTTACTCTCCCTCACGCGAAATTTATGAAACAGCAATTTTTTATAATTAGGTACCCACGAAAAGCCTTAAGCCCGGCCCCCGACACCCCTTGGGGATGGTTTTACAAAAACGCTGAAATAAATTATTTTTTACCAAAAGCATACATTTAAATTTTCATATCCCTAACTAAAGAAATGGTAAGTTTCCCATACAAAGTTTCATCCCCTATATCACCCCCTTTTAGGATTATTTTTGAGACAAAAATTTGCCTATGTTCTTCCCCAGGATGTCATCTATCTCTCTGCCATTTTTTATCGAAATCCGTTCCGTGGTTTAGGCGTGAAAAGGTAACATCCAGACAGACAGACAGACATAATTACTTTCGAATTTATAATTTTAAGTATGGATAGAAGATAAATTACCAAAGCGTTGAGCGGAACAAACGAAAACGTTGCAGTATAAAATGCTCCCGATTCTCGTCCCAGAATATGACAAAAGTTGGCAAAGCTCGTGATCGTATCCAAGAAATCAGCTATAAACCTTATGTATAGTGGGCAACTCTACAGAATGGTTAGGTAACCGATATAATCTGTAGTACCCACTAAATCTGTTTAGTACCTCGAGTAGGTACCAGCCGGAACTACTCGCGTGAGTAATGAACGTGGTGTGACTCACCTAAGATTCTCATTAACTTGGTCGTCGCCCGGTAACGAAATTGTGTGTCTCAAGAAACGTTAAAATATCATTAAGTGCAATAATGTGCACTTTACACCGCTACTTGGAAACGTAAGAGCTGGTGCGTAATCATGCGTAAGCTTCTAATATAAATTCTGTAGCACTTTTTACGTCATAGCTAACGGGTGTGCTTTGAATTCTATTCAGCAGTCTCTATTCGACGTTTATTCATGAAAAACTGCTTATTATTCAATGAACGCAGATAGTTCCGTTATTAAAACCATAAATTACATTTTCTAAACACATAATACAAAGGTCTTATAGAACGAATAGGTAGTACAAGAAGTGGCTAGTGCACCGCGCCCTTTCTCCCCTCGTATGATGTATGGGCGCTATGCTAATTTCATTACTGCCAGGCACTCACAGCGCGAGTAGTGAGACTATACCCGGATCGCTTAATAGCCTCTCATTGGTCCAAATTGATTCCGCGTGAATTGAATTGACGAGAGCAATCTTTTGATATGACGTCGGTAAATTATTTAGTGAAATTCTGATAGTCACATTTAAAGGGAATCCGTGACGTTGTTAAATCATTTCCTCAGTACAAATACATTTGTAAAGTTCCAAGGTAATTTGCATAAGCTGGTTATAATTCCAATTACCTATCACATTATAAAGTAATGGTAACAACCACCAACCTAGTACTACGCTCCATATATCCACCCAGCCAGTTTCATCAGCTAGAAACATAACTACTTTAAAAGTTGACATAGTTGGTCCAAGCAAATATTTGCGGTATTCCAGACGTTCCTCTGTGTTTGGACACTCTCTGAAATCCCAGGTACCTTCGAGATGAACGTCAAACATTAATGTTATTACCGTGTCCCTCGTACGGGGAAGCGGTTACATTCGTGGAAGCAATTTAATATCTACTTGTTTGTTTTGTCATACCGCCAAATATGATATCAACGTATGTAATAAGCATTGTTGCAGTGTTGGCCAGTGGTATCGGAGAGAGGAGGCCTGTGTCCCAGCAGTGGGAACATTATAGGCTTGATTATGCTTAGGCTATAAGCATTGTTTAGCTACAATTTGTCTTTAGTTATATGAAATTTCCTACACGACGAAAATTGTTTACTTTTACCAAATCTTCACTAAGGGCTATAGCGCATATCAGACGCCTCAGTCGTGTGAAGGTTCAATTTTGTTTCATTTCACGTCCACACGACACAGCGAAAATTATATATAGGAACTAGGTGCGCCCCGCGGTTTCACCCGCATAAATCTCGACCCCGTGGTAATATCGGGATAAAAAGTAATATTATGTCCTAATCCAGGTCATGGTCTGCTCATGTGCCAAATTTCATCCAAATCAGTTCAGCCGTTTTAGCGTGAAAGCGTAACAGACAAACATACAAAAATCAATCTTTTCTCTTTATTAAATACTATTAGTTTAGTAGATTAAAAGTTCATCTGCTCCTTTAATTTTTCGATCATTTGGTAGGCGAGTGAAAGATGCCGAGTGCTGAAATCCAACATTATTGGATCGGTTCACTAATGAATTCATTTTTCACCTTTGATTCATTTGTGTTTAAACGTTTCACTTCGAGAAAATACGTCGACGAAAGGCAAACAATTAATAACAAGTGAACCCTCTGAATCGGCTTAAGAAACGATTAGATTGTATAATATCTCACCTAACTCTGTAGTCTGTGTTAACCAAAATATTAAATGCTTTTCTTAGCACCTTTAAAATAGCTTTAAAAAGGCAATTATGTTCTCGGCTCAGTTATAACAGGAGTAATTTTATTGCCTTCATCAACATTAAGCTTATAGTAATCTCTCTGTTGAATGTTTTATGTTAGTTGTTTAGTTCAGTAAAGCTAGCGGGACTAAAATGAAACGGTTAAATGTACCAGCAGCTCATACTCAAGTACTAAAAGCTTTCCCTCAGACACACCTTTTAAATAGCGCAGGTAGAAAGGTATGATGCAGCCATTAGGTGCATTGGCGAGTTTAAGCGACAAAGTAACGTTGTCTCTAGTGTTCTAAATATTGTGATCAATGTGATAAAAAAGGAACATAACTAAGCATACATTTATGTACACTTCCACTTTGCCAGCGAATTACGGCCTTTTCGTGGATTCCTATTTTATCCGTTTTTATAAGCTTTTTCTTTTGATCTTTTAAAAATGTAGAACATATTATATACATTTTAAAAGCTTGAGTCACTGATATTGTTTTGTAAACCTGTATAACGGATAGTGTACATCAGTGCCTCAAGCATTTAAAATTTATATATATGGATTTTACATTTTGAAAAGATCTATTTATATACGTCCCTAAAACTACCTATCTACGTACGCCTTATGATGATGAAGAGAATGGTAATTCTGAACCTAGAATATACCCATTTTTTTAAATAAAAGCTTGTTTGAGCTAGAAGAGCATCCAGCACGTCAGTCTGCGGACCCAACCTATCGTGCCCATACCCTTCAACCAGATTCGCAGGTACAACAGTCCACCCATACACAAGCGGAGAGCTGGTTGGCCTCGACACCAGGCTGCAGGCAGTCCAGTGTAGCCATGCCGTCCTTAGATGGCAGGCTAACCAAAGACAAACTTACGCATGGTCAGGAACGGCCTACGCCTGGTGACGGGGACCATCAATCACACAATTGGCATAACGGATAGTACTCTCTCTATGCTGGGCTTGCATGGAGGCTGAGGAAACCACCGCGCATGTGCTCTTTGAATGCACAGAAGTTAACCAGATTAGGACAGAAACCCTCGAGGCATCCAGAACTTACACAGATGTTCTCAACAGGCTAGGTGATTTAGTCAACTTCTGGAGGGAGGTGGGCTGGTTGGAATAACCACCGACGTCCGCCATGGCCCACGCACAATGGTCCACCTGAAGGACTAAGTGCGGAAATCAAAACACCATTACAAGAAACTTGTTTAAAAAAAAAAAAAAAATTAAGAATATTCGGAAATCCTGAAATATGTGTTTAATGTTTTTAACCGAAAGCCCAAATACAAATTATCATTGATTTAACTCAAAAATTTAACAAGACTGATTTTCATACAGACTTTCAAAAATCCTGAAACGCGTGTTTCACCGTTTTTTATCGAAAGCCCAAATACTCTTTATTGATGTTACAAGCATTTTTTTTATTTTAAAAGCTTTCAACTAAACTTAAACTATGTATTAAAACTTAAACTAGTTTAAAGATTCAAGGCGTGTACAGACATGATGTAAACATGTAACAGTATCTTCCACATACTCTACCTGAATACAAAACATTGATAAAAGCCTCCATGAACCAGCCAAACGTCAAGATAAACGGAACGGAACCAAATATTGTATGTCATTCCTTGACATCTGCGACAATGGCTTGTCAAAATGAATATGTAGTTAGCTTTTTCAGAACCCTCTTCATTGTATGATATGATACTGATTCAGATTATACTGTCATAGTTATAATATTGACTAGCTTCTGGTACCCGGGACATCGTCCGCATGAAATTCGGCCCCCAAGCCACCCCGCGCTATTATTTTGTTTTCGTTTAGCGTTTATTTCTGTCTTTTTTATCGTTTTTTTTTTGGCTCGTAAGGGTCGTAGCGTGATGCTAATTAGCTTAAGACCGCCCTCAAGAATTGGGCTGTCAAATGCAAAATAATTCTTCAAATCCGACGAGTAGTTCCAGAGATAGCGCGTTCAAACATAAAAACAAGCTCTTCAGCTGTATCTGAATATAGTACTAATTGAGGAAATTTCTAACGGCACCATTATTGATTTAACAACAAACAATCCTATGCTGGATTTATAAATAACTACACGGCACCTAAAAGGGATTGACCCGATTGACGTTAACAGCCGATTACTAATGTAGAAACTATGTTATTATTGTCACTTTTATTCCAATTTTACCGTAAACATTCAACCGCACACTGAATGGTTTTGCCATTGAGCTGGAACTTGCAAAATGGCGGGCATTACGAAAATGTGTTTTCCAACTTTTCGATTCCCAATCGGAAAGCAAAAGCGCATACGAAAATAAATATTTACACAAAGGCAAAGCTCCATAGCATTTATTTATTTATTTATTTAAAACTTTTCGCACAAAAGGTACAAAGGCGGACTTAATGCCTTAGGCATTCTCTACCAGTCAACCAAGGGTGGTGAAGAGATTAGATGGCAGGTGCTTTAATTGAAAGGAAAGGAAAGCATTGATTTGAGCGATGTTTAACAATGATAAAAAAAAATAAACTATCAAAATAACGTACACAAATATATAAATAAGTCCTATACACATACATACTATTTACTATACTATATATTTACATAAATATATATATATATAGCATTTCTCTTTCATATTCCATTTATATATTTCGATATCAGTATTTGGAGTATCGCACAGGAAGCGACGCATAGGATTCTATCCGCAGTTCCGTATCCAGTTTCGTTGTTCGTACGTTTTTGGATTTAGGATCATGTTGACCCACTTTTTTGCAATTACCCTAAAGGTAAATATTCCCAAGCCGTGATCTTCAGTATGTTTGCAATGCGAAAGACTTTTCGTGTTTGCATACGCCCGGAATATTCTCCGAAAAACATTTTGAGCACGATTTAGGGAAAAATATAAAATGTTAGTTAAAAAAATTGTTCGTGTATTTCATAGTCATTTAACAGTTGGTATCTAAGTGGCATAATAGCTAAATCCAGACAGTATCAATTTAAAAATACGTAAACTAATTACTCTTTATTGCTCTGACTCACTCAGATAACAGCTGTAGGCAGGCAATAAATAAAACTAGTATAATGATTATGTAAAAGATGGCGCATTTTTGCCCCTTTTTAGGCATTATATGTATAGACCGAATCTCTTTACAGTCGGATAAATAGAGCAAAAGCAAAGCGCGCACCAGGGAGCACTAACTTTGTGGAAAGGCGAAACCGTACTTTGCATAGAAGAGATCAAAGAAACAATGTAAATTATGCTTTATGCGGTCGTGATAAGCTCTAAAACAATAACAGAGATATTATGTCTATTTGTTTTACAAATACATAGTGTATTATGATTATGAGGAAATTATGTTTTAGTGACGTCATGTCATTGCAGACAGTCGAAGCGATACCGCGCAAACGAATATTTTGAATGTGAAAAATCACACGAGCAGGAAAACAGATTAGTTTTAATTATCCCTGTTGTGTGATCTCCTCGTTAGTAAACACACTTGAAATACATGACGTATTTTTTCGTTATCTCCATTAAGTTCCGGGAAAACGTAAACGTATTGCGTAAGGAATATTATTTTCAGTTGCAAGGGAATTTTGATATTTGAAGAATTGTCGTAATTACTCACTCAATCATTATTGTTCACTCACTCTTTCACTCTTCATATTTACTTGATACTGAAAACTTTCTTGTTGGGGTCCTGGTGTCCTAAAATACGGGTTTCGGCTTAGTTTAGGCACCAGTCTCCCACAAATAAATATACATATAATATCTTTAAGTATTAAGTTTTTCATTTGTATTTATTTGTGGGAGAGAAATAAATGTACTTATATCTTTTTTAGGGTTCCGTAGTCAACTAGGAACCCTTATAGTTTCGCCATGTCTGTCTGTCTGTCTGTCTGTCTGTCTGTCCGTCTGTCCGTCCTCGCTTAATCTCTGTGACCGTTAGCACTAGAAAGCTGAAATTTGGGACCAATATGTGTATCAATCACGCCGACAAAGTGCTAAAATAAAAATTGGAAAAAAATGTTTTATTAGGGTAGCCCCCCTATATGTAAAGTGGGAAGTGTTTTTTTTTTTAATTTTAACCCTAATGTGTGATATATTGTTGGAAAGGTATTTAAAAATGAATAGGGGTTTACTAAAATCATTTTTTGATAATGTCAATAATTTCGGAAATAATCGCTCCAAAAGTAAAAAACAAAGCGTCCCCCCCCCTCTAACTTTTGAACCATAAGTTTAGAAAATACGAAAAAAATCTGAAAAGTAGAACTTTATAAGGACTTTCTAGGAAAATTATTTTGAACTTGGATGGAAACAACAGATGGAAACTGCAGTTAACCAATATAATTTGGTCCCTGAATCGTATGAGCGCCTATACAATCCAGAGGTCAAGTTTCATTTGCCCGTATTTTTTTTTTAACTTCGTTTACATAATATTTTATTATCCTGAACGTATCTTTTTTCAAACAAAAAAATAATTATTAAAATAGGTTCTCGCAATTCAAAATTACCATCGAAAACTTCTGGCACGTCTATGTATTAATTAGTAACCCAATTCATGAATTTATAGTTTTCAAGAACTTTATCATTATGATCAAGAATGAGACATGCAACGACATCTATCAAAGGAATATGGTACTTGGTACTTATTAATAAATGCCTTCACAAGATAACTTTTAAAAGTTGTGATAGCAAAAGGTAGAAATGGTTTTAGTAAATCGAAAATATTTAAAAAGAAATTGTAAGGGTGCTACTTAAAGTATAACCAACAGACAATGACCAACAGACGCATTTTCAGCATTCTTGGAATGGCTGTCTGTTGTCTCTTTCGATAGATGGCGTTGTGCATCTGACGTCATTTTCCTGAATCGCGGTGTTAAGATTCTCCGTGACTGAATGACCCTCTCCCATGTTTGAAATCAAAGCGGGTTAGATAGAGTGTTGAAATTGAAAGTATTAAAAGTGTCGTTAAAAGTCTTGATCGTTAATCGTTTGGTTGGAAGATTTGGTTTCGAACAATTCGAACTTTGATTGAAAATTTTGAAGTACGAGCACGTACGAGGTAGTAAAGGTTCTAAAGGACTTATTTTAGACGCATTTTAGTTTTCGATAACCACGCGAACGAAGTCGCGGGCACAGCTAGTCGTAGTCTTAGGAGTCCTAACTAATATTATAAATTCGAAAGTAACTCTGTCTGTCTTTCTGTCTGTCTGTGGATCGCGAACATAATGGATAGTATGGATACCCACCTTTAAACTCATAAGTGGGAACACTTATTGTGACGGACGGGAAACTACGGAACCCTACACTGAGCGTGGCCCGACACGCTCTTGGCCGGTTTTTTTTATTACTGTTTAATGTTACATCTTACATATTAATATGTATTCTGTGGCATTTTGTTTGATCAAAACTACAAACGTAGATGGACAAGTAACATAACACCACACCAAACCAGTAAATAATCGTGAATTTATTATAAAAATTATTGAGGAACCAACAAAACAGCCATTTTACAAAACTGGCAGCAGTCATTTGGAAACAATAGAAACGTACTAATAACTTAAAAGTAAACTATAACAGCATATTATTTCACACGTTCGTGACACAGTACAGAAACCAGCGCGTGCTTTATTGCAATAACAATAAACATTTCGTTTTCAAACACTTCCTAAACAATTGCACTGAAATATGGCTGAAAAGATCGTAATAGGTCAACTATGAATAGACTGTATGCGCACAAGCATAATGCAATATGAATAAGAAACCTTATCGAAGTCAGAAAACGTTTTCCGGTTTTCCACCATGAAAGTGCAAACTGGCATAAGTTTGCAATATTGTATGCTAATGTGCAGAAGGAATGAACTCCACAAACCCATACGTAGGTAGGTACAAATGTAAGTTTATGAGGAAGCTCATGTGATAAAATATGGGCTCGAACAAAGGCATAGAAAACGCTACGCAAAATGGTAAGGGAAAATCATCAATAGGGCTGGCAGTCTTAACTCTTTGAAGCCTTCAATACTGCAAGACAGTTGATTCAGAAAGCCACACAAATACCGAGGAAACAACCGTTTTAATTTTGCAAGGCTTATCTTGGGCGAAAATGCTTTAATTGTTCCTGTGGAAACTGTTTAAATTGCTCCAAAATTGCGCTAAGTCGGTAAACTCCTACGTTAAGCCACAGTCGAGTTAAACCCAGTAAATCCCGGAACTAACAAGTCCTAACAACTAAAACTCGGGAAATCACAGCCCTATTAATCTGCTGTAGCACTCGGGGCCTAAAAGCAGTCACATCTACCTAATGCTCGTATTCTGAAAGCAATTCATTTTACTCCTGCCGCGTTAGTTTTCAAAGCATCATTTACGTGGTACTCCACGGTGGAAATACTTATGGCAGAAAGAGATGAGTTATTTTGTAATGCGTTTAAAAGCTATGCAAAGTTCTGGTAGTATAATGTACTCGCTGACAACAAAGAGGCAATTCCCGTAGTTTTAAGAACATTCCCATTTTAATCTGTCTCAATCTGTCAAAAATTATATGGCGTTTTAGACATTTGATTGTCACTGAAATGAGATTGCGACTTGATTTTGAGCGTTTTTAATTACGGGAATTGGCCTTCAGTTACCTAAATTTTTGACATTTGACTGTCGCTGAGATGAGATTGCGACTTGATTTTGAACGTTTTTAATTACGGGCATTGGCCTTCTGGTTAAAGTCACTGCTGAATTTATCGTCATTTGGTTTGCAACTTACAGCAGTTTTAATACCTTATCCCAGAATCTTCACCGTTGATAGAAATTTGCATAGATATGGCGTTTTTGACATTTGATTGTCACTGAAATGAGATTGCGACTTGATTTTGAGCGTTTTTAATTACGGGAATTGGCCTTCAGTTACCTAAATTTTTGACATTTGACTGTCGCTGAGATGAGATTGCGACTTGATTTTGAACGTTTTTAATTACGGGCATTGGCCTTCTGGTTAAAGTCACTGCTGAATTTATCGTCATTTGGTTTCCAACTTACAGCAGTTTTAATACCTTATACCAGAATCTTCGCCGTTGATAGAAATTTGCATAGACATTAACATATTGAGCAAAAATAATACCACATTTGGTACAAAGCTAGTATAATGACCGCCTAACGACTATGTTGTTGACTGCAAATCGAAAGGTCACCAGTTCAATGCAATCCATTCCAATAAAGTTACAGCAGGAATATTAGTGACAGACATGCAACATAATTATAGCTTTGTATAACTACGTTTTTATGGAAAATTCGCTTCCTCGCGTTTTTTTTTCCGTTCGCAATCCCGTTTAATTTATAGGTAGTAAAAATGCACCGAAACTAGGTCTTCACGCCAGGTTACACAAAAAGCTCGTCTAATTTGAGTGTGGTTACCAAACAAAGGGTATCTGTTTGATCAACAAACAAGACTGCTATGAACAGTGAACTCATTTACTGGTCAGTAGTGCCTGGAGATGCTAATATGGTGCAGTAACGTAGCTAGGGTTTATGTGGAACCGTTAAGGCGCTGGCCAAACGTAGATCACCGTAAAACGCTCAGTTTTTTGTCGCACAGTTTGGCATATTGGTACCTACAATTACAAACCATATTTTTTGTTTGTGTATTCAGTCATTGTCAAAATGTTCAAAGAAAAGACTCGTATCGTATTACAAAAATCGTAAAACAGAGCATCGCATAATTCTCAAAATTTTGAGCGTAAACTATCATATTATATGTAATGATAACAAAGGGAATTCTATAAAATAAAAAAATACCTACAAACTATTCCACGTGCACTTATTTTTTAATTTATTTACCTATATAATACGGTGATCATTCGATTCAACTAACTTCAAAGCGTCGCTGTTTTAAACCTTATTTTATTGTCAATTACCGAAAAATTTGCTTCTTACCGCGCCTTAACTACAAGTGAAAATTAATAGCGCCCTTATATCGACAACAAACCGCGTTGTAGGTACGCAACAGTAAAGTGCACCACCCCCCTATGGTTGACTGGTAGAAAATGCCTCAGGCATTAAATCCGCCTTTGTACAGTATGTTTTTACTTGTGCATAAAGTTTTAATTAATAAATAAAGGTTGTCAAAATTGCATAAGATTTCATAAGCCAGAGCACGTCCCGAAAAGCAAGCGAATTGATTTACAAAACCACTTCTCATTACAGACGGTCCTAACAAAGTATTAGTTCCAAGTAATGAAGTTTCCAGAGTTCATCGAAAACACCCTGTTTCCTTAGTTGTAATGCCGCATAGTGTTAAGATAAGTGTTTTTCTTGTACAACTGAAGTTAAATAAAAAATTTATTTTATTATTTATTATTTTATGAATTTTAATAAGCATAATGTTTCATGTTGGAACCAATTTTGATGAGACTCTAAAGAACATTCAAGGAAGCTAATTTAGCGAGTCTGCCGCTAACTCAATTTTCTCCGCAAGTTCGATCCAGATTTTCGGGGACGTGTTTCAGATCCAAATTAAATTTTCCAATACCAGAGCCGATGGTTCCTTTTGATGTTTCCAACATGGGATCATCCATGTATAAATAACCCTAGTAATGTTACGGTTATGATCCCAACACGTGGCACATTCGATGACGCAACTAAAACGCGTATGCTAGTCGTGGCAACAATACAATAACTTTATTGTTTGGACTCACGATGCTATTTCTTATTCCTAATAGTCGCCGGCGTTGATAGCGTAATTATTTTGACCCCATTGTTCAGACACAAAACGTACAATAATTGGATTACTCGCATCCGTCACGTAACTCGACGTACTACTGCCGAAGTTATCTAAAAATGGGAGTGTTTTCATTGCAGTTTATCTTTCATTCAAAATTGCTGTAAGTAGGCCTTCATTTTAATCGTAGCAACCCAGTTGCCCATGGTAACCTAAATTGGTCTATCAAACGTTTTCGGTTGAAACTCATCGATTTAATAAACCGATGCAGTTTGCAATGAAAGCAAACAGGTCAGTCGATTGACTAGCCGGGATCACAGAGGCACCAGGAATTAGGGCAGAGCAGTAATTACTTACACGCTCAGCGGCCTAGGGTCGAACCGGCAGAGCTGAAAGCGCTTTGTGAGGGAAATAGAGTCTTGTTACGGCTTGTTGAGCATTTCGAGCCATCTCGGCTACACGGCAAAACGGAAGTGGGTTAACTCGAAAATCCTTTGTTTGTTTATTGCTTGCTTCTCTGTAATAAACATTGTTTTGGACGTTTTGCTTTACATCATTCTTGGCTTTGAAGCATCCAGTAGAAATTAGAAAGTCGGCTTCTTCTATTTTTCTTTGTTATTTATTATAGGATTCAAGTGCTCATGAATAACATCCATTATCGCCCGAGTGGCTAAGTACCACCAAACAAAACAAGTGCTTGGCAATCACTTTCACAGAAAGTAGAATTATGTAGTCATATTCTTGACCAGCCGTCATGTATTTGATTTACAATTTGAACGCAACCGCGTGCGATGCGCTTGTTAGTATTAGGAGTGTGCAAATATGCCATGGATATTTAAATCTATCGTCAGTCCAGCCTTGATAGAACCCACGCGTATCTTATTGCTTCAGGTTTCTAAAAAAGAAACTGCGTTTTGTAATTCAAGATTATCATATTATTCGAGTTTCGATTTGCTCTTGTCTTGTCTACGATATTACGCAACAGATACTATAATTATGTTCTCAAGCTTACCTTACACTTTTGCAACGTTGGTACTATTTCATAAATATTGGTGCGCGGCGTGTGCTTTTCCACCATTCGATATTTTATAGTAGGTAGTTCTTCGAAAAGAGAACTGGCTCTGCAAAGCTAACCAGATTTCTTGATCCCTGACCATTTTTTACTTTCCCGTCTGCGAGCAGTCGCGAGATGTAACTCGGGGGGATCGGGAGAGCTCGACAGACTGGATCCACTATTGTCTCCGAGTGAAATTCCGGTATACGCCGGATCGACCGGTTCCTGCAGGACGAGGGGAGCGCAAGGTTACGCGTTATTTAGCACGCACGTGCGACGCAGTACTAACGTCGCGTCGTACTCGAACCAAAACTGTGTTCCAATTTCATATGGTTTCGAACGAAACATTTGGGTTTTTTAACAAAGATCTTCTATTCACAGCATTTACGTCAATCGAGCGCTGAGACTGTGTCATCAAACGTAATTTATGGATGGTTGTTGCGAGGTTCCCACGGTCGTGTTGACTGTCAGTAATGGACTCTAAGGTTAATGTTTAACTCCAGGCGCATTACTAGACACGATGCGAACCGCTGCAGTTGCTATTTTCATTTAATGACCTCTGTTTTTTTATGACAAAGCTTTCTTCCACGAAGTCATGATTATAAAATATAGACTTGATCGAACTGCAGTATCAAACAGTACAGTAACCATTATCATAAAGAAATACATTAATCGTAAAGAAGTACAATACGTACAATAACTGTAGATAGAATTACATAACAATGGGGGCCTGCCTGTTCCCACAATTTCGAATTGTCTGACGCATCATAAAGTTTTACAGAGTTTAAAATTACCCTCATTTCAGATAAGGAACTTGGGGCTGCGTACTTATTGACACACGGAGTTCTGGATTATATTATGCTAGTCAAAGTGGAAGGAGGTTTAAATACCATTTCTGCTTCTCTTAAATAATATATTAAAATAAATTACAAGAATTTAGCTTTCACTTGTGTTGATTATGTATAGTTTCAGCTATACACACGTATTTTTTTATTTTGCTATAGCTGCAGTAGTTTACGAGATAATAAGCTTTAAGTTGGAAATGGCACGGGGCGCTCGCGCGGAGAAATGCCGATCGTGCGGCCTGACGTTTCGCGGGGGTGCAGCGGCGTTAGGCGGACGTTCAAGTGGATCTAGTTAGATAGTGTGTTGGAAACATAATACAACTAATTTGGTATGATAGAAAAAGTCACGAAGATAGCTCTAAAAAAATATTTTAACGATTAAAAACCATACTAATATACATGCAATCATTCTGTTTTTTTTCTCAAATTGTTCTTCAAGCAACATATTAAAGTGATTGTGTTTTAATTTTTTTGTCCAATCAATACATTTTTTTTGTAAATAGAGAATAATTGCTTCATATTTTTCAATAAATTACTGTTATACTACTTTGTTATATTACGTGTCATCGCGCTTCACTTTATTTTCTTTGCAGTCTGACAGTAACCACGCCCTTAATAAATCATACAATAAAATTTAAAAATACCCACGCTCAACATGGCGGCATGACCAGGATTTTAATTTCGATATTATCGTTTTCAACAGAAGAAGTTCGCTTAATTTCGAGAAGTTCGCTCGAGACACTGGTTTGCCACTACTTTTTGTAGAACCAACTCAGGAGTACGCTCTCCGTTGCATTAATTGACACCTACAATGTGCAGTTTGGCTCAACTGATATTACTTATGTATCAAAGCAAGGCTATATTTAAAAAAAAAAATTGTTACTATTTTAAGTGATCAGAACCCTAATAATTAAGTAATGTTTACTTTTAGTCTGTTTATTTTTATATATTGTTCCTTCTAACAACTAGTAGATCTGTTTAGTAATATGTGGATAACGTTGTGAGTACTTGTGAGTAGTGTATTTGCTACCTCTATTATTAAGTTCTAACATATGTATACATATTATTACACTGCTGTTTGTTGTCCCTAAATAAATAAATAAACAGACTTTGAACATAGGACCATTTATAGATAATAGTAAAGCTTCAATCTTGAGGATTATTTTGATATAATACACTAACACATAGGGTTAAAAATAACATTTTACATGTCACATCGTAACATGGGATTTCTCGACCGCTTGCAAAAATTTCACACTGACGATGTTCAACTTTAAAAAAAAAATCTTCTAGGCTTGACACACAGTTTTACCAACTTAAAGAAGCGGAATTTAATGTAGCGCTATCTCGTATATTTTTAGGAAGCTATCATAGAGCTACCATAGTTTAAAAAAGTTTTAAAGGGAACAAGTCGGCGCGACTACTCTGGTAGTCAGGACGTTCAACCGGAAAAAGTCTTTGACTACACTATGGTAGTTCTAACGTTCGAGTGGATATATACAGAAGAATATCATATATTTTTCTGATTTTGTTTACTGCAGTGGATCATATACTTTTAGGCATTATAAAACTTGCGTTTAGGTCATGTTGTTCCCTTAAATTTCATAACAGAAGCGTGCGAGAGGCGCAATAAGGAGACTCAATTACGGGGCTAAAGTGGCTCGGATAAAAACAGGCTGAAAAACGAAGCCCTACACTACACATCACTTTGCCATGACCAACCGAGACAGGAAACAGAGGAATGAAAAATTCAATTCCAACCGGAATTTACGACTTTTTATGATTAACAGTGGCAGACTGACAGCAGATAAAACAAAAAATATTTGGGAACATACATTTTTTCAGTGTTCTGAGGGCTTCGAACTCCCAGAGTATGGATGTTACTTTAGAGACATTTTAGTAGGAATGAACGCGGAACTCCAACATACTTAAAAAAATCTTTGTTGATACCAAGAAGGTGTGATTACAATGAATAAAGTAGCTTCAACAGTTAAATTTTGCTTTTTAATTAATATTATTAGAATAGAAGCTATTAACGATAACTATTATTTATTATGTGCTACTACTTTGTTGATTATGTAAGTTTGTTTGTAGCCAACACCCACTTTTCGAGTCACAGCTTTTGCCTACTAACACAACTTTTGTCGTTTGTTGCAATTTCGTTTGAATTTCCCTAATAACGGTTCATTCACATGGCGTCGTTTAGGGATTTAGGTACCTACTTAGTTATAATTATATTTAACGAATTTCACTGTAAATTCTTATCTAAAATAAATCTGTTTCTATCATAGTTTATTTTACATTTTCCTCCAGGTAATATTGCAGCACAGACTGTTCTGAAATATAAATTTAGTTATCTGGGTTCGATAAAATGATATTATGTTATAATATTATGGTCCATTGTCATCAGCGTCAAAAAGGAAGGAAAATTGGTACTTAACATAATCTAAAAATAAATCTACTTTTACAACTACACCACTCATGTTTATTTTTACCTGATAATAATTTATAAATATATTATAGGTTAGTTGCTACCTATTTTTTTTTTCCCAAATAAACGTTTACGTTTTGCACACCACCACACCTAACGATTGTAGATATTATTGCATTTCAGATACCTAATATTTACTGGCAAAATACACCCAAGGTTTTTAACCACAATCCCAGAATGTTTGTCTGAGGACACTTATCAAGTCCTAAATCATCAGCAATCATTAGCAGGTAATTAAGGAGAAACTTAAAAGATCTTGTGAGATAAGATTAGAAAACGTGCCTCTCCAAAAATCTTAAAAACAAAATACCTCAAACCCAATTAGGCTGGCGATCAAAAATACGAACCCGACGCGAGTGCTTCTCCTTAATTAGATTATTTTAGCAATCCGTACCGTACTCATGAATTATATTTTTGGGGGCCACTTGAAGGCTGAATCATAACCAATTTCAAAGCAAACGATACTTGTGTTCCTCTTCGTCATTCAACCGTTTCAGTCTATGGCCAAGGTTCGGTTCACTAGAAACTGGTTGTGAACGTTTTTAGCAAGGACAGACTTAATTAATAGCTCGCGTACAGACTGCGATTGAACGCAGAAACGCTATTATTCTTCCAACCTTTGCTTTAGCAATGTAAAATAACACATCATCTCTACGATCTATTTTCAGAACACGAGGTCAACGTCTGATACACCTCTAGGCTCTGATCTCAGCCTAATCTTGCATCACACTAATGCTTAGATAAAAGAGTAGGTACAACCACATACCGTAAACTTACTAAATCCCACATAGGGTCCCAATCGTTTATCAAACAAACATCTGTCTACTTAGCTGCCAGCATCCATCACTAAATAAAAGCAATCAGATTGTTAAGTTGCGACCGTGGCCAAGAGTGGGATTTGTGTGGCTCGTACACTAATTTGATTACGTATAAAGCGGGTTTTGTATGCGGGTGAGCATTGTCTGAAGTCGTGGGACATAAGGTCTACCGTTTGCAACAGTGCCCGAGGCTGAATAGTATGTCTAATTCGATTGATTGCACAATACAAACGAAAGTAGACTGCTGTTACATGTCACTTTCAACTGTCTAGCTAATGGCTTTCATTGTTGGCCATATTACTGGAGATTAATCTAAAAAACTGTTATTATTTGCTTTCTATGTGAGAAGTTGTGACCTCTAATAATACAGGACGGATTAACTGCTCTGTGGGGTAATTGCGAAACACACTATCAGCAGCAATCGCTTTCATTTTGACAGTTCAACAACATTCATTGTACGTTGCTAAGCAGACAAATTTTTCGAACATAATGAAGGATTAGCGGTATCATTCAAAATTATTCAGATTGTGATGGATAGTGTCTTACGCAATTAGGATGCAGAATTGTTGCGTTATTTGAAACAAGTCTTATTGTTGTGTTTTCATTTAATTATGACGATTAGTACGTTTTAATTGCAAGTTAATGTCGCCTAAGGTTATCTAGAGGTAGGCATTAATCGACAGTAAAACGTAGATCGTTTCTAGGAACGCAAAAGCCTACTAAACGCTATCGTTATCGATACTAATAAAATACTCAATCAATAGTCGATTGTTCATAGTGATAACACGAAAATTCGATAAAGTTGATACCAGGCGTACTGTTCTGGGAAGGTCTATTTAGGTCACAAATCATTTTAAGTACGGACGGACAAAATGATCGGAATTTCCATATCTCAGTTTTTTTGAAAGATTCGTTTTGCCAATTTGTAATGCAATATTACTACTTCCCTAGTCCATCCATATTAATAGAGTAGAATTAATTGGAAGGTGCACACAAATATTTAGATAATTGGATTAATCATAAAAGTTCAAAGTTGAATAGGTACATTACTTTTAAATATGAAAACTAAGGCATCTTTAACAAAATATACCTTCAGTAAAAGTGTTTTATTTAGAAAGGCCGTGCCCTATTTGCACAACACAAATGAAAACCCATTGTTTCGACTTCCATTCACAATGACAGGAAAAGTTGCCAAAAGGTAGAAAGTCTACTTCCAATCTTGGTGAACTAACATAAGAAATAGGTTGAGTCTACATAGTAAGCTGTTACTTGAGAACTTCGCAATGTGGACTAGGTGTTAGTATCAATTCGCTAATAAAGTAACCCGGTTTCATTCAATTGACTCTAACAATTTGCACTGCAGATAAACAGCTGACACACACCTTTTTTCGTGTATTTAGCTATCAATTGGCCTCGGCTTTTAGTGTCATCGTTTGATCGAATAGTTCATTCCGTCACCGGCTATCTATGGGTTAACAATACACCTCTGCCCTTTGAGGATCAAGGCTAAGTTCGTTTGTCCGTCTATATCCAATTATCCATCCATCTATTGGCAAAAGAGATCGCTCATCGTTACCCCTCCTGTCAAATACATGCTTAAGCAGGACTTTTATAAGAACGTCTAAGACTTTCAAACTTGTGTGTGAACAAAGATTAATGTGATTGATTTAGATGTTAACGTTATGTTAACCTAACGAACTCTGTGATCGTGCACTTTTTAGAAAGGAGTCTGCAATCCCTTAGGTACTTGTAAAGTGCAGAGTAGGTAATACATTTTCAAAGTCGTTCGGAAACTTGATGGTGGATGGGCTGGGCTGGCGGGAAGCTCGGCAAATAAATCTAAAATGTTCGAGAGACTCACGGAAACTGGTTTGAAAGTTTTGCAAAGTCCTCCCTTTATTTTTACTTTCGTCTCGGTTTGGGAATAACGAATCTCTATAAAGCATTCCTGGAAATTGGAGAATGGATGACTGGTATAAACTACTTTACAATTTGTAAATGTTAAAACTTGTAGTCTTCTTAAAAAGGAATAGGTAATGCTCCCATGAGACCCAGGCCAAAGAGTCCGAATGAAATAGGAGGGAACATGGACTCGTAAAATAGTATTAAAAGTAATAGGTGTGTGTCCAATTCTATTAAAGACGACCTTCAAGCTTCGTGCGGATTTTGTAAAAACATCAGAATGTGTGACGAACAGAAATAGATTTTTAGTGTGTTAAGTGGGCTACATTGGCCTAGGTCTTAATTTTCTGCTGCAGATAAACACTGCATTGCCTACAAGTTTTACTTCGTTTTCATAACGTTTTATCCGCCATGATATCCGAATCTGTCTACGATTTCCAGATAGTGTGTACAAAATGACGATGGAACAAAGGTCGCGATCGTGCGTTTTATACTCGAGTCCGAGTTTAAGTATTTATCTGTGACTGTTTGAGATCCGAGGAAAAATCAAAGACCTTGAGAAAGCTACAAATCAGGCTACGACTTTTTGCCGGCCTGTATAATGTAATGGAGGTAAGCGATCCAGTAAACTACTGGCCAAAAGCTGAACATTTATATTATAGTTATATAAAACTGCAGAGACACTCACTGATTAATTATAGTTATATAAAACTACAGAGACCAACTGCTCAAGGCCCATCCATCCTTGGTGTTCATCATTTGATCAGATCAAGAACAGCCAAACATTTCATGGCAGAGATGCTTCTCTACCATGCAATGTTTGGCTGTTTGTGATCTATATCTAAAAATGACAGTAGGCACATAATGATCTGGGCAGCAAAATTGTGAAGATTGCATTTGGGAAAGAACTGCATTTCATTTATTTATTTAGAAAATATTCACATAACTATTATCTTAGTAGGAGTCACTGACGAGTATTCGTCGTATTCTAAAAATAAAGTATTTAAAACATGAGACCTCTCATAATTAGAAATGGATGTTCAAATACTAAATGCAAACAGCTGCTCAACTGAATAAACAATGCAGAATGCATTTCTAGGTAAGAAGATTAGGTACATAGTGCTAAAAGGAAGTTAAATATTAGCCCATTGAGACTGTCCTACTTTCAGTCTTTGTGTAAGAAAATAACAGCTAAAATTGTATAGCTCGAAAATAAATAAATACTTGTTGAATTGTTCATGATAATTTAAATTTATTTTTGTGCACTGTTTTGTTAGGTATGTAAAGTACCTAGTCTGATATTGTCTATAGGTATGTTTGTTTATTTATTATTATTTTAAGTTTATTTATTGATACAATGCACTATAATAAAATCAAAATAATAATAGCAATGACATTGGCAAATTAGTGATGGACATTCCTTATTAAATCTTACTTAAATTAACTCAACCGACATTGTATTTATAAAATGTCACAACAATTATTGTAAACAATAATAAATACTTATGTTGGTCAGGTTTACCAACTTTTTCTGTTCAGCCTGACAGTACTGGCATTTGCCCAAGTCCACCTAAGGACACAATTCATGATACACATTATTTTAATACCCCCCACAAATTGTATAATTCTTTAAACTCCTTGAATAAATCGTTTTCCAAATGCACACAGCATCTCTCACGGTGCATGATCTCATAAAGCCCTATGAATTACATGACTCAGTAAGGGCAGGTTCACATTGCAAAACAATATATCACAGTATCAATTAACTACATAATATTGTGTTACTCAGCATCTGAGTGAGTTAGGATGCAATCTGAGATTGTGAACCTAGGTCATAATAAGACGTGCATATTTGCATATCGTCGGTCAGAAACAGTAGTAGAACATTTCAAAATGAGTTGATAATTTTTTTTTGTATTGGAACATTTCTGAATGTTTTAGTACTGAACAATAATATGTGCTCAGTGCAGAAGTGGAACTTGTATTTTTAATAAAATTCTATGCAGAGTTGAACTTGTTCCGATACTGTCATAGAAACGTCATTGAAATCGTAATTATAACACACAAAAAAATTAAAATACCCAAAATTCTAAAATGTTCCACTACTGTATCCAACCAACAATATGCTTAACTTGAATACTTGGTACATTTGATTAAAATTATGTGTAAATAAATATTTATAGTAATATGGAGTTAGTTTTGCTCAACTGTTGGCTTTGTTTAAGTATATTTTATCATTGTTTTGCAGAATATAATGCAACCAGCAATCCACCACTGCTTCGCATTGTTTTAACGACTTGACAAAACATCAAGATTTCTTTATAATAAATAAGTTTCTTATTAATGTATTTTACACATAATATAAATTTCTAAACAATGGTGAAATTGGCATCAAAATCAAAACACAGTGATTATAATTAATAATAATAGAATACAATGTTTTATTATCATTGTATTCTTACTTCATACTTATCAGCATCACTGAATATCATAATTATTATGTTCAACTCCATTGCCACACAAAATACTACCTGAATAATGATACCATACATATTAAAGCAAAATTTTTCCACCTGGTTGAATTTATGATTTATAAGACAAAGAAGCATTAAGTGTACCTCAGTTGATTTCTTATCCTTTTTTTTATCTATTTCCATGTAAGTATTTTCATGATAAGATATAAAATCTCCAAATATATTATTGTGTTCAATAAAAGGTCAAAACACTATTCAATACAAAACATTCCATTTTATCTTCAATTTTGTATTCCTAGCACATATTATGACTTTCATACAGTGACTTCCTTTGTATCTGATTTAAAAAGAGACATATTCAAATTAGGCTCTATGGTAAGAGTACAGTTGAATTGGTATCCTAAACTGGAAAAAGGAAGCACTTAGCTATGACAAGTTTTTAAATGTAGAACAAATTAAGTAAATGAATCTGAAAACAATAATAAATTGATAAATCCAGGGACCAGTTTGTTTTAACATTGAATGTTGATGGTATTATGCCTTTCAAAGCATTGGTGATAAAAAAAACACATGATCTATGTTAAGTATGATTATCTATAATAGCATAGTTGTTTTAATAATATTTCTGTAGCAAACTTTTTTAATGCATAACACTTTCTACATAGAAGTACAGCCCAATTCAAACTTTATGGCAGCTCAGAACATGAGATGAGTCACTGTGAGTAACAAATTCACCTTTAATGGGGGTGAGGGGCGGGGTACAGTGCAGCGAGTAGCGCACTTCAAGAGCTGCCATAAAGTTTGAATCGGACTGTAACTGTTAGATGTAACATTTGAGTGTCCAAAAGGATACCTATGAGGAAATTGACCAAACAACAATAACCATGAGTAGATAGTCCTTTTCCCTAATAATTATAACATGCATACTATTACCATCCAATGAACTTCAATCAGAAGATACATTCAACAGCCTTTCATAGAAAAAATACCCTTATTAAAACCTATATTAGTTGTCTACTAAAGCATTCCTTCAGTCAAGCATCTGGTTGTTTATTCGTGACCCTAGCCATGACGGCTTATGTTCCAAACCTTGCTAAATGCCGAGAAAAATAACCTACAGGTTACTTAGCAAGTTATTTGTTATCACCTCATTACTCATACTTTTTCAGGTCCGGCGTAGACCGAGAACACAATAGGATAGTCGTAATAGCAAATAAAACGTGTATTATCGTTGTATAACCAGCACTAATAGAGAACGCGCTGGATACGGCTCAAACCAACTTCGCTAAAGTCGATTCAATTTAAAATATGACGTCAGACGTTAACAATAAATTGGAAAGCATGCATTTCAAGTAAATATAGAAAACTTACCCGTCACCGACCACTACACATTTAATCGCCTGCATTTCTGCGTTCTACTCGACCGTTGTCACTAATAAAGCACAATTACTAAGGGTGGCTTCGGATAACTCGGATTTGCGAAAACTGCACTGTTACCACGTCTAGTTGCAATCAATACACATCCGCATCACAATCAACACTTGTACGAGTGAACTGCACAGTTTTTAGATAAAAATATTAATTTCATATCTCTTTGCTGGCGATAAGAGTAATTTGTTCACGAATCCTCCGTTTCATTCACTTTGGAGTTGGAGACGTTTCGCTCGCCGATTACGTACGTTCGGCATTAAAAAATAATGTTGCCAATGCCAACAATGAATTCAGTTTTACCCATTTTCCGTAACTGTCCACAACTAAATGCCAAAGCATTCTAGAAAATATTGTTGTAAGCTTAAAAAAATATAATTCTTGTGATCGTTGATGTTGCTATATCTATATATATATATAAAACATACCACTAATAGAATTAGAGAAAAAGTCAGACGCTATATATCATTATCTCGAAACAAATATCACTAAACTAACGTTGTTATTAATCAAAATTGATTTATATTTTATCGTTGGAAGTTTGTCAAAGAAACTGATTTATTTGTTGTTGTGTTCGAAGAACGAAGAAGATGAAAATGAAAAGAAAAAGCGGTTAATGCCAAAAACTCCCGATTTAATTCATATTTGACAATGCTGGTCACATTGACATACCATAAACAACAATATTTTTTCTTTTGAACACATGACAAATGAAAAATGCCTAAAAAGAGTTTACATTTTTCTTTGAATTAGAACACAACTTTGAATAATTATTTTATCAAAAAAAAAAATTACGAGTAATCAAGATTTATCAATTGAATGATAGGAAAACACATTTTATTGCTGATTCACCGAAAATTAAACTACTTTACGGTTTTCGGTAACCACTCTAGCATAGCACGTTTTTGCGCGCTTGATTATCTATAATCTATGGCAAGCTATTATGGCGACTTCGATAGATCGCGTTGCGCGGTATTGCGTGATACGATTGTTGATTTCCGTTATAATATGGCAAAAGGTGATAAAGAGTTAGAAAAACCTATAGTGAATAACGAATTACCTAATCCGGATTGTCGGAGTACTGACCATGAAGACTCGGAGTCGACCCAGGAGCAGCCTCTCGACATCGGAGAGCATTATTTGGTGCGGCGTTCGGATGAGTCATGGCACCCGGCTGAGATTATACAGACGCGATACAATGCCACGGAGGGCTGTTACGAGTATTATGTGCACTATGTCGGCTACGATAGAAGGCTCGATGAATGGGTATCCCGCCTTAAGGTTATGTCTGATAGATTCGACATGTGCGAACAGTCTAACAACAACATAAACTGTGATCACCTGCTCACCGACAAGTCCGGCCGGAAAATAACAAGGAACCAGAAACGTAAACATGATGAAATTAATCATGTTCAAAAGTCTTACGCGGAGATGGACCCCACGACAGCGGCGCTCGAGAAGGAACATGAAGCTATCACTAAAGTTAAATACATCGACAGGATACAGTTCGGCAAATATGAGATAGATACGTGGTACTTCAGCCCCTACCCCGACGAATATGGCAAACAATCGAAGCTTTGGATTTGCGAGTACTGTCTGAAATATATGAGAATGGAAAAAACATACAGGTACCATCTCAGCGAGTGCACCGCACGACAACCAATAGGTAGTGAGATATACAGAAAGGGAACAATAGCTATATTTGAAGCAGACGGCAAGGAACACAAAATTTACTGTCAAAATCTTTGTTTAATCGCAAAACTGTTCTTAGATCACAAAACATTATATTTTGATATAGAGCAATTCTTATTTTATATATTATGTGAAGTTGATAAGCATGGAGCACATCCTGTTGGCTATTTTTCTAAAGAGAAGGATTCTCCGGAAGGAAACAATGTTGCCTGCATACTGACTCTACCTCCATATCAGAGACAAGGCTATGGTAAGCTGCTTATAGCATTCAGTTACGAGTTGTCCAGGCTTGAGCATGTAGTGGGTAGTCCTGAGAAGCCATTATCAGATTTGGGGAAACTAAGTTACAGGTCTTACTGGTCCTTTGTCTTATTAGAAGTATTAAGTGTGAGCCGAGGTACATTAAGTATCAAAGATCTGAGTTCAATGACAGGAATATCTCAAACAGACATCATTTCCACCCTGCAGTCTATGAATATGGTAAAATATTGGAAAGGGCAGCATGTTATCTGTGTTACACCGAAGATAGTTGCAGAGCAGTTAGCAAGCTCTCATTTCAAGAAGCCTCGGTTGTCTGTAGATCCGTCTGCATTGAGGTGGACACCTCCGCACAAACAGGGGAACTCTGCGAAAGCTAAAAAGTAGTACAGGCTAACAGGCACAGCTTAGAGATAAAGTAAATAGTCACAATAAAAGGACTTTCTCTAAGTACTGGCCTGTTCTAAAAAGACAAATAAATTGTTTACTGATATATAATGTTTATGTGCTAGGATGTAACTTTAACATCACAAATGAGTTTACCAGTCTGGTGTGGTTCAAAGTGCGTTTAGAGCATGTATAGGATGTGGACCAGAATCAAAATTAAAAAAAAAATATTCCTTGTATTCACAACTTGTACAATACTCTGATAAACTTTAAATGAAGAATGTCACATTAAATTTTTGAGTTATAGTGAGGGACTTTAACGAAAGAGGTTTGCAGTATGACCTTTACATATTTTTTTTTATTTACAGTTACTCAATTGGGATGTTAAAAGTACATCTTTGTGTTATGCAGTGTATAGATCATTGCTAGACTATTATTGGTAAGTTACGAATAATTCTTGCTTTAAGGCCAAAATGCCTGGGTAGCGCAAACTTCAAATGTTCTTTAATTGTAAGAAAATTTGAATTTCGTAGGCTACCCTGGCACTTTCCCCTTTAGTAAATTCAAATGTTCTGTGGCATTTGTTGTTGAAGAAGAGATAGATTTAAAAATTGCTCTAAAGATTTACCAGTAAAGGATTAACAAAGCATTTCTAAGTAAAAGTAGAATAGGCAAAATAATGAAAAATAAGTTTTAAAAATATAATGATTTAAAACAAAAAAAAAAACATACATAAACAAGGTTTTATGTGCGTAACAAAGCCTTCAATTAGTCGTTTTTTTTTCAATTTGTTTTAGTCAAATTCATGAATTAAATTGTAATTGACATTATCATTGAACTATTGAATGTGGCTAGATAATGTGTACTATCATAATATGATGTTCATGACCAATTACATGCATTATGTATGCAGCTGACTCAAACCACTCATTATGTCACTGATTATGTATTCATACTTAATTACACTTTTTTCTGTGGTAGATTCTAACAAATCATAATACTTGTCAGTGTCTCCATGTGTAAATCGAGAGATACGGTGTTTCTAGACAAAATTACGGTGCATCAGCTAAAAGTGTTCCATATAAACTACCGTGTAATATTTCAAACGAAAAAATCCCGAATATATACTTGCTTTTTAATTATTTACAAAAAAAAAGTGAAACATGAAAAATTTATTATTATTGTTTTTCGGATTTTTTTAAATTTAAAATTTATATTTTTTTAATGCGTTAATTCGGAATCCGACTCTTCTAGCACGACAATGTCATTTTCGTTAAGGATTTATTCATTTTTGTCAACCTATCGTTAGTTGGCCTGACCAATACAGTTTTTGCAATTTCTTTGATTGATTCCTCGGTTTTACGCAGTATATTATGATGAAGTATTTACAACGTAATTTCAACGACACTGTAATAAGTACCTTATTACATTGACGGTAGATTAAAACCAGATTACGGTGCATCTACGGTAATTACCGTGTACATGGAGACACTGATACCTGAAGGCCAATTCAGGTAATTAAAAACGTTCAAAATCAAGTCGCAATCTCATCTCAGCGACAATCAAATGTCAAAAATGTAGGTAAACGCTATACAATTTATGACAGATTGAGACGTGAGATTGGAATGCGAACGTTCTTAAAAATACGAGAATTGTCCCTCTTTTAAATGATTTTGTAAAGTAAACAATTGAAGAGCTGTTCATTTTGCCAGTTGTATTTTTTTTTATTTGGCAATGGTGAATTTTGTAATGGTGTAGTCTGGTAACTCAATGCCTTTCATTATAATAACGAAAATTAGTATTATTGTCATTTTTACCTCTATGGAAGCATTAAAACATCTATTAGTTAATATGTACGTGAATAGACTGGTTATTCACATTAAATATATATTTATATAGAAATGGTACAAAATTCACGATTCTTATTTAGAGTTGCCAGCATCATAATCATAAAACTTCAGTGTGAATAAGAGAGACATTTCATTAACTTGACGTCCTTTTCAACTGCCATCGATTTGATGAAGTCATATCTGGTTGTTGACATTAAATTGCTAACTTTGGCTGGGAATGTTCACTGGAATAGACTCTACCACTTTCATCCCAAAGTTTTAAAGTGTAATCTAGATCTGTATTCTACAACTTATTCAGTTCCTTTTTATACTGGTAACAGTGATACTAATGATTAAGTTTAATTAAGTTTCTACAGTGACGAATGAAACTGTCTGACAGTATGGATGTTTATTTTAGCTTTAAGTATATTTTCGTCGTTCATATGTTGACGACTTTCTGTAACACTTACAAAAACTTAGAAATGTACCTAAGTACGACTTTTAGTTGTAGTGACAAGATAGTGCAACTGGCAATTATGCACACGTTTTCCAGTTCAAATTGCCTCAGAACATCTCCATACCTGAACGTTGTTCATTGTTAATAATAATAATTATTCAATACCCCTTAAGTCCAATCAGAAGGTGGTATTGATCAGCGATATATTTTACAGAAGTTGTATAAAATATCTATAAAATAAATGTTAATGACCCTGTGAATTAGCAATCTCTGCGCTAATTGAAAACATGGGTAAATATTACGTCATAATTATTTTTACTCCGACGCAGCTCGGCCCACATAGATTTGAAAAATAAAACCATGCCCTCAAACGGGTGTGCGTGTAAAGTTAGTCCGCGTAGGCAGCCCGTTATTGTTAAACTATTCTTCTGAACAAGCCTGTTCTAAATACAATGTCATCTCAGTAGGAAATGTGCAATCTGGTTTAGAACAAACTTATTCAGTTTGTGTGAATTCGTACTTCCGCATCTGTACAAACGTAAATGTATGTGAAATCCCCGACTAAACATTGTAGTTTATTGAATGTAATTCATTTGTATTTGAATTAGCTTTTTCTATCCATATAGTTCCATTCTGTTTCTTAACTTACTTTAGTTGTTATTCGCTATCTACAGAACAGTGAAAAGCATTAATACTCGTGACTCAATTGTTCATTCAATATCTGTAATTCAACAACGGTTTTAGATACTACACGTTCGAGTGTAGCGTGTGAACTATGCTAATCGCCCTCATTAACAGCCGCCGCGCTGTGAACAGTTGAATGACTTTTGTTGCTAGCTGGGTGTCCTCAAAATAGTGTCGCTCGAAAAGCCATTATTACATCACCCTAGTGAGGCTAACACATTGAAATTATTGTGAAATACTTATTTTTGAAATAGTACTGAACAATGTCTACGATATTTTAGTAAGATAAGTTTGTTTTAAATTCTGTAATGTTATTTTGCAATGTAAGCATCTTAGTTGATAACAATTTGCCACTTTCTGTTGTGTCAAGTTGCATTAGACATTTTAAGGTCTTGGATTGCCGTTTATTAGATTCTGTGAATCATCAGTAATTTTCACTGTTTATTTGTGATAATTTTAATCGTAAGTAAAAGTGTCAAATAAAATGAATGCAGAAACCGTAAAAAAATGCGTTGTATTATTTAATTTTCCGTACCAACCGAAACCTTGAGAAACCTTGTCTTATTTCTACGAAATAGAACCTACCCAAGATTTAAAAATTCCTACATAATATATATAGATAACTTTGTAAACCCGGTTTTCGGGTTTTTCGCAAATATAAAGAATCAGACGGATCAATGAATTAATTTACTTGACCTTGGCCGTGACCTTTATCGAAAATTTATGGATTTAAAAGTTAAAGTATGGAGTTTAAAGTTATACAAATATAATTTGGCTTTAGCCAAAATCGGAACCAACCAAAAAAAAGTAAGATGGCAGCATCTTATTTTTTTTAAACTACATATTGCATAAAATTGTTTACCAAAAACGCCCCCTGCAATGTAGTTCAAGCGCCAAAAGATCCTAACAGCTTCTAATCTAATTGGTAACGTGAACTGTAAATAGTTTTTTTTTACATAGGTCATGATCAAGCAATGTCGGGTCCACGATTAATTTCTGGGAGGGGCACATGGGCCAGACAGCTAGAAGTGTCTCCCACATCTAGTATTGCACTATGCTGTTTTTTTGGGATTTATTTTTCCATGACATTTAAGAGTACAGAAAAAACGTGCGGTCGGGGGATCCCCGTCAGGACCGAAGTTCCACACTCGTATTTAGTAGAAAGAGACAAAAAGTGTGAATTTAATTCGCGTTTTTATTAAATTCAAGCGATTACAGTATTTTTCCGTAGATAGATAACGCGTATTTTCGCAGTCTCACCTTTGCTCTTCAATCGCCTGATCAAGGTCTCAAAGAAATGAAATTATAGATTAACGTTTTTTTTTTAAATGACTATGGACACATTTAGCGTTGGGAAAAAGAAAATAGTTGTCATTCATTCAGAGTTGTCGCCATCTTGGATTTTTACCCTCAAAAACCATGAAAACAACACACGTAATAAAAAAAATTAAAATTTTCGCAGCTTGGGTCTCGGCTTTTAATTTTCACCTCGCTATCGGCTTTAGTAGGCGAAAACCATGAAAACGATTTCTCTCGAGGGAGAGAAAGTCGCATGGAGATATCGCTTTTTGGTAACGTGACGATTTCTACCAGTTTACTCCTACCGCAAGCCTCGTTAAAGAACTTCGTTCCAAATGCAGTTTTAGCACCCCGCCTCGGATAGGATATATTTTCTTTTAACCATTGATACAGAAATAAGAGTTACTTTGTCGACATAGGGCCGGTTTTTTGATCCGTAGTTAACACAACCATTACTTAAATACTTAGTAACTAATGGTTCAATTTTGTCAAAATGTTTTGATTTGATCAACACATTTTGTCACAATCACGCACGCAAAGATCGTACAGCGCTCTCCGCGTTCAATATAACAATGCGTGTAGCATTGTGGTGGTGCTGCCTCGTTTCTGTAGTGCGTCAGGGATGTTCGCGGATGCCCATGTAGATTGCTTTTACGCAACAATGCGTAAAAGGTGCGCTTCCCTGGTGCGTAGGGTGTGCGGCGGCTCCAACAGTGTTGCGAGTCGCCTGGACTGTGTATACGTGGGTCGCTGTTCTGCCGTCTCTCAAGGGAAGTCGCAACGGTGACCAACCGTTATTTCTTGTATTGTTTTCATTGTTTAGTGTCTGTGTTTACTAACATAATCGTAAGTTTTACTAACAATCTTGTTGAGCCCTGGTTACTCGAATAAAGAAAATTCTATTCTATTCTATAGTTGGTAGAATCTCATTGAAGCAATGTCTTGATGGATATGCATTCAGGCCAGTCCATTCAGACGATTCAAAACCGTAAGACTGGTTGCTGACTACCAGCCTTACCAAGTCCAAAAGTCTGAACTTTTTGGCTTCTGACTATCCGTAACGACTGCCAAGATATACGGATGATAGCCGGGACCAATCCGAGCCACGGAGGGGTCTCAATATGTAATGGAGCCTTCCACAAACCGACCGCGGCAAGCGTAACTTAATCTTCGATCGACCCCTGCAGCTGTTATCATGTAGCCACGAGCCCCTCGAAACAGGACAGCTGGACAAATGGATGATGAAAGGGCTGGGCAATAAATAAAACACTCCGTCCACAATATCTATTATTCCAATTATTTTCTATTATCGAACATCTAAACACAGTACATAAGGTGTAGGTACATAATGAATATAACTGCCGAATTGGCCTCATTTTGGTTTGTGCGCTGGGAGTTGTTCATAATATAATTTTTTGAACGAAAATAACGCTTGTTTTTCAGCAAAGTGTTCAAGTAAACATGAGGTGACATTATGATATTATTTTTGGTTTTAAAAGGTCGCCATCATTCTGATGCGATACGTTATAATCGCTTCGCTTCGTTTCGTCTGTAAAAAATGTTATCAACATAAATCAGGTCACTGAATTTTATGATAAGACCTCTCAATTCCGTACATAAACTATGTTATCTTGGGCTTATCGTATTTTTGAAAACTGTAGCTGATAACAGTTATAACAAATATTTGATTAAATCTGCTATATATTTTAAGCATCGATACCGGTTAATTTTCAAACTTTGACCGTCCTTTTGGGATTCCCCGAATTTTTGTCACTTCCAAACATTAAGAACATGCACACATTCAAAAAAAATCTTAACCCACTGTAGGCATATTTAGAGTACATAATAGTACATAATTTAAGCAACAATGAAGGCTACCTTTGATATCCAAAACGAGAATTATATTCAAAATGTACAAAACAACAAACGATCGGCGTTCGAGCACAAAATATGAACAACCAAAATAAATACTCAATGGTAGGTAGATAATGTCTTTATTCCGAGATGAGATGTAGACTTGTGTGGGTATAAGTAGTATCTACTTAGGTAATACATAACAGAAAATAGAAGGTATATCTATATTGTATATTTATTTAGTACGGTGCTCAAATACATGAGCGACATGTTGTCTACGGCAGCCGTCACCGCGACGCGTGCCGCGTCGACGGCGACAGCTGCAGTTGCCTCTGCCGTTGACGCGTGTCGCTAGTCTGTTTGAGCATTTAGTCTCAAAACGATTCATGATGTCTTCGCAAAAAGAAAATGATGCTGTACTACAAGTTAGGTACCTACCTACCCACAAAATACAAAAAAAAACCTAGGTCGTCAGATCTTTAAAAAAATATCCTACAATTTAGGAAATGGAGCTCAATTTCTTCGAGATTCTTAACATCCCACATCCCATCTCGCAGGAAATGTATTTGGTAACTTAAAATAAGTACAATAAAATAGAATAAAAAAATAGGAAATAAATAAAACGTCTTTTTATACACTCGTCTTAATATTAAGTTTTTTACCGAACACTGAACGACTTAAGCATTAAAATACTCAACACTTAGTACAATATTTTTTTTACTGTTTAGTAGATTTTTTTATTATCGTCAGAACTACTAACCAACATACAAGGTACATTTCTACGGCTAATATTATCTACGTTATAGTGTACAGATGAATGTTTACATTTTAGCGATTATGTAAACAAATACAACTTTTTATTTTTATTAGATAATTTTCTATCGATCATGTGCTTGAAGGGCATTTTATGATATTGTTATAGAAAATACAGCAGGTACATGGCTTTTATATCATGTTTGCGATAACAGTGGTATTATTTATTGTACACAGAGTACATTAATAATCGGAAAAACGCAATCGCTTTTCACTAAGTACTTTCACTCGGGTACCAACCTTTTCATTTATTTCAGTTTTTGGTCATCATAAAGTTATTAAACAGGCTGGAGTCAATACATTAAAGCGACCCATCAATAGAAAGAGACAGAAAATGGGCCCGTTTGCTTTTCATTTGCTTCCATTTTCTATCTCTTTCATATTAAGTATAGGTAGGTACCTCAGTTGTCTATTTTCATGTGTACCTAATATTTCAGATTCAGTATGCATTTGCAAATTAATGGAATGTGTAGATAGTTATCTGCGAAGTGGATATGTTATAGAACGTTTGATAATATAATTTAATATATTTACCTAAATATAAACCTTGATTGAAATGTACTTTTTTATATATTACGATGATGCCCCTGACACATAAGACTGATATGAACTTTATACAATCCAGATGTACTCAATACTCTGGAAGCTTGCAAGCGTAAAAAATCCAAGTGTTGCCAACATTAACGGTGAATAAATACTTTTTGAGTGAAGAGTACATCTGAATACTGATATTATTGCTAAGATTTTTTTATAAACTATAGTGCAAGCTATGGAAGTGATGAAAGACAACTACAGGCTTGCTGACATGAAGCCAACATTGATAAACATCACGCTATAATATGTATATTTATTTATAATATTAAATAATAGAGTTTAGAACCATTATTGCACAAATTTAATATCCTAGAATTTATTAAGAAATGCGAATTTACTTTTTCGCACGATTCTAACGCACTGTAAAATTATGTTCGAGTTGAAAAATATTTTTTAAGAAGATTTTCACAAATATCTGTCGACTTACATTACATCAGTATATGACACAATTTTCACACAATAAGTACTTTTCTGTACATAGTGAGTACAAGAATCGCACTTAAATTTATATTTTAATAGTTTTCCATTATTAAACACCAATCTATCAGCAAGCCGACTCCTCAAAGTCCTACTAGGATACATTTCAATTATTCACCCTGGGGTCAAATCTTTTTTACTCAATTTTAGACCTTTGCTGTACTCCGATATACCTCAAATTACATCGATATCTTAGCACAGTAAGACCAATAAAAATATGCACGAGTAATAATAAAAATGTGCCCGGCAATTAAAGTTAAGTAGTCTAGTAATAAGATAGCATTACCTAGAATATATTTTTTTTATTAAAAAAATACTATGATCTTGGGTAAAGCGCTTACGTCATACATCGTGGTATAACTAGGTATGTATTAATACTGAATGTATTGGATCGATAAGTTTCATTTTGTGGATATTCACAGACAAATACACTATCTTAAGTAGAGGTTTTAAACACTGCAACCACTTCATAAAATATTGAGATTAAAATAAATTATATAGCTTATTATTTGCCTTGGGCACTGTCTTTGCAGATGCAATATACAGGTTGACTTTTTAATGAGGCAGTTTCTTATTTTTAGAAAAGAAAAACAGGATCTGAATTGATTTCGATGTTGAAAAGTTATCCTGTACTTATATTCTTTTTTTTTATCTGCACCGATTGCTTCCATAGTAGACTAAAACTACGGAGTTCAAAATAGTTTTAAATCTAATGTGTGGTAACAATACATAATATATTGCTCAAAAACCAAGTAAATAATGACGATATGCTGTTTACGAGTAAATATTAACTAATGTAATTAATAAACGTCGTAATTATAAGATATTTTCAAGCGTGGTTACGTTGTACATTATACAGGATAGTCACTAAAATGTAATTTTAGATAAGTACCTACCTATAAATATACTATACTTATCTAAAATTATGTTCTACTTATATATAATATTGTTTTATTTAAATGTATATTGATATATGACAGATATATTGTAATAATACAATTTTAGTCGATTATCTGAGGGTTGTATACTGATCAAAACTAGTATTGCACTACCTCAATATTTAAGGTATGAAACTACTGATGATATAAATTTTAAGCCAGATGTTTTATTATTTAAATAAACTATATCAAAATAGTGCAATACTTATTTGATTAGTTCACTTAGAAAGTTACAAGGCCAACTGGATGAATTCTATGTTAATTTGAAGAATATTATTAATAACTATATAATTTTTTTGAATATTATATATTTTTTCTTAGTAACCACTCTTCTTCAAGGATTGCTCTTATATATTAATATGTATTATTATCCTATACGATGTAGCTACAATGAGGTATGGGTGACTTGAAACTGGCTGATTAGGACAAAATAACACTTTTTATTAAAAAAAATAAACGCTCTATAAAGTTTAAGGTAATGAACTCCCGACTTTAATAAAGCTTGAGGGGAATATGACACAATGATAGTGAAAAAGTAATTATTATAAAACACAATATTAAACTGGGATTGTGGTCACAAACGACAGGTGGCAGCAGCATCGAGATGGCTAAGATAAAATAACTTTTTTTTAGAAGTCTACAATATGGATACTTAAGGAACAATAAACAAAGGACTGGCCTTTTCTAAAGATTAAAAAAAAACTAAATGTATAAATATAGAGGGGCGTTATAAGTTTGACGGCTTTGTCGTTCTGTATAAGTGTTTCTGTGTCTGTGGCATCGTAGCTTCCAAACGAGTGGTCCGATTTCAATGCGGTTTTTTTTCATTTATTCAAACGTTTTTGAGTATTGTTTGAGACCCGGAATATTTTTTTATACTTAAGTATTTAATATCTGTTACAATATTAACAACAATTTACACAATAATAGGTATACGATGTTATATTACATTATATACGTGAATATTGTCAAGATATACTTACAAGCAGGTACTGTGAAGCGATACACGTTTTCATAAACATGGATATATATTATGATATATATTATACAGAGTTGAGACGACAATACGACAACAAACTCAACTGCGTATTTCTAATGCCGTTTCCAGTGTGCACACGAAAATCCAATCAAATATTTCCAACAGTTTAGTCACTATAGCTAGTCAAACATTTGGCAGAACCCATAGACGGCCCATCACTATCTACTATAAAGTTTGTTTGAAAAAATCACTTTTTTAAATTCGATGCGATGCGGCCCCTGCACAGGCAACTGAAGGAAGACGGGTGGGTTTTAGACACACGCCCTTCCGCTCCGCCGAGAGCGGGAGAAGTTAATTGATGAATTCCAAACCAAAAAAAAAATTGATAGTTCCAAAATACTCTTATGCGTTAGTATTGCCATTGTTTTCAGTTATTGTCGTATTGATGTCTTCACATTGTATATTTATTAATCTGATTACAATGTACATGAACTTTGGTATACTTAATTTAATGTAATAATGACTGATTATGACTACACTTATAAAAATAAATAGAAAAATAAGCTTCATAAAAATAAATGGACATGATTGCTATCACTGAACAACGTTTAATAATAATAATCAATAATTACATACATTTTTGTATGCACAGAATAGTTAGAATCTTTGGTTGTTCTACTAAAGTAGGTATCGACTATCGATTATGAAAACCGAGTTTTCTAAATCGGTTATAACGAATTAGTCGATTTTTATTAGTAGGTATTTTATGATTTTCGTAGGTATTGCTTCAATAACAATAGTTCTTACCTACGCAGTAAGATTTGAGATTGCAAATAAAACATGAGAATCAATCATCCCGATTAATAATTCTGATGCCGTGAAACAGCTTAGTAAGTTGGGGCCGTGTAGTCGATGTTTCCTGAAACGGTAATAACGTCATATTAAAATCATTAGTTCATAGCTATTTATTGGGCACCCTGTATAATGGCCTTTTTAGGGAAAGATGTACCTACTTAGGGAATAGGGCCCTTGTACCATTTCTACATTTATATTTGTAATTTTGATGGTGTAGATAATATAGAGATCTATATATCTATGTTGTTATCACAATCAAGATTTTAATAACCGACAGACACCGAGTAGTTTCAGCAGAATGCAACCACGTTGACGGTTGGGGATACGACAGCAAAGCATCTTCTTTAAATACAGGCTGAAATTGAATTCATGGTCATTATTTTAAAGGGTCATTGTACTCATCATTATGAACAACTTTTACTATGGGACCAAACCTGAAATCACAAACAAAAAAAATCTGTTGTTCCCTACATTTTGAAGGGTTATGCAAACATAAATGTAGGGAACAGCAGATTTATTTGGGCCGCGCCAATTGCACGCCATTCAGCTCGTTTCTCGGCAACTCTCATCCCATCACCTAGTCTTAGGGTGTCCTACCTTTCGTTTGCCGATTCGTGGCCTCCACTCAAGAACATTGTCTCTGGAGTTTAAAAGGCTGTTAAGTACCCACCAGAGCCATGTGTCTGCGAGAAGGGCGGGTCGCTGTAGGCAGGCTGCGGGTCGGGGGCGGCGGGGTAGGAAGGGAAGGCGCCCGGGCTGCCCACCGCGCCCTCCACCTCGTACGCAGGCGCGAACGCTGCGTCTGCGCCCACGCGGAACCGCTGGAAGGCGAAGAAGGCGCAAGCCACCTGGGGAGAAGAGTGAAGAGTAGTAACAAGTCCATCTTGATAAGTTCCATGGGCGTAGCCAAGACGAGGGGGTCTCCCTGAAAGCAGTGGTATTCTGCCTGCAAAATACTGTATTTTGCGCCAAAGTAGCAACGATAGTTATTGGACAGCCGTGCTTGATGATTAGTCAACGATGTCGCAACCTCCTTTCCTGCCATCTCTGTTCCAAAACATGCAGTCAAAGTGACATCTACGCTGCGACCGAAGACTCCGTGGAAGTGGCGCAGTGTTCGGCCTACAAGGTTTGAAAGACTGTCCACGAAGGAGAAGACGTCAACCTTGTGTTACTGAATAATAAGTACCTACTGAATAAGTTACAATGATACATTTTTGGTGAGCTGATTATTTTATTTATTTAGGTACTTGGCTTTAGGTACGATATATAATCATTCCATATAAGGAAGCTGAAATCGCAATTTCAACAAATTGTCCTGCTGCAATAATAATTATTGTACATATTGCATTTATATTTTAGACAGGATAATTAGGTAATATTTTGTAGTAAATATATCCTGTCACTACTATAATGTGCACCAAAATAATAGTCCTCCTTATCGACTTCGATAAAGAGAGATAAGAGAGTTAAAGGTATAGGTATAGGAGGGCTTAGGCCTCTCTTTATACAGGGTGTGGCGTAAGTAGTGGTCCACCGTTCAGGATTCGATAAACCAGATAATTAACTATAACAATTAAAAATTTTAACCATTTTTAGTAGTAAGTTTTTTTTTTACAAAAATCTCTCATGAACTGGATGGTGTTTTAAAAAATTGGGTTAAAATTAGAGAAGAACCAACTTTTTCTTCAAAAGAGCTGAATTTACATAAAAAATCATGTTCCGAAAATATTTCCTTTTTGTCTTTTATTTACGAAATTTCTACCTTTTATTACAAATTTGTTTGTAGTTTCAACAAAAACCATTATTTTTTCATTTTGATTTCTGTTAATTACTGCTGAATTCTACAGCTATGATGATAAATTATGATTTTTTATGTAAATTCAGCTCTTTTGAAGAAAAAGTTGGTTCTTCTCTAATTTTAACCCAAATTTTTAAAACACCATCAAGTTCATGAGCGATTTTTGTAAAAAAAAAACTTACTACTAAAAATGGTTGAAATTTTTAATTGTTGTAGTTAATTATCTGGTTCATCGAATCCTGAACGGTGGACCACTACTTACGCCACACCCTGTATATTTGGCGTTTCTCGGTTAGTGTTACAAGGCACTTTTTTTCAAAAGTGTTTAACCTTTTTGTAGACAGTAGAGCGCCAAGACGACCTATAGGAAGTGAGCCTCTCGCACCCTGTTGAATCAATAGCGCTTGACTACATCCTTATAGCGGAGATTTTGAGAGCCATACTTCCGTTTAACTTTCGCTATCTCAGAGTAGACGACCGCTTTGCACCAAAATAGACAGGTGATGAAATGGGTTTAATCCCGTACCGTAAAGACCTTGCAGTATTTTAACCACAACATGAGCTAAACTCATTTAGTGTCTCCCTGCCGATACGAGAGACGAAGAATACCCTGCTTCTTCAGCTTCTCTTCAATATCAAGTGATGTACATGCGCCGCCCGCCGCACTTCGCTTTTTTTTGTGAAATTCCTGGTAGGCCTCTCTTTCAGTCTTGGTGGATGCTGTTCCACTGATCCACATTTCCTATGAACTCACTCAGGCGAAGATAGAGAAGAAGCAGAAGGCGATGGCTCCCTGCATGTTGTTGGCAGTGCCCACCGGTGGGTTGGTAGTCTTGCCTCCTGGTGAACCTACTGGTAGCACAACTACAAGTGATGCAGTTCCACACACTCACCCAGGCGAAGATAGAGAAGAAGCAGAAGGCGATGGCTCCCTGCATGTTGTTGGCAGTGCCCACCGGTGGGTTGGTAGTCTTGCCTCCTGGTGAACCTACTGGTAGCACAACTACAAGTGATGCAGTTCCACACACTCACCCAGGCGAAGATAGAGAAGAAGCAGAAGGCGATGGCTCCCTGCATGTTGTTGGCAGTGCCCACCGGTGGGTTGGTAGTCTTGCCTCCTGGAGAACCAACTGGTAGCACAACTACAAGTGATGCAGTTCCACACACTCACCCAGGCGAAGATAGAGAAGAAGCAGAAGGCGATGGCTCCCTGCATGTTGTTGGCGGTGCCCACCGGTGGGTTGGTAGTCTTGCCTCCTGGTGTACCTACTGGTAGCACAACTACAAGTGATGCAGTTCCACACACTCACCCAGGCGAAGATAGAGAAGAAGCAGAAGGCGATGGCTCCCTGCATGTTGTTGGCAGTGCCCACCGGTGGGTTGGTAGTCTTGCCTCCTGGTGAACCTACTGGTAGCACAACTACAAGTGATGCAGTTCCACACACTCACCCAGGCGAAGATAGAGAAGAAGCAGAAGGCGATGGCTCCCTGCATGTTGTTGGCAGTGCCCACCGGTGGGTTGGTAGTCTTGCCTCCTAGAGAACCAACTGGTAGCACAACTACAAGTGATGCAGTTCCACACACTCACCCAGGCGAAGATAGAGAAGAAGCAGAAGGCGATGGCTCCCTGCATGTTGTTGGCAGTGCCCACCGGTGGGTTGGTAGTCTTGCCTCCTGGTGTACCTACTGGTAGCACAACTACAAGTGATGCAGTTCCACACACTCACCCAGGCGAAGATAGAGAAGAAGCAGAAGGCGATGGCTCCCTGCATGTTGTTGGCAGTGCCCACCGGTGGGTTGGTAGTCTTGCCTCCTGGTGAACCTACTGGTAGCACAACTACAAGTGATGCAGTTCCACACACTCACCCAGGCGAAGATAGAGAAGAAGCAGAAGGCGATGGCTCCCTGCATGTTGTTGGCGGTGCCCACCGGTGGGTTGGTAGCCTTGCGTCCTGGTGTACCTACTGGTAGCACAACTACAAGTGATGCTGTTCCACACACTCACCCAGGCGAAGATAGAGAAGAAGCAGAAGGCGATGGCTCCCTGCATGTTGTTGGCGGTGCCCACCGGCGGATTGTCGGTCTTGCCCCACGCATTGGATAAGTAGCAGAATCCGACGAAGTAGAGGAACGCCCAGAATGCTGAAGACAATGGTACACAACGTTAGCTGATCTCAGTACGTCTAAAAGGCTAACGCAGATTAGGGCGGGCCGCGCCGCACGCAACGCACTGCAAAAATCCTCCCCCATGACTTTCCTACATTTTATATGAACCAACGCACACTATAGGCGAGGCGAGGCACTATTGTGTATGAAATTACTTTGCGCTGCGGCTTGGCAAAACTCTCGCACTTATAATAAACATAGGTAGTTAATCAACACACATACTTGGATCGACTTAGAAGAATTTGCGTGAGTGTAAGTGTAAGGACTCCCAAACAACACCTTGGTTAGGTACTCACTAGGGAAATCACCATAGGAAAACGTGACGTGTTATATTTTTCATGATCGTGCTTCAGTCTGATAATAAAAACGAGTAGGTAGGTACTGGTCTGTAATTAACGAATATACAATCATATTCTTGACAATGGACCTAGAGGTTCTTACATTATAGTTAGTAAATATATATATATATGTTTGACCGACCGGTTGGCGCAGTTGGTAGCGACCCTGCCTTCTGAGCCGCTGGTCCCGGGTTCGATCCCCGGACAAGTCAAACATTTGTGTGCATGAACATGTCTGTTTGACCTGTGTCTGGGTGTGTATATGTATATAAGTATGTATATCAGTCATCAGGTTACCGTAGTACAGGCTCTGCCTAGTCCGGGACCTGAAGACCTTGTGTGGATGTTGTCTCAAAAAAAAAAAAAATATATATACCTATTACTTAAAGTAAGTACATATAACACCTTGCGGTCTAGCATTTTCTCGCTACGGAACAGGAAAATTTTCATTCTGCGTAAGTAAAGTGGATTTCCTTGTAAGGTGAGCGCATTCGACCTCGTAAACGTGAATCCGTTTTTACACGATAAGTAACAAATTAGGGTAGATTTTACGATCTATAAAATTTTACACCCAAAGAGAGGTACCTATTCTTGAGCCGATCGAACCGCGTTAGAATCCCGTTGTTGTGGAGTCATAAAAGATCGAATGAACTGACATTAATGGGAGTTGTAAAAAATATGGACGCAGCTTATTTTAATTTTATGGGTGGTAAGTAATTAATATTGTAAGTATTATGGCTATTAAAGAAGATTAAACAAGAAGTATCTATCTTAGGACTTGGAAACACTTTGGCTGAAGAGGTAACACGTTTTTTCAAGATAGCCACTGTTTTCCAGCTATTCCACAAGTTCACAATTTGCATTGAATTGAAACCTTATTGTTATTCAATCTGTAGGATATCTTAATAATGAAGCTATAATGGTGTCTTAGGGCTCACGCTGGGTTAGTAGCGGATTTGCAGGCTTGTATTATTCACTCGGGATTCCTTTGAATCCTAGCATATCTGTTTTGCTTAAGTAGCTAACTACTTTTTTTTAAAGAAAATTGTGTTAGAATGAATTAATAAATAGGTTTATGTTTTCAGACATTGCTTGCGTTAATGTGTGCATTCAGGTTTTCTCAATTATTATCGCGCTCTCCATCCTGCATATAAGTTCGTTAAATATCAATGATTAGTGCAGCATGTAGATGCCCGATCCCAGCCTATGCTATAATTAGTTATATACTGATCAAAGTTCATAAATTCAAAAGTAAAACTCGAAACGAATATACCTACATAATTTTCCACGTCTTTGAAATGGTGAGAAACAAACGACAGTTTTGTAAACTGGTCCACAATCATAAATGGAACAATACTATTTATTATCGATGCGACGATATTCTTTTGTTTCTCGTTACCTATATATACACGTCTTCGAAAAACAGTTTGCGGCACAAACTTCGACTGCAATTATTATCTAAGTAGGTACCTTCAGAGCATATGACAGTCTCCTTAACCTTCGTGACACGGAATGCATTACAGCTATATAAATCTGCCCGCTATTGATGAGGGCAATTAATTCGACCTCAAATTCAATTTTGATTCTCTTCTAGTATATTGGCAATGACATGCCCGTACTTAGCTCGGAAAGGATCGTATTACTGTTGTTTTATCTCACGAAAGCGGGTAAGCCATAGTTGTAGTTGTAATGCGTATAGACACGCGCTCTTCTTGTGTGCGTAACTACAGGTAGCGTTAGCAAGCTCATCGCTAATGACAAAATAATAAAGTTATTAGATTTCTGCTATGTATAGATAAGACATGGTACAATAAAATAGAAACTTATATCGACACCTTACAGTGAAAACCTCGTAAGTGTAAAAGAAGTAGGTAACTTTTCAGGAGGAAGCAAACTGCGTGCTGTCAAATTTTTGTACGGCGTCTTTTATGTTTTTTTATTAATTAATATGGAAATTTAACCCGCTTTTATATCCAGAACAGTTCGATACTATAAGATTGCGAGTGCGGTGCGAGGTTTTCTTCCTAGAAACGCAATAAGATAAGTTTGAGCAAAAAATGCATTCCCGAGGTTTTCACTCTTAAGGCGATGATATTCATGAAACATTTACTTTAAGCAATATTTTGAATACAATTTATATTTTATTTAAATTAGTATTTCAAGTAGAATCGTAACTAGACTCTTCTTCAGAGTCAGTTTCTTCTTCACTGTCATCTTGTAAATTTATTATTAATTCAAAATACTTAAGTGTCAAAATATTGCATATATTCAGTTTCTTTTTTAATGACACTATTGCAAGTATTACGCCATGTCTCATGTCTCTTTTTTATTTTGGTCACCCGCTTTCGTGAGATAAAACATATATGTACTTACCTAAGTACTCTTTTCTAGATTTTGCGGAATCGTAAATAAAAATACATTCTTGGAAACATTAATGTTTTTTTTTTGGGTGGGAAATCATCAAATAACTTCTAAAACCCACCCGTGTTCCTTCAGTTGCCTGTGCCAGAGGCCACGGTATCCCTCTCAGACTTTCCCGCAACCCAGGTAGGCATCGGCCCTAGCGGACCCCGTCATTGATGCTGACATCTCTTTGAGGCGCGCGTGGAACACAACGCGCCGTCGACCTGGGCCTGGTCCTTATCGAACGGCGAGCAGCCCATTGCTCGCCGTCCACAAGCCCGCGCCTACGGTGGCCGGGAATCGGCCTGCGATTCCCGACGCCCAGGGCGTCTCCTGCGGCGGCTAGGGGCGTGAGGGCGCGAATTTTATCTCTCCCTCACGCGTTCCGCCTCGCCTCCTTCGCGAGCATTACTGCTTCGCAGAAGGAGGTGACGGCTTCCCATTCCCAGGCCCTCTCGCTCCGTACCATGGCCTGGACCAGGGCCGGACGCGAGAGATCGCCACCGTCAATCGCCTGCACGAGGACACGGCGGTGCTCCGCTCAAGCCGGGCTAACCTCCACCGTATGCTCCACCGTGTCCTCCGGGCGATCCACACAATGGTGACACCCGGGCGTTTCCTCCCGCCTTAACCGGAACAGGAACCTCCCGAAACAACCGTGTCCGGTAAGGACCTGTGTCAGCCGGAAGATGAGGACGCCGTGGCGCTTCTCTAACCACTCCTCAAAGAGGGTACTTATCGCCGCAATTGTGGCGTGCCCAAGTGGTATGGTCCTACTATTTTGCTGTGCCCGACAGGATCCACAATGATCTCATAAAATTTTAAATTACCTACCACCTTAGTACATTTTGGAATGCAATAAACGATTGAATATTGAGGTCGGCCTACCTATTTTCATGTTTTTGATGGCAACTTTAGAGAGTTTTTATTAAGGATCCAGTGATAAGAACCTAAGCAATACCTATTTACAAATCTATTATTTTCATATTAAGTTTAAAGGCAGAGGTAACGTACACACGACGACATATCAAGCTATACATTTCCAGTTTTAGCTGACCTCGCATTGTATAGGCTTTTCGTAGAATGAGAAGTCAGCTTATACTCGAAACATATATATGTATATAGCTTGATATGTCGTCGTGCGTAGGGGAAGGTGGGGGGAAACCGGACAGGGGGTGAAACCAGATAGTTGCTATTTAATTACTCTGCGTACAGCTGTCTCGCTCTAGCTAGCAGTGAAATACGCGCGAACGCTTACTCAGTGCAGTTGCAAATGGCGGCGACGCTAACATATCAGCGCGTGCGTCTATAAACGAAAATTGTAAACAAAGGTAAGTTAGGTATCTAATATTTTGACTTTTTTAAAGTGTTATCATTAAGTTTAGCTGTGTGCTATCACAAACACTTGTATTTTTTATGAAGTAATACATATTTAACCTTTTAAAACGGTATTTGTTGTTGCTATGAGTGTAAACATAATCTCTGTTAGTATTACAATTTCAAATATGGCACCTGTGGGGTAAAAGCGGACGGGGTGATTTCGACTATCCGGTTTCACCCCGATTGATTTAATATATTATGTAAGTATTGTGGCAGTTTGTTTTATTCCTGTGTTTAGTTACTATTTTTTTTACTTTTTACAGAGTGCGAGCGTCAACATGCCACGAACATTATGTGAGAAAGTCAAATAGGCTGCAGTGGTCGGAGTCAGACATGCTTTTAGCCATAAATTCAGTGCTGGACGGCAGAATGGGATATCTTTTAGCGTCACAATCATATAGATCACCGTATAAAAATGAACTGGCAGATAAGGCTATGTCATCGGTAATTAAAACAAAAAAAGGCAAAGGTAAAGGTATCGGTAAAAAGACGCATAAAGAAAACAATCAGGAGGATTCGGACTGTTTGGTTTGTGGCGAAAAGTACAGTCAAACTAAGTCCACAGATGAATGGTACCAATGCACTGCTTGTCTAAAATGGGCTCACGAAATTTGCATCAGTTGTTCTGAGCAAGAATTATTATTTTTGGTATGCAAAAACTGCGAATAATATGATTATTTAGTTTTATTGTTAGTATCTGTATTCACCCCTTGAATAAAAAATGGCTATCCGGTTTGACCCATAGGTATGGGGTGAATTCGGATTTATAATTTTTATCAAAAAAAACATATTTTGTAGTTACTAAGATTGATCTCAAATATTTTTATGCCAAAGTTATGCCTAAGGTATACTTAAACATTTATGACATTGATTACCTCAATAAATAACATAGTGATTTATTTATTGTGTCTTTTTCTTAACTATCCGGTGTCCCCCCACCTTCCCCTACTTCAAGTTAAAATTATATTTAATAATCCTGACAAAAAGACAGAGTTTCGTGGCTAGCAAACCTCACAAAAACTCCCACTACCTACGCAAAAAAGTGGCCTCGACCTTTTGATACCACTTGTAACATTCTAAGCAGTGCACTTATGTTCAACATTTAAAGCCACGACGTCTTACAAAGCAACTGCTTTAGTACCTACCTATTTCTCTCATGGCATTTAACACTTTTTACTTTGATATTCATAGGTACCCACTCTTGCTATAACGGTTGTAAAAAGACGCTTCACGACGCCGACCATACCTTGGAAGTGGAATGGAACCTTCTGGTTATGGAGCTACTGAAGGTCAAACTTCCAACTTTTTTGCTCAATGATTTGCGTTCAAAAACGTCAAGAAAAGCTTTGCTAGCTACCGAAAACACCGATTTTTCGCAGCAATATTAAAAGTAGTTTCCTAGCAATTATTTTTGTATAGTCATATTTAGTTTGATGTACAGAATGCGTAGATGACGGTTTAAAGTGGTGGGTCTTTTTTACATCCTGTAGAGTGGGGTGTGAGGTAGGTTTAGCTTTATTTTCATGTTTCAGGGACCAAGCGCGCTCCTTGGGGTTGTCCTTACTATGGTCTAAAGAGTACGTGTTTTTTCGTACCACTTGCTCAAAAAAGTGACATTCTATGCCACAAAAAGCGAACATAACAATAGTCATTTTTAATCTGTTAAAAACAGAGAAAGAAAATTGTACTGAATTTCATTCATCCTCTGGGGGAGAATGTGATTTAAATTTGGAATACTTACCGAAATTTATACTGAGCTACATCTGTGTTTACACCATTGAGTTTGTATATAAAGCATTATACATCTTTTTGAAAAAGGAATACGCATTTATTATGCAGTTATGATTAAATAAAATTACGAAAACCGACGAGGCCGTAAGAGCTTGATGCCTTTGCTTTTCCAACAAAAATATATTAGTCTAGGAATTTGCCGCGTTTTTGTTATCTTCAAATACATAAACGTTAAGTTTATTTTAATTTATTTTTATAAATAAGTTAATGTTCTAAAAATACGTTTTCGTACCACTTGCTCAAAAAAGTGACAATCTATGCCACAAAAAGCGAACATAACAATAGTCATTTTGAATCTGTTAAAAACAGGGAAAGAAAATTGTACTGAATTTCATTCATCCTCTAGGGGGAGAATGTGATTTAAATTTGGAATACTTACCGAAATGTATACTGAGCTACATCTGTGTTTACACCATTGAGTTTGTATATAAAGCATATACATCTTTTTGAAAAAGGAATACGCATTTATTATGCAGTTATGATTATTAAATAAAATTACGAAAACCGACGAGGCCGTATGAGCTTGATGCCTTTGCTTTTCCAACAAAAAAATATTAGTCTAGGAATTTGCCGCGTTTTTGTTTTCTTCAAATACATAAACGTTAAGTTTATTTTAATTTATTTTTATAAGTAAGTTAATGTTCTAAAAATACGTTTAATTGTCATTATTTTTAATAAATCCTTATCTCATATTATTATTGTGTTAATTTTTTCGCAAATGGTACGAAAAGTAGAGTATTTTCCTCGGTGATAAAGCTGTCTTAGTCTTGGGTGAACTTAAATCCCTCGCTACTCTCAGGACTCGTCTTAAATCCCTCGCTTCGCTCGTGCTCGCTACGCTCGGGAGTAAACCTCGAGTCCTTCATTACGCTCGCGATTTAAATCGTCACCCGCGACAGAAGACACTGCTTTATCCCCTTGGTTAATAATCTACTATTAATTGTCATTATTTTTAATAAATGCTTATCTCATATTATTATTGTGTTAATTTTTTCGCAAATGGTACGAAAAGTAGAGTATTTTCCTCGGTGATAAAGCTGTCTTAGTCTTGGGTGAACTTAAATCCCTCGCTACTCTCAGGACTCGTCTTAAATCCCTCGCTTCGCTCGTGATTTAACTTTTTTAACACCCTCGCTACGCTCGGGAGTAAACCTCGAGTCCCTCATTACGCTCGCGATTTACATCGTCACCCGCGACAGAAGACACTGCTTTATCCCCTTGGTTAATAATCTACTAATATTACATAACGGTGACTAAGTATTACCTACCACAATATACAGGGTGGCAGACACATCGATGCGCAACCTGGATGGAAATGGATTCAGTACATGATTCTGAACACCTTTTTTTTTTTTTTTGATGATGGGAAATCATCAAATAACTTCTCTCGCTCTGGGCACAGCGGGAGGGCGTGCCAGACCCTTACTAACTAAAACCCACCCGTGTTCCTTCAGTTGCCTGTGCCAGGGGCCACGGTATCCCTCTCGGACATTCCCGCAACCCTGGCAGGCATCGGCCCTAGCGGACCCCTTCATTGATGCTGACATCTCTTTGAGGCGCTCGTGGAACACAACGCGCCGTCGACCCAGGCCTGGTCCTTATACGGTGGCCGGGAATCGGCCTGCGGGAACACCCTTGCGTTGAAATTTTACGTTGGTTATTTAAAAAAACTTTCTGTGTCATTAATTTTGACCGCGTAGGTATTGCACTATTCTATGAAACAACAGTTTTTTTTGGATAAAATTCGTATAATCGTTTATTCGCGGGAGTCTAGAATCATTTGTGTTGAAATTCACGGTTACAGTTTTGCGCGTCGATGGCCCTGCCACTCTGTATTGAAGTTTCATAGCTTTATAGACTGTAATCATTAACATCCTTACTACTTGTCACGTTTTCCTAGGAGATTCTAATTACAAAATGCAACACTAAAAATGGTATAATATGTAAGTATTTATTACGTAATGCCCTTTGTAGACACATGTTTTTCTTGCCGTGAAAAACTACGGTTTATTTGCCGTGTGTAGGTCGCCAGTGTTGTATGGATCACTATTAATGGAAGCTTGTACATGGACACGGTTTTTCTGGGGCGCGGTTTTTACGCCGTGTGTAGGCACAGTTCATGGATCACTATGGAAGAGTTGACAGACACCTTTTTATTCACGGCGCGGTTCATGCGCCGTACCTTATAGAAACCGTGCCCTGTACAAAGGGCCTAACGCTATACATCTTTCACATTATTCACTAAACTTCTTGCAACAAAAAAGGTCAAAGGCAGACTTAGACTTAAGTAATGCGTCTCAGTCAACTCAGTGATGGATTATAATTATGTATGTTTCAATTCCAAAATCAAACTCGGAACGTTCCTTATTCAAAAAACCGAAAAAAAACAAAAGATCATCAACTTACCAGAGAATCCCATGTCAGCCAGTACATAGTGCTTCCTAGTCTTCACAGAGGACATCTGTTCAAAGAGATACTCTCCAGCGATGAAGCCGACGGCTGCTATAAAGGCGATGACGGAGATGCCAACACCGTAGTTGCAGGCATTCGTGTCATCGTTGTAAACGCAGCGCTCCTTGCCGTCCTCTCCTGTGCGCCAGCCTTTGGCTGATATGCAGCCCATCACTATTACGCTGAACAACTGGGGAACATAGGAGTATAACATAAGTATAACGTAATCATGATATAAATCATCATCATAAACATAATCATCATAACCACATTCATATGTGCATGAACATGTCTGTTTGACCTGTGTCTGGGTGTGTATATGTATATAAGTATGTATATCAGCCATCAGGTTACCGTAGTACAGGCTCTACCTAGTTCGGGACCTGAAGACCTTGTGTGGATGTTGCCTCATATTAAATAAATAAAAATATTATATCAGCCTACAATGTTCTCTGGCCTCATCTCTATGAGAGAGAGCAGGCTGTGAACCACCACCATAAATAAAAGTAAATTGATAAATAACTTCTGACTGCTGGCTCGTCATTGTTAAAGAACATCTTAGTAGAGTCTATAGTTAACTAAATTACGTCATTTCAAGCACAGTTAATCTCTGTATGACTAATTGGTTCGTCTTCTGATAGCAGCGATCACTATAATCCGTCAGTCAAAGTGTTGATTTGGGCAAGTTTCAATTTTTTTTGTTATATAGATCATCTCGCATGCCAACCTCGGTTGTCGGCTGTTTAATCGCGCTATCCTGCGGTGCCCTAGTAAATTAAGGCCTTCGGCCAGTAAGATTTCGATTTAGTACCATTGCAATGCCAATGCCTTTATGTTTAAAGGTTATGGATGGGTAGGCGTTGCCTGCCAGTGTCAATCATTTAACCACGGAACAGCTTTATTTATATATTACCCGTTAATGTTGCTCGCTTACAGACTTCTAATGAGCTACAGGAATTTCCATTGCAATGTTTGTTTGAGGGCGTCACCGCGACTCGTTTGTTCGTGGTAGGTAGCTAATGGACCTGTTTAGGAATATATTAGTCGAGCACTTTAACTATAAGTACCTAGTTCTATTTTAAGAAATTAAGTATTGATACAGACAGGGGTAAAATTCTAATTATATATATATATATATATATATATATATATATATATATGTAGACTTCAGTTAATTATATTTTAAATCACGTTAGTATTACCGAAACGAAATATTTAAGTAGGTACTTTTAGATCGGAACTGGAGAAAATTAAAAGAATATTAACTCTAAGCATATTAACCTTATCGGTAATTATATTTGCGAGTCGTTTGGGGTTGAAACCCTCGGGCCGTGGGGTTCGAGTGCTCACGGCTTGTTCAACGAAATCTCCAAACGACTGGTTCACACTTCCCGTGACCCAAGGGCTGGCTTTTACCTTGGCCAGAGACGCCGCCGCCAGTCTCTTACATTAGGTACCAGTCGACAGCGATGCGGAGGAATTTTTGGACGCCGCAGTTTTACTTAGTTTAGGTTATTATATTTTTAGTTTGATAGTTTATTTAGTATAAGAAGTTTTTGTTAATAAAAATCTCAGTGAAATGGATATTACTATTAGCTATTACTAAGCAATGCAAATACAGTGTATTGAATAATGTTGTGTGAAATTAAATGATGAGTAAAAGTAGAAGAATTAATAGATTTGCCGCTGGAATGTAGGTATTGTGAATGTTTGTAAATAATTATCACATTACAATAGGTAGGCTACCTGAAGGTGCTGCTAACATTACGACACTAGTCGGTTTCAGTCATGTAGGTATGCAATAATAATATTTATACTATTCCCCCTCTAAAAAGCTTATTTTATTCACTGAAAACAGTGAATAAAAAGCACTTTTACTCACTGTTATAAATCGCTGCAAGTTGACCATCCTAATAATAATAACAAGAAAATTACTTTTAATTTTAGTAATTGTTCCAATTTTAATGTGCATTTTAATTCATTTAAGCTTCCTTTTTCTTTATTAAATGTTTATTTTCGCTTAAACCTTTCTTTTTCTCGTAGTCATGGTATAAAGTAAGTATCTATAGTATGCAACGCTCGAATAAAACGGATTTATATCGAGGGCCATGAATCACTCGCGTCGCTCAGGATTCTCATACTTGAATCACTCGCTACGCTCGTGATTCAATCATCATGAATCACTCCCTACGGTCGTGATTCAGTCGTTAGAATCCTTCACTAGCTCGTGATTCATCTATGGCCCTCGCTTTAAATCCGTCCTTTATTCACTAATTGCATAATATACTATTTTTTTAAATGAAAGTGTAACTAAACGGTGCTTATATGAGTTCACCACTCTGGATCTTTTACGTAAGGACGGCCAGAAAATTTGTGTCAGCTCAGAATGTGTTTGATTTTCAGTGTATACCTATCAGAATTCTTTTAGCAGCTACTAGAGGAAATACGTAGCACGTGGGAACACTGCACTGTACTTACCTACCTAATAAATGATAAATGATTTAATTTCTGTAAGTAGGTTTGTACAAACACTTTTACACGTCAATCATATTTTAAAAACTAGATGAGGTCGGCGTTTCCTATCTGACTACTCTGAGAAGAAAGACCGAAACCAACTCAGAGGTCACAGTCTCTTAAAGTCCAGACATAATCTTGGTCAGATCATGTGAAGACCATGTAGATTGGTGTCTGAAACGGTCTAATAGAGAAGTAATGGTCACATAAGAGGGGCCTATCGGCCTAATCGATCTCCGTGGCGTGCCATTAGAAAGGGCATATTATATCCAGAAATGTGGACTTATAACTTTTATACTATATACTAGTAGTTTTTTTTAAACTTGGCAAAATTAAAGCTACCAAAAAAGTCTCGTCCAAAAAGGGCGGAGGTGATGAAGTCCCGTCCTCTTTTAACTGCTGACGAATTATAAACTGCATGCTTACATGAATGATCCAGTTTACTGACCCACTTTAACACCATAGGACATAAATAATTTGTAGTACTGTCATTCTGAGTTAAGTGAAGGTAATTTAGAATAGAATACTCATTCTTATGTGTGTTTTGTAATTTACTTCTTCCGCCCACTTTCAGCTTTCAACCACATAACAATCATGTAGATAGATGGATAGGTAAAATTTGTACCTACTATAGATAGTTTTTATTGATTTCAAATTAACTTTTACCTACATAACTACATAGGTAGGTACTATTCTATATCTACTAGAACCATCAACATTCAGCTATCTATGATAATATAATGGGTTATAAGTACCTATATAATGACTTTTAATTTAGGCCATACTTCCTGTTGAATATAGCAGTGCCCCGCGGTTTTACCCGCATAAGTCTCGATCCCGTGGGAATATCGGGATAAAAAGTATTTCATATGTTAATCTAGGTTATAAACTATATGTCTGTCTAATTTCATTAAAATCTGTTCAGTCGTTTTACGTAATTGGGTAACAAACATGAAAACTAACTAACTTTCACATTTTATTTGTAGGATGATAAAACTGCACTATATTTAATTAAAGAATATGAATAAGCTTTGATGTTATGTTAGCCAAATGTATTTTATAATGTAGCAATGTACTAGAAATATTGTCCTGGTTATTTCCATCGATTTTTAATTAGGTCAAGATTGTATGAACTAGGAAGACTGATGAAGAGTAGGTAGTGGGTACTATTATGTACGCGTTTATAGTATAGTTGTGTGTGTCATAAATGGCTATAATTACGAACATTAATTATAGAACCTAGAGCCTAAAATAGTCAGAGCAACCATTTTCAAAATAGAAAATCTTTACACTAGATAAAATGATCCAATGTGACCCAGTTATACATTCCATAAATATTTTATGAGTATATTTAAAACAAGCTCCATACCTACTGTAATCAATGCACTTTGCAGTGTGGGTGTAACACAAAATTCAATTACGACTATCAATATGTACAGATAGTTGAATAGTTATCTATTCTTGGTTACATAGCTCTTTACTTAACACAAGGCCAGAAACATGCATTAAAAAACCTACTTGCTATGTTTGAAAAATATTCTACGTTTAAAAATAAGTCGATACCGAGGCCTTTGTGATTTAATTTAGCTAGGGTTCCTAATTTGAAAAATAAATCCATTTGGAGAGAGAGATGAGTAAGGACATACTTTGTTATTTAATAACTTAGATAATATTATTTAAATTATGCGAGTAGATCGTCCATAATACTTTATAAACAGGCAAATCATTTATCAAATTAAGGAACCTCCTACATTCCACGATCGTAATGATATTAAGTATGTAGGTCTGTTTTTCCTTGAAATAAAAACGCTAACTGACGTAATTCGTACTTTCTGACCTGGAAAATAAAAAAAAGCAAGTTCTACGCCTTACATGAGGTCCGCATATAGTGCATACGAAGTATCTTACCCAACAGACCGCCCTGACGATTACGGGAGGCCTCTGGATGAATTGCTGAGGATCGAAGGCGCCCCCGGCCTTGCCGCCACCGTACGCCCCGCTCGTATCCATTTTATCACTTTAGAATGAGAATTTTGCTACTCCAAGCACCAACGTTAACTATCTGTCCATAAACGGTTGAATAAGTATTCGACCTCTGTAACTACGAATAGCCAATTCGTGTTATCGATCGCGCAGACGAAATTCACAGATGACAACAGGAAAATCTGACATGACTGCGTTCTCTACGCCCGCGTTACGGCATCGATCTGCTGTAACACGCTCTGATTGGTCGAAATTAAACAACTCGAGTAGGGTTGCCAATAAGCATCCGGAAAATTCGGTTTTCAGGAAAATATGCCATAGACTAATGAAAACGCGCTGTTGACGTAAGTACCTATATTATTGTGTTGTATTTATTTATAACAGTACTTACAATACAATATTGTTTAGAAGTTTATTTATTATACAAATATTGCAGTTGTTTAATATGACACCGTCTGTGTTGAACAAAAGAATGAGGTCATAAGAAAATGATGTTGTTTTGACAAAGTAGGTACCTACCTATGCTAGAGATGGTGTGGCTGTGGCGACACATATTTAGTTCCGGTTTTTCCGGATAGCGGAAATGAACTCGCGAATATAGCGCGGCATTTGTATTTATGTAAGATTAGGAACAGATATCGGAGGAGGCCTGTTTTCCAGCAGTGGGAACATTAAAGGCTGATTATGCATGATACGCAGGTATATTAGATGAAGTTAAAGATCTGAATGTAATTGAACCCATGTTTAATTAAGTTTATTAAAGAATGAGGTATTGGTATTGTACTTTTTATTCAAGAATGTTCCGTGTACAAGATAGTGTTAGAATAAAACTTTTTCTTCACACTTTTTTATACATTGTTCACCATATTATCTAGGATATGGATGTGTTTTTTCTACTGTAGAATGCAATTTTCCGTAGAGAAACGATAATCTTTCAGGACTCGGTTGTTAAGTACTTGCACAAAAAATCTTACTGTGACGTATTGAAAGCTAGGTTGTAATTTTCAGTGAATTTACCGTAACCTTATCACAGGCACCAGATTTTCAACTTGGTACTGATCTAAGAATAGACTGGGCTTTAGACATTACGGTTATTTGATTTTTGTCGTAATAGGTACCTACTTGTCTTCATATATGGTCGTTTGCGGTAGAAAAGCCCTACTATTCGTCGCCATCTTTATACTGAAGTGTTCTAAGTACCTAAGGGTTCGAGATTTCAACACAGGGAAATAAGACTCGGACTAGATATTACAAATATATTTATTGAAATAAGAAACAAACTAAATGAGGATCATAAGCTGCTCAATAATATTAAATTACACTTTAAACAATTCTGATTTATCCATATAAATTGCTTTCATTGGCCGCCACTCCAAAGAAACAAAATTTTGACTAGTTCATAGAACGTTACAACTAAAAGTATGTTGGTAAATCATTTTGCTTTATTTTTCTAGCACCTTACAAAATACGAGTGACGGCCATAATGGGTTTATAACATTAACATGTAGGTATACAAAATGTTTACATTTGAGAGTGAATATCAAAGAAGACTGTATAGAAACACTGATTTCTATCAAGATATTTACAAAGTTAAGCTTAAATATACTGTTCTACGTTTTATTAAGATGTTATTTTAATTACATTCACGGTGTTAGTTACGTGTTGTATTAGTAGTTTTTGTTTCATTATTGTGGTCGTTATTTTGTTTATGTCATGTTAGGTAAAATATAAAAACAAGCCATAGATGACATTGTTAAAATAATTAGATTAAATCAATCATGGATATCCTAGTTTCGAATTGAAAATAACATAAGTCATTCTACATAAATATTTACATAAGGAACGGCGGTATCAGTGTTTTCGCAGTTGTCTATGGAAATTTTAATTTTACATAACATTATGTACCATCACAAAATATTAGCAGTTTACTTTTATGGCCTTTCAATATCACGATGGAAAGGACATGCGTTGAAAAGTGAAAAATTAAATTAAGATCACGTTTTATGAGTTTTATTCAGATGTAAACAGTATCAAAATTGTTTTAAATGTAATTCGGTACCACCATAGACATTTTTAGCGAGGGCGATTCTGCATTCCGTTGCAAGCAGGGTGTTGTTAAGCTTTAGATGGAGGAATATGAGTATTTATAAGTGGAAGCATAACTTTTTAGTCGTTTTCAATGTTGGGGCTAACGGCATGTCCTTAATGCGTACCAAGAATGTTAACATACAAGGTCTATGAGGTCTATATCTAACTTTATAATTGTCTATAATACATTAATATATAAACCCTAGTTTTTCACACTATCACTAGACTAATGTTTTGTATAAATTCTAGCTACGTTAATCTCTACATCATAATCAAATACTCTACAATTATTGTACATGAAAAACTAACTACTGGGATATATTTTATCTATGACAAACTTTAAGTAAAACAATATTTACAAAAATAGCCATTTTTGTCTGTTTTTTGGATCCGTTTAACATCTAATTTCTTTACTATCCCAATAAAACACTCAAAGTTTAATATTACAAGGAACTAATTATCTGTAATAACAAAAATACACAGCTCACTTAATTTAAATAACAGTGGATATTTAGCAAAATAAATGTTTAAATTACAAGTATGTATAAAACGTACTACGTCGGTACAAAATGCTACAAAACTATTATATAGTACGTATGTATATTATCCGTTTTGTCGAGTAGGAATAGTTTGATGGCAAGTGACAACTATCATCTAATAGTGGCTTCATGTGTAGCGAGCTCAGCGCGGTAATTGGAATGGTCACACATTATTGAAGCAACATTGGTAAAAATATCAGATTTTAGTCACATTACAATTTGGGGGACTAAATCCCCCTCTAGACTTCGAAAGTCGAAGTTACATCACATTCTACTTTACTCAGTCCTTTGACATAGAGGTAAATATAATGATGCAATGGAAGAAAATATGCTTACACAGCTCGGTTTTGATTGTATATTTTATAAAAACCTAATATTCTGAGTCGAACAGTTTCTTAATAAATCACTAAATCCAATAAAATATAATCGCGTTATTCGGAATTCACAATCGTCATAACGATGCAATATACAAAATGTTTGCTTTCATGTTGCTACCTCCTAAAATAATGTAGATGCTTATTAAATAGCTGCTTGCGTTATCAAAATGTCAGCATTTCATTAAATTAGTGGAAGTCTTTGCCGATGTCCAATTCTTTGGAATTTTTGACAAGTTTTAAATGTATTCGAGTACAAATATGTATTCTAGATTGTCTGTGTGTTTTAGGAATCTATGAGTCCTTGGCGCTTTTCTTCTTCTAGCATGGCGTCGAGTTCGTCCGTTAGGTTGGCAAGCATGTTGCCGATGTCGTTGAGTACGTCGACTGGTTCGGTGCTCTTCTCGTCCTTGTGTTCGGGAAGGGCGTGCGGCGCGTGCGGCGTGGTGGGCTTCATGTCGTTGCCGCGGGGAGGAAGGCTGGCCAGCCCCATACCGGCGCGGCCGTAGTCTACCGTGTGCGGCCGGCCTCCTATCTGGCCCCGGTTCTGCTTTATGGTCCCAGCGTTTTCGTTCGCGAACGGAATACTATCCGATTCTGTACTGGAGCTTGACTGTAAGAAAGAAAATAGGAGAACGTAAGCATGGGTAAACTATTTGGTTTGAGTCGATATACGTTGCTGAATTAATCAAAAGTGAATAACTTTTGCTGACAAATCTAGATTTAATCACGTCAGGTGGAAAAGAAACAAGACTGTTTTTTCGTTGAAGGTCATACAGCCATACAGGTAAACTCACCTTAAAACTAGCATCGGATCCCGTGCGCAGCTTGTCATCGTCATACCTCCTGGGAGGGCTGGAGGGCGCGGGCGGCGGCGGCAGCAGGCCCGTGCTGTCCAGCGAGACCGACAGCGAGTCCGAACTCGGGTACGCGGGTAAAGACAACGGGAGGCTTTTCTCAGGGTGGATTTCCACCGTCGTCTGCCCGAAGCGAGAGAACGGCGCGTACTGAGAGCTCTGACGCTTCGGAGGATCCGGCGGCGGCTTCCGCGCCACGTGTGGGCTCGCCCCGTACGCCACTCGCTGCAAGCGCGCCGAGTACGCGATCTCGTCGTACGTGTAGTCCGGCGACTTGTCCCGGTACGCTGGCGTGGCCGTGATCTTGGCCACAGGTCGCGGCCGCACGAGCCCGCGCGGTCGCGGCAGCGTGCCGCCGCCCTCGTATGAGCTATCATTCGTGGGAGTGATGTCGCCGTCGTCGTACGAGCGTCGCCATTGGCCTCCCCCGTAATAAAACCCAGCTTCGGGCGAAAACGTGGTATGCGACGCTCTTTCTGAAGGATCCTCTAGACTTTCTAGTGATTTCCCGCGCGGGTGACGTATCTGTTGGCATTTATAACACATTTTAGACCCATCCCGAATTCTCAAGTTGTCCAATTTAATTTTGAAAGTTATATTACAGACAAAGTTTGTTCAAAAACATTTACAAACAACGGCATCAACTTATTTTACAATTCATGTTAATGTCGCTCCTCTTACCATGCTGTCTGTTTAAGATTTTGTTTTGTCAATCATTAATCCAAATATTTATAATGTTAGCGTTATTAAAATCATGCGCAATTAGTATAACATTGTATTAATTCATATAATAATTGAAATTAAAGTGAAACATCTAACTACCGTGCAGGAAAGATCAATCACAGCGGTTTCTATGGTAGTGGGGAGAAAAGGCTTAAAATCGTAAAAAAATAAAACACACATGGAAAACACTGCGTTCACTATAACGATTAAATCGTGTGCACATAAAAGCCGGGTGCCGGGTGCATCGAGAACAAACTGACAAGACCTGTGCCAAAGGAGGTTGTCTCATACCTGGATAGGGACCAAATCTGTGCCACAAACGGGCGTCGGTATGGCATCAAAGTTTAGGTCGGGGGGTTTATGGTAACTCCGCTGTCTCTCCCAAGGCTGGTAATGTAGCTCCCTCGGATATAAATCCTTTAGCCGATTATGTCCAAGGTGCGGTTTGTGTTTGGAAAAAGAAAAGAAAACAAAACATTCACATGCTGCTTCGGGCTAGTGGTATGAGGTGGATGCAGCGGATGGACGTGTGTGCTGGCGGATCACAACCCTGCGACTCTGACTCTCTGAATGACTGAGCGTTGCAGTCACTGATTCTTTAACGTTAATTGTAAGAAAAAAATGCCGTCCGGCTAGAAGACAATTTATAAGGAAAACATTTTCTTCCGAAACTGCTCACTTTATTTATGAGTTAGATATCAAAATTAATTTACGGTTACGTTAGTAACAGTTAATTGATTTCGTTTGTTAAATGTGGAAATAAAAGTCATAGAAACATGTTATGATTGAGGAAGAAATAATATCGCAGAACTGTTGGAAATCCGACCAGCGAAGGCGATGGCGATGGACGACACCTAAAGTCTAAGCGAAATGATAACGACGTCTCTGAACGCATCGGGGAAAGTTCACAAAATTTTAACACAACACTCATTTTACTGAATATTGTTATAATCTTTACGCCAATCGGTTAATTACATCAGTTTTCCCATAATGTGTCAGCTTTCAGCTCAGCAAACAAAGCTTTCCAGCCATTTTGTGCTATAGGGTCACACAATATGGATCTAACAACAAAAGCCTCGACTGGCTCAACGAAAATCTTTAATTAGTAAAATAAAGGACAAAATAATGAAGCTATTAAAACGCTTTAAATTGTTAAAATAACGCTGTTAGTATAAAAAGAAAAATTATTATGTAGGTAAGTATTAGACTTTTTATTAAAATAGCTTCGTTTCTGTTAGAAGATTTGGCGGTAAAAATCAAGATGGCCGATGAATGAAATGAGATGTAATGTGAAAATAAACAAATTATAAAAATATGACATTAAAAATAAAAAATATTGATTTGGAGTGATGCTTCGAAAATAATCTTGTTCGACAGAATAGAAATCTAATTTGCTCTCTATTGCACGGTCTATTTAGAATTTTATTACGAAAGCGGATTTTCATAGATAATTTAATGGTTTAAAAAATATATATCCGCTGTCACAAATAGGGCTGTTCTTATAGCAGACTATGGGTTGCAATGTGATATTTTAACCACAAAACTTATTTTATCTACATTAAAACAGTAACAACAACTAGAAACCTTTATGAGCTTCTAAAGTCTGCTACAAAATGAGCCATAATCTATCAAGAGTCTAAATTCTAAAACATCACTACAAACACAAGGACACTGGGGCTAAGTATAAGTATAAGGTACTGACCTGGCCCGGTTGTATTCTTGTAAAGTCCAACGACCCTTGGGTGCTAATACTTCGCTTGCCTGCTCTAATGTCTTTCACTCTTTTGATGGCAAGAATTATTTTCTTTTGGTGGCCCAAACGGACTATACCCATGTCTTCTAAATCCTGAAAAATAAATTTAAATGGTTTATTAATTTGTCGCACTTGAGTTTAGCACAGCTGTTTGTTACAGGCTAAAGTGTATACGAATAGCCGCTATAAGTACGTATACACTTTTTAGGAAGACGGTTTTGACTTAATACTGCAGTCCACAGATATCCATCTAATTGTAGGAACTCCAGTAGGGAGTCATACTGTTTTGTTTTGGCTGTTTTGGGTGTTTTGGTTGAATGTTTATTGATGTCAACAAACAACAACACAATAATGCATTACAATAATGTAATGCAACTTTTTTGTCTACAGTTATCACACTCAATCAGAGCCAGGAAGTAGTACAGCGATTAACGCTTTGCATAGAGTCAATTATATTGATGTTCACGCCATTCCAAACAAGAAGTGGTAAAATGTAATGTTGGCTTTACGTAAATTAATGTAAGTGAAGTATCCTCACCTCCCAAGCGAGTTGCGTGACGTCGTGAACGGTGCGGTAACCCTGTGCTACTAACGCGGGTCCGTACTCTTCCAGTCGAAGTAATCGCAGCCATTCTTCTAGGGAACCCTGGAATGAGAGGAGGTAACGTTTTAGTAGGTTGACGTTTGGGAGACGAACAAAAATTAGAATAGGCTGATGTCAAGTGTAGACTTTTGAATGATTTTCTACAATATTAAGTGGCAAAGAGACATAATTTTACGATTTATGTGGAAATGTGCCTTGACTTGGTCAACAAAAGCTTCAGTTGGTTATTCTAAATTAGAAAACATTTAAATCGAGACTTTTTCCAATCTAACACTGGAGTCAGTTACTTTTATTGTACAGACAGAAAATATGATACCTAAGTATTGATGATAATGATTGATTGAATAATTAAGTTACAAAATTTAATTATTGTCGAAATATTAAGTTAGGATAACAGTTAATAAAGAACACTAGGTAAAAAAAACCTTGTAATTATGGGCGTAAGATGGATAAACAAATAATAAAAAAATACATACCGGTATATAATCAGGCAGGTTATCCGGCACATTTAAATTGGCCAGTTCTGCCTTTAACCTTTTGCGATGGTTGGGTTTCTTGATGCCCACGGCCGTGAGGTCTTCGGGCGTCATTCGTGTGACGGTCGGCAGGTCATATCCGGCGTCTATGAAGAGTCGGGCGTATTCCTCCATTTGAAGATCTGCTAGGCACGCGTGGATAATATCTGTGTCCTGAAATGTTGAAGGGAAAAATTAAGCTGGTAGGTTGGGGTTAATCTGTTAAGAAATTGGAAGTAGATTAAAACTTTTGAACGGGGGCCCAGTTACAAACGATTGTTTTTCCATTATTATTGCGGGAAAAAAAATATGAATCACTTGGGGTCTTCATTTTGAATAGGTAGGTAGGTAGTCCCCTACTCTTTTTTGCTCAGCCTTGACTGCGCATGAGATGAGACTTGACTTGATGACATGACTTGTTTATTTTACGCTAGTATTTCTTTTGTATATTTTTTAATAATTGTACTGTTTGGAAAAGGCAGAAAGACGGAGGCCTTTGCTTTGTAGGCAGACAACGGGCTAGATGGACAGGTAGAATAAATCAATTCCTGTTCTGTTTGTTTGTTGGGTTACAGCTCAATCATCTTCCATTGCCACAACTTCTGTAACTCACCGGCAGACCCTGCGCGATCATCGCACGGACTCTATCAGCCAGGTCCCCACAGTGGCAGGCAGCGTGGTGGTGGTGAGGCATGCGACCTGACGCTCGACCACTGTCCAGAGATGCTGAGGAGTGACGTGAACCTGACCCTGCGGACCCTGATGAGGAACCGGGGCTGTCGCGACCGGGACTCTGGAAATGTGCACGAAAGAGGTGAACACTGGATTTTGGATAGTTTTGTAGGTATGTGTGGTAATGGGTGGGTTGAAATAGGTGATAAACGATGTTGGTAGAAATGTAGAAATGGTCGACAGTTGAAAGGCTTTCAGAGCTTTTACTCCGATCCTTTCAAATTAGATTAAAGTCGGTTACTATAGCTTCATACATTTAAGACTTTGGAGAGTAGTGTTATTTAAGATAGGGTCCGAAAAACTTAATCAAATGAAAGAGAATCATCTTGCAATTTTACCTGTGTCATATCGATCCCCTGGTCATCACTGAGTGCTAGCTGATGGTGGTAATACACGGCCGCCTTGTGTGTGAGAGGCTGCGCGGGCGGCGGGAACGTGAACGTGCCGCCACCTGCCGGACTCTTGCCAAGGCTGCCACTCGCACCCGATACGCCAGAGACGCCGGACACTGTGCTGCCGTAGTCTGAGTGGTCATCTGGAATAGACGGATTAAATTCTGGTTAGATATCGGTAGAAATTGGTAACAGGTACATTGATATTCTAAACAGGGTGTGTCCCTGTTTTCTGTAGATCAGTTTAGGATCATGGGCTCCGGTTGAGTCAGAAACTGAACTATTCAAAGATGTTTCGATGTCAGAAAGTGACTTAGTTGACCTAACCTTACTGTTTTTAAAACTTTAAGGGGGCTTTGTTGTGGTATCAGATTATTCCAGAAGTCACAGTCAAGTTATAAAGAGCGACGTAGCCATGTGATACCAAATGATGGGGTCCGCTAGGGCCGATGCCTACCAGGGTCGCGGGAAAGTCCGAAAGGGTTTCTGTGGCCCCTGGCACAGGCAACTGAGGGAACACGAGTGACTTTTAGTCAGTAAGAGTCTGATACGCCCTCCCACTCCGCACAGAGCGGGAAAAGTTTTTTGATGATTGCTATCCCAAAAAAAAAGAAATACCATGTGATGATGTGACTATACTGAGGAGAACCAATTGTAAATTGTTGTTATATGCTTACCTCTGGTATGTGAAGGTGTATCCGGCGGCTGTGGGTACGGCTGTTCCTCGCAGGAGGCGTAGCCTTGTGACCCGAAGCTAGAGCCCGAGTGGCGGTGCTGCGGCGTCCCGAAGGCGTCTCCGGGGACCGCCGGCGGGGGCACGCGCTTGGCGGTCGCCGTCTTCCCGGCGCCGCTCCCGCCGCGAGACATCCCGCCCACTGAAAAGAAGGACCAGGTTTAGTCGAAGTGTTGCTACTGGGTTCTCTTGTATCGCGTTGACACGTGGTATTGGTACGTGAGATTTAATGGAGAGTCTAATCAGTTAGGCTCGTTGCGCGTTGGTTGGTCGGTTGGTTGATTGGCTGGTTGGAGGGTGAATGTCCAGTGTGTTCTAGGTAGGTATATCCGTATGACGTGTCTAGTTCTATAGTTTATTACATATTATGGTAATAAAAAACCTAGTATTTAAGTAAATTACTGTAATTTTCTGGAAGTTCATGCTAATTTGCGCGTTATGCCGTCTAAGGTGAAAGACCTTTAATGGCATTGAATAGATTATTTTAGTTTAGTAGCGTGAAATTGCGGTTTTCGTTCAGTAACAGGTGATGATTTAAGAAAATGGTGATAATCAAGCAAACAGTTTTTGCTGAAATTTTAGGTTGTCAACTTTATTTACTAGTAAGCAACCTAGTTCCTTCGGCGTCTACCTCATCGTGTTTTCTAAACTCCGGACAATATTTGCACAGACCAAAATCTCATCACTCAAATAAAGGGTTCGCCTTTAGACCCTTAAAACCCAATATAATGAATACGCAAAGGAACCCAAAGGGATGTAAATTAAATAAATGAAATGCTTCAAAGAGTTCAAACACTGTTATCAGGCTTGAACACGACGTAACCGCAATCTCGTAATGAGAAGCTCCCCTTCCCGCTCCCCCCGCTGTAAGCTGATAAGCCGTGGGGGGGATAACTTCGGTCGGTAATAAGGTAAAAACGTCATCAATCATGTTTGGCCCATCGTGGAGATCGGACGTCGGCCGGCCCGAATCGGATCGACCACCTAATTGCTTGTGTCGAATCGATAACGTTAACTAATGGGCGGGAAAAATCGACATCGAATTAATTGCGATGCAAACCCCTGATAGAAAACCTCGGCGAATTTATGCGAGATTGGAGTTCTTAAAAACAATTTCTCGCTTGAATAATAAGGTTAGTGTTGTTTTATTTTGTAAACAGCTAGCGTTGTTAATTTGGAGAGAAATTATTGTTCATTAGAGTATTTCAACGAGGTTGTTTTTTGAATAAAAATAAAACGAAGACGACGAGTGAGATACAGGGTTCTCAGAAGTACTCAGAACAGAACATGTACCTACAGTTTTTAATAGCGTAAATATTATTTTATATCCCTCGGCATTCTTTGGTACTAAAAGTTATGGCTTCAATTACACGCACGCAATATTGGATAATTAAGGTTCAATCAAGAAATTAAAATAAATAAAATATCGGCGAACATGTGAATTGAACAGCGTGCGAAATTGTAGAAGATTAAAATGGGCAGATTCTGTAGAAAAACAACGAAATAGTAGGTACTCCAAGACTGACTGACTGACTGACTTTAATAATTTCTTAAAACGTAGAAATGTTCAACTTTTGATTTTTCGGTTTCCTTAAATAGGTTGATAGTTAGCTAATTAATTTGTAAAAGTACATATTTTATATACTACTTACGCGTCCAAATATATAAAAAATAAAAATTGGATGCATGGTAGTGCATCTTTAAAAGTTCGAAGAAAAAAAACTGCGGTCAAACTAAACATCAAACAGCACGGGGCGACACTTTTTAGTGATTATGTTTATTTCTTATGTCCGTCTCATGTTGCTATTAAAAAAGAAGTATAATTACAGAGCTTAACTACTCAAAACGTAAGCAAAGAATGTCAGATGATCCAAGCAACTGGCTGGTAAATTATAATCCTGTAAGCATTGCCACCCACTTTACTTTTATTACCCTGTCATTATCGCGTGGCGGATTACCCACCTGGCCAGCTTACGCTTTGATGGATCATTTAGACGTGGTACTGTCTCAAATCACGAAAAATGTTCACGTTTTTTATCCCCTGTCATTAAAAACGGCGCGACGGCGACGTAAAACAAATGGTTTTTAATAGTTGTTCGCCCATAGGATGAGTTTATGCCTGACGACCTGACGTAGGTTGTGAGTTGTGCTTGTTTATGTACATAATCAGCCTATAATGTTCCCACTGCTGCGACACAGGACTCCTCTCTTCGAGAGGGAGTGGGTTGTAATGTACCATGCGAGCCCAGTACGGGTTGATAGATGTCACATGTCTTCGAATATTTGGTTCTAGGACATGCCGGTTTCCTCACGATGTTTTCCTTCACCGTTTTGACAGCAGCGGTGATGAAATTATTAACTTGTCCATTTATTAACGTAATATTTGTAATAAAAGCATAGACGAAAGTGTAGCTGGTTTATAGTTTATCCTATTAACTTTTACCCATTGCTTTATAAATTACAAACACGCTTATTGAAATAATGTCCGCAAGCTAGTCTTATATGGACAAATTATAATTTTATGGACGTAAAATAAACTTTCAAGCGCTTAGTGTCTGATAGAATATTAAAATGTGTCAATTATAAAGTAAAAGTAACATATCGAGATACTCATTAAATTAAACCTTTCATTAAGTTAAATTAAATGGGCAGCAAGCTTTCTTATCGTTATTAATAGTACAAGTTAATAAACCACGAGTCTATAACATTTGATTATTACCTATTTCTATGAGATTATTAGTTTTATAATTGATATACAAACAGATAGCTTTAATAAGCGCGGCAGTAAATTATGATTATCGAAGTATCGAGTCAATATTTCCTCAGGTTGGGAGTTACAATAATTGCCAATGAGCAAAACGGTAGCATTTCTGGCGCGTAATAAATAAGTGTGTACCTGCTAATTCCCGACGATTAAGCATGTGATTAAGCCACTATTACCAACCAACGCAAACTTATTTTTGCAATTGGTTTATTGAACTACCGATCGATGTACACCTTATGTGTTAGAGTAACGAGTGGATGGTGACAGACTACTGATTACCCTACTGCCGCCATCTAGTAACGTCGCGTAGAATTAAATAGACTTATCTGCAGAATCAAGCAAGTTGCTAATGTTGGTATCTATTGACATACGCAAGCAACCCGACATTTCACATTATTAACAATTATGCGGCGCCGACATCACTGCGTTGTTTATTGTAGACGTCCATATTTTATATATTAGTTATATGGCTGCATGCTTACCAATGAAGCATAATTTTAAAGACCCGATGAGTTTGATAAGCTGGCTAGTCGTAAACATGATAAGTTAGGCATGCAATAAACAGAGTAAAACAGAAATTACCATTGGTAGCTTATTTCTCACGGGAAATTAAAACGGATAGTATTCAATAATTATAGCAATAAAATGCAAGACTTGATAGGAACGATTGGGACGTATTAATAGGTATTTATTAAGGTAGTTAAATACATTTTCGGACGCCATATTTAAGTTTTGAAATCTCGTTCAAATGCTGTAAGGTTGTAAACACTTCGTTCATGAAATGAAATACCGTTTCCTCTTTTTCTCTATAATTAAAACTGTTTTTAAATTTCTATGTTAAAAACAATGATATCTTTAGAATTGCAATATTAAAACAAATATCAAGCAAACCCGACATGGTAATTCATCAGGTCATATTTGATACGAAAGAATCTTAAATCATGTAAAATAATAACTTTTGTCACCAGCGGAGTTTGAGCTAGATAGGCATGAGTCACGCATTTATTACGGTTTTTGCTCCCAAACTGTGATAAAAATGTGTGACTCAAGCCTATCACAGTAAGCCGTGCTCGCCCCGCAGGCGTAGTTAGTGTTTAATTGGTAGCTCGTACTAAACACTTGTGACATAATAGTTGTCAAAATACTCGTATTTAATATTCTGAAGTATACTGCTCCAGTAAACGTTCTACAGAACCTAAGCATTTATTTGACACATCGAGATTTTGAAAGATATTCACTATGGTTGACTGCCTGGTTGGTCTGGTGGCCGCAAATACTGTTGCTAAGCGTGAGGTCCTGGGTTCGACTCCCAGATCAGGCAAAGTATTATTGGGTTTTTTCATCAGGAATTAGTCAGTAGCAGCTCGGAGTCTGTTTTTGTGCCCGGGTGATGGCAATAGACTCGACCCCTATTACATGGGACTCAAGCATAACTGGCCAAATGTGGGTGTATAGGTTCACCTCTGCCCAACCTCTTAGGGAATACATTTTGATGTTATGTTATGTCATTCTGTTTCTGGTATGAGTGACAGATTCACAGAGACGAGACGACTCTTTACAAAGCCAAACATTTCTAGCATTTGATGTGCCATATACAACGTGTTGTTTTGCATCCTCGTCAAATTTCAGGAGGCTGTTATGAAAGACATAAAGAATCAAATAAAATTACGATCCTGCTCAATAATTAATACATACTTGTTTTTTTAGCTATTTAAGTTTGACAGTATTTCAGAATACTCCACTTTCAAAGAACAAAATCGCCCCGTTGCGTATGCGGTAGGCAGTGTCGTACGACTATGTCACTGTGTGCATGCGTTACAGTTACAGCGCAGTTACAGGGCGGTATCACACGGGCCCTACACATGCCGATTTCCAAAAAATACAAAAAATAAAAATAAATACCTACTTATTTTATTATTGATTCGTGTCGAGAATCATTAGCATAGTTACCTCCTCGAATTTGACGAGGATGCAAAACAACACCTTGTATACCTACAGGTTACTATATGTAGGTACGATTTGTAATACATGGTAAGTAATTGTGATAACGAAACGTAGGATCCTAAATTGTTTCGAAATATTAATTTTGGTACAAAAAAAAACATGCAGAAAAGAACTTGGCGCTTCACTGCAATGCAAGCGGTTCAATCAAAAAGTTTTAAGATTCTATAATTCGTATCAATTGTACCTTGGCTGAGCAAAAGGCCTACCTTGCAACTTATTAACTGGAAATGACATCCGAAATTCAAATCCGTTTTCACATTCTCGCCAACAAAAACCGTCGTAAGCCCGCTCTTGTTCGTGTCAAAAGAATTTACGCATACAGCCTTATGCGGCTGGTTATCAACCGTTTGACTAATTGACTGGCGAACGATGGCCCAGTGTGTAACGATATCAGGGCATGTTTTGACTTTCTATACCTTAACAGCAACCAGCTCCGAAGTGTTTTAAGAAAATTACCACAGCGTTTTAAATTCACTTATCGATAGTGGCCACTCCTACCGCTTAAAACTACTTGTAGATAAGCTGCTGGTCTTTAAAATACAGGGTGTAACAAAACCCTTCACGAAGCCGTCCGCGTCATCTACGTACTTATAACTGTTAACATTTTTACACAAAGTAACTTTGTGCAAAAATGGCTTATTAGTCGACGGGCACGAATTTACTCGCCCGGACCGGGCGAATCGACACTTTAAATAATATATTCTGTAGGCAATTCACACGACGTTAAATTATTTTAGGGCGAATCGACAACTATAAAAATATGTATTAGGCAACTGGCACGTTTTGCATTATATGGATTAAGAGCGTTTATACCTTATGAGTAGCAACGTCGCAATTTAGTGTCATATTTCGTGGTTTTCAATTTTTATCATTTAATCGGAGCTATATTTAAAAAATCTGTTTAATTAACTTTTTAGAATTACGTGAAAGTGTTTAAAAAGTAAGTAACCGTAATGCTTACAGTTATTTTACAATGAAAATAACGCCCTGCAAGTTTCCAATGTATTATTTGCATATAAATAGAACTGTAATCGCAACGATTTCTTACCTTTTACACAGTTTTCACATAATTCTAAAAAGTTAATTAAACAGATTTTTAAAATATAGCTCCGATTAAATGATAAAAATTTTAAACCACGAAATATGACACTAAATTGCGAGACGTTGCCACTCATAAGGTATAAACGCTCTTAAGTTAAGAATTACACTAGCGCACCGAAGTGATAAGAGTAACGCAAAAAATTGTGCAATTCGGTTCATGCAACCGTTAGGTTTTAAGATTGAAACATAAAATCGTTGGAGTTTTGACCTTCAATATCTCCGTAACCAAAAGGTTTCCAGGTATAAGGTAGGTACAAAAAGAAAACACAATAACGGGAAGAACAAGTGGCTCTAGGCTTCGTAAAGGTTTAGGTGAAGAAAGTTTGGTTTATTTTAATAGATAAAAATTTTAAGTTCTGCATTTATTATGAACATACATAAAAAAGACGAATTAAGAACCTCCTCCTCTCTTTAAAGTAGGTTATAAAGAAACATTATGCATGCCAGTGATTTCCAGAATTGTAGCTGTATTTCAAACTTGTAAACATAGTAGATACCAAGATTGCAACGTAATCCGTCTGCAATTTGAAAGGATTGTTGTCCGAAGCTATCCTATTTCTCTGTGTATTTATTCTACGTAATTTGATCAGTTTGTTATCATTATCAATCAGGTGTCAATTAGACCGAGTAACAATGAGTATCGATATCAAAGTTTATTTGATTGGCGTAAAAATGCTAGTAACCGTTTTGAGGCGATATCAGTCTTTTATTTTTCTGCGGGGCGAGCACGGCCTTTGTGATAGTATTGAGTGACGCATTTTATCACTGTTCTTGCTCCCAAACTGTGATAAAAATGTGTGACTATCACACTATCACACTAGGCTGTGCTCGCCCCGCTGCTCTGTGTTCATTTTATATAGTAGCGACCCGCACAGTTTTCTAAGACTTGAGTCGACGTCCAAATTTTATTACTTTGGCTATGGCGAGTCATACCTACATCTGTTTCTGCTGCAGATTCATTCATTGTAGGTTTTAATAATTATGATTAATTCGACATTTACCAGAGATTCCCGAATTTATTTATTTACTTGGTAGGTATTTATACTCATATTTGTTTTTATGAACTGTCCAAATTACAACTGTGAGTAAAACAGATACATGAGACAATGCACATATGGCAACATAAATTGTGATTTTGTTTGTTATTATATCACGAATGATGCATGTACCAGATACGCTTTCAGTAAGCAACCATGACATGCACCATAAGTTATGTTCACGTTGATGCAGTTGCGGTATCTCTGAAATATAGTCTTTTGTACATTCAAGCCTTCCCAAACCACAAAGGATTAAAATAAAAGACAATCGGGAATGGAAATGATTTCAACCTTTTCCCGCCATTCGTGATAACTGACAGATGTCATTAGTCACAGCAGCTGCTATGTACGTCACCACTTGTGTAAATGCATTGAGCTAGGATTATAAGTCAATGTGTAAATGAGACAGTGTTTACATATCTACATATTTCATACACTACAAAAACGATCGCGATTGTCAATTGGTTTCAATCAACTGTCATGTTTCTGATGAGGTCCTGTGTTCAGAGTGTGTGACTATAGAGTGAATCGAAGATATTACGCCGATCTACCAGAGAAGTGTAGTGTATACAGCATTGATACGTATTATTGTAGATAACAGCTTAGGCTCATTTGCATTATGCAAAAACGATTTAACTAAGAAATAAACGTTTGAGAACAGAAATTTCTGTATTTATGCCTCTTCTAGGCATGTCACATACATGACTTCGTCTGTCAAACTGGGTATAAATTACCGATGCAATGAGGATAGTTACTCAATCGCACTAAAAGTTCGTTGACTTATACTCACTATGCCTCATACACTCACGCTGTTTCCGCTGTGAGGTAAGATTTAAGAAGCTAAGGAATGATGCTTAGAACAAAATTTGCGCAAACATCAACATTCAAAGGAGATGTTCCAGAAATGTATGGAGCCTGGGCCAGCACTATGTACACTATATGTAAATATCACTATGTATTACTGTAACCGTTTTTTATTGTTAATTTTCTTTAATTTCACTTCGGGTTAAAGTATACCTACTCAAATTAACTTGGCCAAGGAGAGCAACACAACATAAAATTAAACATGGTGGATCAGATTAGCAGCATGCGAAAAATGTCATTTTGACAATGACATTTGATTGACGTGTATTAGCTGCCATAAAACGAAACAATACGAATTTCGAAAATCTTGGGTTTCGGTTTCGATAAAATAAGACTACAGGGTATTCTACTCGACTGCGGCAGCACATCTTCGATCACCTATTCGAGCAGTTAGAGATTGGTTATATCGGTGTCAAGAGGAGCAAGAAACGTAACTAAGGCTTGAACGTTTTGTTTATTAACAGTCCTACTGCTTCATTCTATAGTGCCTATCAATACATATACCCTGGACTTCGATAATTCATAGGAGAGGAGTGAGCTGTGCTTTAAACTGTCAAACGTCATGTCTAACACAACTGTCATGGCTGCCCTAAAATTAGGGTTATCTTATTAAAAACCTTTTTAAATTATCATTTTTGTAGGTACCACGGTACCCTATTTCAAATGATTTTTTTTAGTATTTTTATGAAATTCCCCTATTTTTTTCCTATTTATCTATGTAGTGTACATAGTGGTGTCCCAAAATCAAACATCTCCTTTGAAATCATCGACTTTTGTGCTTGACTGTGAACAGATGAAAAATGGTGTTGGAAAGCTTGTAAGTACCTACTTAGTAAGCAGGTATAAGTATTGTTGAAAACAGAATTTCATGCAACTCTCTATTCAAATCTTTATACTTAGTTTTAAGTATTAGTGATTTGGCCTTCATTCTTGAATCATTCCTACAGTCCAGGGTGTAGAATCCTGTTGATACCGTATCTACGCTGATTATATTACTAAACTGTGTCATCATCACCACACCAAGCCGCTCGTGCAGGCATGCTTCAATTTCAACTATTTCCCGCCATTCGTGATGACTGACAGTTGACATTAGTGACAGCTACCCCACTACTGATGTGCATGAGATAGTGTTTACATATCTATTAAATACGAGCGGACCAGGCAGACGTTTGTCCTGTCCGAATGTTTTCTCAATGTTTGTCTTTTTTGTTTTTGATATATTCCTGTATTTATGTACATTTATTTGGGCTTATATTTCTATACAATTAGGTATATTACATTTATAGTCTTAATTAATATCTTATAATTATTTCTTCTTAATAATATCTTAAATAATAATAATGTATTCCTAAATTTTAATTATAAATTGCACCGACCACAGTTTGTCTCTGCATCACCCAAAGGTTGACTGGTAGAAAATGCCTATGGCATTAAATCCGCCTCTGTACATGTGTGTGCTTAAAGTGTTAAATAAATAAACAGTGCCACCTACCGGGCCCAATTGTGAATCTAAACCATCCAGGAACCGACTCAAACACACACAAAAGTGTCATCAGAATCGGTCCAGCAGTTTAGAAGGACTTTAGTTCAGTAGAATCATATAGTATACAGGTTCGCAGGGACAGGGCATGTGACATGGATGTCTCTCTGCCAACCTGTATAAAGATCCTTTAACAAAATCTAAGCTTGCATTCTCATATTTGTCCTGCGGTTGTACTATTATATTGTATTCTGTGCCTGCGGCTAGGTCCGCATAATCAGACATTTGAGTCGAGACGAGATGTCTTATATATCTCGATATTCAGTTGCTGAATTTACGATGCACGATTAGAAAGGACTCGTGATTAACCACTTGAACGGAGTCGTAAATAGTAATCCTAGGCTAAGATATAAAGTTTGATATTAACTTCTGTCACAAACGCGGCTTGAGAGCGTGGCTAAGGCAGCGAATTGGTGATAGATCGACTGCAGAATCTACATTTGTAATAATGGCTATGCTTTTTTAAGTGAACATTTCTTTAGGCGCACTTTGCGCTCTTTCTGAATAGTGAACTAAACTGAACCGACACGCTCAGGAGTGCTATTCTCTAAGTATACTTACAGCCTTGTGCGCAGCGCTGCCATAGCGACGAAACACGCCGCTTTACACGTGTTTCATCGCTGCGCGGTAGCGCTGCGTGCAAGGCTGTATCCATATAGAATAGCACCGCTGGGCGGTGAAGCTGAATCAGGTATACTCCGCTCCAGTCGGTCGGTGACGCTGAATCGGGTATACTGAATCAGTAGTAAGTTTTCACTTCTATCGAGTGGTCATAACAAATCCTCTTTTTTAAATAGAATGAGTGATATTGATTTTGGTATTGTTAAGGTATCTCGTATATATTCTTCCTTTACTTTGAATATCAAGATTACTCCGAGGAAACAAGTAGCCTTTCATATGAGGCAGGTGACCGCGGCAGGTGTGATATTAAGATCTGTTACTTTATCCAAGATAGAATTCTGTTACAATGAGGAATGTTCATAGGTATGTAAAATCATTTGAAACTTCGTTAAGTAAAGTTTTTATGTATACAAATACACTACTTTTTGTTTTATTTAAAAATACCAAGTATAGTTTTGATTTTACAAGCATTCATGTTCGCGTAAATTTCATGCCCGCAAAAAAAAAAACGGCGTCTTGGTAGTAGTACTTGTACATTTTGGCACAACACAGGATTTCCGAGAACTATGATTGGACATATGCAATGATTTTAAGGGAAACGTAAGGCAGCGGTACAGAAGAGCGCGAACGGACTGAGCGATTGTTGGAAAATTACGTCATGAGGCGCGAGCGCGAGCCAACGGTCGCGAACTCACTTTAAAATTTGTTTTTTCTGTGTAATATTGTCTTTCAGTTCCCAATAGGCTCGTCCCCTGTTACATGGGACTTTAACATAAGTGGTGAGATATACAGGGTGGCAGGGATATCGACGCCCAACCTCGGGGTCTACTCTCTAAGCTCGAAGTCCGTGGTTTCGGCCGAAATTATGGGCATTCCCTACTCCGTATCACATACGGACATAACATTATTTCGGGGCCCGAACTAAGAATGAATGACAACACGATTTGACAGTTCTGTTGTCCTAACTCCTGATGTGTTTTACCCATTCGAAAAGGTTAATAAATCGGGAGTACGATTCATTTCGAACAAAGCGAATTAAACCATTGATTTCGAAGTATCGAAATACTTTCGGACGGGCCTGTATCTTAGTTTACGGGCTTAGAGAGCAGGCCCCCAGCCCCCAGTTACCACGGATTCAGTACATGTTTCGGACCCCATACGTTGAAAATTTGCGTCGGTTATTGAAAAAAAAATTGCTCTACCATACATTTTGACCGCGTAGGTATTGCATTTTTCTATGAAAATCAGATGTCTTTTTTTGATAACCGACGTTTTATTTCTACACTAGAATCATGTGCTCAAATATCTATTTAAAGGCACACCTCTGCCTTACCTTTTAAGGGTTCCAGGCGTGATGTTATGTTAGTTCCCAAAATAGCCTCCGACTAAAACAATTCCATTCCACACTCCAAAATAGATATTTAACTTATTTCCAATAACAATTTCAACTTATCGCTTGCTTCACAAAATTAGATCACTTCAATAACTCTCAAGTTATCTTAATGTCACTATTTGCGTAACAATAAAGCTTTAGGCGCAGACACAGCTACTATTGATTTAAATTACAACTAGTGTTCGAAGAGATCGAGTTACAAAGCTGGCGGCCTGCGAATACTAAAGGCTCAAGGCACAAACAGGCGCGACACGCGACGCGAATCGCACGCGATGCGACTCACAGGCAGCGCTGGTCGCGCGACAGGCGGTGTCTTTGTGTCGCCTTAATGGTAATCGCTTGAGGAATTTGTGTTTTATCGAATACGTTGTGTCTTTAGATATTAAACTGGCAATAAGTGCTTGAAATATTCGGAAAACTTGTGTTAAAATCCTTTAAGCTTCTATTCGGTATGTGACCGTATGTGTTATGCAGTTTTCCAAAGTTTGGGGCAATTTTCAGGTGGCATAGCGCTGAAAACGCGAACTCCACCACGCGAATATTAGGAATCGTCAAAAAATGATTTTCTGAAAATTTCCAGGTTAAGATTGTGATGACACCTTTGCAAAATGGTATAGATTAGGGATCCCTACACAAGTATAAAAGCCGTAATGCTATTTAGTCCGTAGACCACTTCCGAATTCAATACAAAGTCGCACAGTCTCCTATAATTTGTACCTAATTGTTATTTTAAGATTTATTTTTTTTATTTTTTGCTGTGTTCTGGACGCTGTTAACATCTACCTACGTCTTTCTTACATCGTTCTCACTTATAATTATAACTTCAACATTAATGATTTAACTAATATTTTTGTAACAATATAATTTAGAGGTTAAAAGAGAGTAGAGTAAGTTGTAGTTTCTTGCCCGTTCTTCTCCATAGGTACCTGCTACGCTTTGGAATGGGCAACTACCTTCATATTTCTGACTGACGGACTCCTTGACAATTCAAAAGTGCCTGTAAATGATTTAATTTAAAATAAATGCTTCGAGTTTGAGTTCCTGTCTCTCGCTCACTCCATCTGTGTTATCATCTTATCATCACATTAATATATAAATCAATAGTAGTTCCATAATATCTGCCTAGGCCCACGGGAAAAGGCGTCTATGTATGTAATAAATCAATTGGCCATATTTAATACTTAGTAAGTACTTAACTTACTAGGATATGACACACTGACATAATCATTGAGATAGGACATAATACACCCTAAAGGCATAATGGAACCTCTTTAGTCAAAATCTCTTGTCGCTTTCACATTTTAGGGTCCTATTACGTAAATCATTTTCATACACTATCTCGATTCGACTTTTATTGTGATCAATCAACGAGAGTAACCGTTTGTAATTGTGTGTTGGACTCGTGATGGCTAGTATCTCGACGTAAGGAATTATGAAAGTGTTTTACTATCAGAATGGTTTCGTTAGGCAATCAGTCACGGCAACCGATTGATTGATGTATTTTTAGCGATCGACGTGACGCTATCTAGATCTTTGCATTTTTTAATGTTTGGTATTATTAAATTGATATTAGTGAAATAATGACAGGATATGATAGTAAAGTTTGTTCGTGCATCCATTAGTCAGTGTATCGTAATTTCTTAATTAATTTATGATAGAGTATGTAATATTTTATCAATAAACTTAAATGTCTACTCTATTATAATTACAAAATATTGAGGCTCGACTCGCGTTAATAAAAGACGAGCGTTCTAAAACCAAAAAAAAAAAAACGAAAAACAGTTGTCGAAAATAGTTCCAAAATTACCGAATAAAATTGCGTAGGTACCTACCATCCGTTAAGTGAAAACAAAGGGCCGTATTATCACTCATTAAGGCTACAATGAGGGTCGCGGGGGCATTGTACGGTAATGACTTACCCGACACCAATTAGCTTCACTTACTCAACATTCGTCGAACATAATGTACAGTCGACCTCGTAATTGCTTTACCACCACAATTGATTGAATGTCACTCGCTCGTCATAAAACGACAAGGTCCAAAATCAACCTCAAAAGTCTATTATTCAAATTAGGCTGAGAATCTGCACTTTTTGAACGTCAAAATGACATAAACCTTTACCACTTCCTCGTGCTTTAGCTGGCAAGAAGTGGCGCAACAAACTCCCCAGCATCATAGCTGTTTGTTCAGTTAGAAGAACTGGATTCTATAGAGTAGTAAGTAATTAACATTAAAAAACACAAAACATTACACAAAATTATTGGCCACAATGTCAGCTAGCACACGCCAATATACCATTGGTATCCCACAATGACTAAAGAATAAGAGAGGACATGAACTAAAAGATCGTATCGCGTGCCCGCGTGGAAAGTAAAATGGCGTAGGCTCCGCCCATTACCTAGTGTTGTCCTCTGCTCATTCTTTGCAATGATTTTGTTCATCGTGTTGATTACAAATCGATTAATCGAAATCACATACATTAAAATAAGGTTTTTGATTTTAAGTAGATAGTAGGTAAGTAGGTTGTTATTCGATTCTCATTCTAGGACGTCGCATTATGGATTAAGTACAAAAAAGCCTGTTGTTGCGTAATCTGACTGAAAAATTGCAAAAATCATCAATTTGGCGGTTCATTTAAAATTAATTGTACTTGATATTATTTACTCTATGATTATTAGTTGCTCGTGATAATCAAGCTAGAAGAAGAGTAAATTAAACTGCAACAAGGAATTCAAAACTACACCGATTATTAACAAAATAAAACAACAGAAATCGATATTATGCATTTAATGGGAGAACCGTTTTATTTCAAATAGATACAATAATATCAGTTTGTAATTAGTATTAAGTACACCAATAATGTGAAATACAATAAAGTCTGCCTGTCTACAATAAATGTACAGGGAAATAATAATGTATTATGACTCAAACTCAAAGCATTTATTTCAAATAAACCAATTACAGGCACTTTTGAATTGTCAAGGGGTCGGTCAGTCAGAAAGATGAAGCTAGTTGCCCATTCCAAAGCGTAGTAGGTACCTATGGAGAAGAACGGGCAAGAAACTCCATGGACATTCTTTTAAATCAAAATATTGTTACAAAAAAGTGGTTACATCATTCATGTTGTAATTATACATGTGAGAACGATGTAGATACACGTGCACGTTAAAAGCGTCCGTAATAATAAGATAAAAACAATTATGGAATTAAAATAAGCCGTGGCAGCTAAGAAATGACCAGTGCCTACTGACGGCGCCCGTTCACGAACATGACGTATGGATCAGCACCATTCAGCTCAACCATTTTGAAGGGAACTCAATGATCCAATACACACGCCACCACCAGCGACACATTTGAGTGAGCATGACATACTCTCAGCCGCCAGGGTACATTCAAGTCAATGAAAGACGAACCCAGTAACCTTTATAGTGGGTACATAGTGCTCACACATGTGCTATGCAATTATACAATACTAAGAGATTGAATTTATACAATGCAAAGATAGGTTGTACAATCTTCATCAGCTCCAACATTATTTTCGAATATATGGGTAAATGTAGGCTTACAATGAAAATGTGATAATTTACCTTAGGGAGCCTTGTCGGTATTGCATTGTCGTGAAGTCTCACTATATCAAGACTTCTATTAATACAAGACTCTTCAAAATGTAGTGAACAAACAAATACTTTTTCCTGGCTGGAGTCGATATTTTCTTGACCCAATGATTCAAGCCACTTACTTTTAAGTTTATCATTTTTTGGTAACCTAAAAACACAAACAAAACACGCAAACTAACATAAATGTGTATATTCTTTCATGCTAAATATTCAAACGAAATTTGGTTTTTATCGATGCAAAATCGATTCGTTGTGCAAATTACACAATCACAACACTATATTTGTCAATAAAAATACGTAGTAAACAAAACCAAAATAAGGAAATATATCGTTCGAAAGACTATGAATAGGCAATAATCTATGACCGAACAGTAATAAACATGAATTGAGACTAGAAATTGGTATAAATTTATATAGGAAACTTAATAATCTATGAATTCTTTCGACTTACTTGTGCAGGGATATCAGAGGCGCTTTTTTACTGTAATTCGAGCCACAGCCCCTCACACAACACTTAGGCATGGTTTCCTCTATCACAGACAGCCTCAGTCAAATTTACAGCACTCAAAATGTTCTCAAAATGGAAAAAAACTTAATATTTAGTCGCACGATAACGCCAAATGACACTTCATGTACACTCTGAGAAGTACTCAAAACCAGAAACTAAAATGGCGAACCGGCCGATGGGCAGGGCTTCCGTGACGTCATACTTCAATATTGCAATTTTAGAAAACTGACAAAATACGGTTTTCTCTTTTTGACACTTGCAGAATTGCATAAGTTAGAAAGAAACATGTATATTTTTTTATTTCTGTATAGAATCGTATGATATTTCCATAATGTATAATTTATATAGATCTTTTAGTTCATGTCCTCTCTTAGTCTTTAGTCATTGGTATCCCATCCGTTGTCGTATTGGGTATGTGACATTTAGATAATTTAAATCTTTGTATTTATTTGTTTTTATCTTTTTTAATTGTTTGTCAAAAGTGATAAAGTGTTTTCGAAACCGACTATACTACGAATGCGCTAATTTACATTTCACGCTAAATCTCTGTTCTATGCAACGTTGCTGTAAATTAAATCAGTGCTGTACAATTTTTTTTATAGAGCAATTTAGTTTCGGCTCGAAAATTGGTAAATCGTTTTTGCTAGTGTTGTTGAACTGATTCATGGTCGTACTGAACGACCGGACTTTTTGTTTTCGCTAATAATAAAAAGAAGACTTTTAAGACAGGCTCGATTAATTAATTAATAGGCGCAAAATCTAATTGTTTGTCAAATTAATTAAGCTAGTTACCCAGATTACAGGTCTAGACAATTAATTAAAACACTCAACAAAAAGCTCTGGGAGTAGACGACCTAATTCTTAGTTTACACAAGATCATGATAGATGGCGTGCCTGTTCTATTTATCAAACTTTTTGTGCAAGATATTCAATAAAAAGATTATTAAACGTAATTAAAAATATGATATACGTAGAAAGATCATCATGTTCTACAATAGATATTTAATTTTTATAAAATGTGGATATGTTATACGATATTACGAACTTAATGATGTTAATTTACAAACGAGTTTTAATGGACGATTAGGTCATGCTAGTTTATATATCATTGCATGCTCCATTAGAGTTCCATTTACAAAATCATTCGCGTTCAATTTGTCATTATTCGAATTTTTAAACATTCAGCCGTATTTTACGGTTCACATTATAGTTTTAACTATAAAATTCAAATGTGGGTTTGTTGATGGATAATTATTTTAAAGTATGTAAATTAATTTTAAAGTATGGAAACCAATCAATAGTAAATACTTCGTGATGAGAAGTCACTGTGCCAACAACGTTTTAAATATTGTAGTGTCCAAATAAACGTTATTGTTTCTTTCTTTCTTTCAAAGTAATTACTAGTTTGGAATATCGTTAGTTATTTTTAATTTAATGTATTATATTTTGGTTTTACTTGCAATATTGGCATAAATTAAAAATATTCGGGCTGCTACAGAAGCCGGTGCCTCATTGGACAATCCCTGCTTGTTGCTCTTCACCCATTTTTCTATCCCACCACTTCAAGGCATCGCTACAAGGGTAACGACGCCACAACAACAGCGGGAATACTTTGAAAAAGACATGTAAAATCTTGTATACGAACTCGCACTCACATATGTGTGGGAGTCGACCTTCTTAACCGCGACGCCAAACGCCGTATCGTAAAGCTACACAAAAATTTGGTCCACTTCTATCGAGCGAACAGCGCCATCTATTGGTGTAGCCTAATGTCTGTGAGTTTCAGATGTCAGTTTTGCAACTTTTTCTACCGTGTCCGTAGAATAATGACGAATGAAATTAACGGTTACCAGCACTCTTCTAAAGTCTATGTGGAAGAGGTACTAATTAATACTAACGTCTGAATGATCAGCGTTTTTAGAAAACCACTACAAATGCGTTTGGCGTCAACGACTACAAGCTGCTTAGTTTCTCCACACATTTTAATGAATTCCGTGACCATAACTCCTTAAACGGGAATATACAGAAAGTTGTATTGACTCTGTCACACATTGGTGCCGATTCCCTTGTTCACAAACTAAACTAAATTTAAGTTGAGTGCATCTTTTTCTTTCTATTTCATTATGAAAAGGACAGAAGATAAATTTTAGTTTAGTCCTGTCAAATTAATCAGCGCCTGACACTACGCCATACAAGTTTAGACGTGATTAAAAAGTTGACTACTAAAATTACATCAAATTACGTCAGGTGCTGACTAATTTGACAGGACTAAACTAATATTTATCTTCTGTCCTTTTCATAATGAAATAGAAAGAAAAAGATGCACTCAACTTAAATTTAGTTTAGTTTGTGAACAAGGGAATCGGCACCAATGTCGCAATTTCGCGATCTATTGATAACCGTGGGATATCGTAGACTCGAGGTCTGTGGAGGAAGTGAAACAGAATCCAATCGGGGACCGGACGCTGCGTCCGCCCGTGCATGAGCCATGGCATCCACTTTCCCTCTCTAACAGAGTTATGATTAGTACTAGTAACTGGTAACTAACGCGCCAGGTGGTGCACAGACACTGCTAATATCCATATATTCAAGTTGTAAGCTTGAAGGATGGGCTGCGTGAGATGGGGATATATTTTACGGAGGAGATTGTTGATGTCCACCCAAGTTAGCATTTAATGACAGGTTTATTTTGTTTAGAGATAATAGTTAAAGTTATTTTTAATGGTTAAATACAAGCTTTAGCACAAGCTGACTGTAATAACTGTCATTTAGCTTAAAATATATAATGAAAGCTGCAACCATCGATCGTCAGTTGGCTGTGCGTTAGATATTTGATACCCTTGTTGTGTTGATGCCATTATGTCCACGTTTTTAGATGGTAAATAGCAATTTCCTTTAGCAGTGTTACCCATAAAATATGTTGAGAGTTTGAGATCGTTAAACCTGACTAGCCATTTAAGTAAATATTTATCTTGTTTTAACAACACAGAAATATTAGGATTTAGGTGCTCCATTCATTTCTTTCTATAGATAAGCGTTAATTAAACTATATCTATAGGTACAGGAAACCCAATATCTTTTCCATTACCAAATATCTAATAACAACAAAAAAAACACGTCCTACTGTATAGAAATAAGTTTCTCGTATTGGCTTAACATATTTCCCACGTAACACAAGCAGTCAAAGTTCCGCCAATCACACAGCAAGACAGCCAAACGATGCCGAACGGCACCGAAGCGTTATGAGATCTGCTCGACATTATCTATCATCTTGCCGGTGCCCGGTAGACCCTGGGAAATGGCTGTCAGAAGAAGTGACACTTGTGATCGCCAAGTTTTTGCTACACAATTATTATTTAGAATCGATGTACCTGTGGTAGATGTAAAGGGAGGAGGTGTAGTAGCAACATAAACTGGTGTGGTAGCCAGTTTTGAATTTCGATTTAAAACTGTCTGATTTAGTGATTTCGATTGATTTAGATCTACTTCCAGAAATACGACCCCAAGTTTCTGTTTAGAACATACTTATCAACTGTGGACAGCTGTTTTAAATTGAACTTTGTGTCTATCTAAATTTCTTATTTAACTTATAAGCTAGGTAAGTACGCTACACTTGTCTTATCAGCGGTATATAATTTTAGTGTCTTGAATAGGTACGTTTTGCTTCCACTTTCTCTACGACGCTGATGCAACTTTAATCCCATACATTTATTTCGGAGACCATTCGTATATTATTTACTTGGTACATTATTTCGTAATGTTTTTTTTATCGGAACTGTCACAGTCCAATGGACACTTCTCTCTGATATATGTTCGGTCCATGTGTTATTCAGTAACAAGACCCGTTGTTAAGAGATTGTGGACGACAGCTCATAATAATTGGGTGTCCTGACATTACACACGATTTCACCACTTTCTTTGTATCAAATAAACATCACTGTAGTATCACAAGGTATCGAGAACATAGGTAAATTGATGACAGTCCTTTATTGCGGGGGAGTACGGTGCAAAATTGTGGGAAAGATAGTCTCAAAAATGAGTAGGTAACAGTCGCTTTCAGTAACGGGATTATTTCGAAGAAACGGCCATTGAAGCCCTTCGTTTCATCTCTAATTGCTTCTGGGGAACCGATGTTATTAAATTTGTGGATTCTCGCATCGATCCGCGGCGTTTTTATGTTGCCAATGTTGCCATGTAATACTGAAATATTGCTTTATTTTATTTATTGCTGGGGTAACACCGAGGTGCGGCTTCTTTAGGGCTTAAGCTACCTGCCTGATGGCCACTGGACGCTTTGTAAAGGAACTGTAAAAGGGGATTGTTTTATAATTTAATTACTTACCTTTTAGTTTTACGGGAGTTTAATTATCGGGGGATATTGCTCTTTAATACAGGGGTCAGTTATTTTGTTGCCTACGAAAATAAATGTACAAGAAATTGATTATTTCATGATTTATTAAATAGCTACTTACCACCATTTTAAAACAACAGATCTATAAGAAAAGCTACTAAAATATTACTACGCATAATTCCATCCAAAATTACCTTTTAACAATTTCACAATCGTGCACAAAGCAACAAACGTGAAATGATCGGTAAAAGTTACGGTTTTGTTTACCGTAACCGCTCCCTGTTCACCCCTAGGGAAGATGGCTAACCGAAAAACAGGGAGTTTCATGTTCAAACTAGTTAAAAACTCTGGCGCTGCGCGCTTTTAGAACTTTATCTAACAAAGCCAATAAAAAGAATAACAGCTTAATTTTCACACTTTTGAATTTTGATTAAAATAATTATCAGACTACCTCGGTGGTCGTGGGGGTCCTAGAATCGATCAGTGGACTGGGATAGGTAAGTGTTGTACGTTTTCATGACCTACTAGATAGATACCTAATATTCATAATTATCTTTCCAAACACCAATTCTACCTACAGTAGAACCGACTTCAAAAAAGGGGGTTTTACAAAATCGGTCCACAATAAAATTGATGAAAATATAAACAACATTTAAAAAAAATACATTTTCGTCAATTGTGGACCGATTTTGAAAAATCTTTTTGTATTTGTGATTTGGAAGAGGAAGCTTGCGGGGTGGTCCCATATAAATTGTATTAACTTTGCTTGGGAGTTTTTGATTAGCTTCGACACTTAATTCGTATTTAATCCACTTTGTCTATCTTGATGATGTTATAATAGCTACTTCCTGTCACTGTTGTTTACATAGCAAGTAGTGGTAAACGAATTGGTGTGGGGGTAGTTAGTAAAAACTTTTTTACAAAAAAAAACAACAGAACTGTCTTCATAAAAAACTCGAATAAAATACAGAAAAAAATAGACAGAAGAAAGAAGGAAAATATAGAATTAAAAAAAACAAAAATACACATCCAAAGACACCGACTTCCAAAATTAAAGTTATTTTTCACAATGTAGTTTTTTTTTTTTTTTGTAAAAAAGTTTTATTCTGTAAATCGGTTCAAAAACACGTCAAAATTAAATGTTGTTTTAAAACTAGATGAGTTTAGTGTTTCCTTCCTAACTGACTACTCTGAGAAGAAAGACCGAAACAAACTCAGAGGTCACCAGTCTCTTTTCAAGTCCAGATATTATAATATTGGTCAGGCCATAGGAGGACCATGCATTAATGTCTGATAATTATAGTCTTTTGAGGAAAGAACCATACAGTTTTAACCTGACCTGTCTAGCGTATTCAGTTTTTGATTTTAAAGTTACAGACAGACTAGTTAGAAATACAGAGTTACACTTACAAACAAGCTGACATACCCACATCTGTTCGTATCACTACAAAACACCGATGCGATGCGAAGGGAGTTTTCCATGTTAAAATTCAGTTTGTGGCTTGTAACACGAATTTGGGCAGCGAACTATCTACCTCCACATTAAAGTTTTATGGACACACGAAGGTTTTGAGTATTATTTTAATGTAATACTGGCTCATTAGGAAGATTAATGTTGTGTAAAATTGAATGAATACTTTTTTTTATTTTTTTTTTCTTTAACCTGGGTTTGCTCTTGACTCTAGTTTAGGTCAGTTGATAGAGACAGAGTCGACGATGGAGTGAGCTTACCCAGAAGAAGCCTGTTCACTCTCACTTTGAAGAGATTAGGGTTGTATGCGTTCGGAAACACAGACGCAGGTAGAGAGTTCTACTCTTTTGCTGTGCGCATAACAAAAGACATTTGGAAACGCTTAGTGCGAATTGGTGGCATAGCAACTAGGTAAGGATGGTAACTTGCAGTGCGTCTAGATAACCGATGGAAGAAGGGGACTTTACATTTGAGTAGGTATCTTATCTAACACACCAACAGCTGCCTAGCATTTTATCATAGGTACTATGTTGGGGTCGGGGCTTCCAGTCTAATCGGATGCAGCTGAATACTAGTTTTTTACATGGACCGACTGTCTATCTAACCTCTACAACCCAGTTACTGGGTAATACGATACTCCTTGGTAAGAGTGATTTTATCAGCCTTTAGCTTCTGACTAAGTACCTGTTATGACTGTCAAAGATCTGCAAATATGACAACCGTTTAGCATGCTTTGCGAGACACGGAACTTTTCCAATAGCTTTTATTTACGTGTAGCTAAGTATTAAGTCCCACGCTATACGCTTGCCGATACGCGGTCTCCACTCCAGGAGTCGTCTGCTCCGCTGGCCATCGGTCCTTCGACAAACACCGTCAGCCCGCTGCCACTTCAGCTTGCTACTCTGCAAGCTATGGCGGTAATTCCAGTTTTTTTCCGGACAATTTCATTTCTGATCTTATCCCCCCCCCCCCCTTCTAGAAGGACCGACGACCTCAAGAAAGTGGCCGGGACAGACTGGATGCGGAAGGCGGAGGACAGAGAGTTGTGGCGCAGCCTGGTAGAGGCCTATGTCCAGCAGTGGGCTGAGTTAATTAAAGTATTAAATTTCAATTTCAGTTGAGCGTAGTAGTAAAATTAAATTTATATGCAATTATTAAAAACGTAATAAAATGACAATATCTCGTTTACAGTCAAACCGTGATTACAACAGCTGGAACCCAAGTTGTGAAAATAGAGTCTATAAATAAAATAGATTGACATGTAATTCACTGTTCAGTCAGTTCAGTAAGCAATACCAACCTACCCTACCTATTGTTTCAATTAGTTTCATTGAGAGGTTTTCGCATTATCGTACCTTATATCTACCTAATTAAAAAGCTCATATACAAATTAACTTTGTGAATTTAGCATTTATAATAACCACAAAAGGGTTTTCCTCTGGCCCTCTTCTACATCATAAATAGTCGTGACTCTTCATACTTACTTGCGATGCGAAATTCCTTTCCAATTAAAATCCCATAACGGTAACTATTTCCATCAATTATAATTTACTTAATTTCAATAATTTTTATGAAGTCCCTACCCAAATTACGCATCGCATAACTAGTGGATAATAAATTCATGTAACAGTATACGACAAAATTTAAAATGTAATTAAAATGGCCGACTTGCCGTGGGCTGTGGGGCGGGCCGACATCATTAAACGGTCAGGTAATTAGCAATTTTGTAAATGGTCTTATTCATTATTTTGTTGGGGGTAAATTAAATGAGGCTGTAAAACAGTCGCCTCTTCAGAACGTAGGTACCTTGTTCTTCGTTGTTCGTAATTTTTAATTGTATGCCTTGCCTTATTTTTTTATTAGTCTCACAATGGGAAAGAAGAATGTTGCTACTGTAAAAAAGTTTTCTCTCGAATTTTCATTTTGGTTTTTTGTTTGGGCACTTTCATTCTTTATTAAATTAGGACTTTTTATACAATTACAAATGTAAGTATCGGCAAATATAGTGATGATGTTTTAATTTTTAAACATCATAATGATAATACATACCTACTATATCGGCCGCAATATGCAGCAGTAATATTTACAGCAGATTATTCTATTATCTGTGGTCGCTGACGTCATTAGGTATCACAACAGATAATTCCCGATATTGAAACATATCTATTGTAGCTAATTAACACGAAACAATAAATTATTATTTTATTGCCTACGTTTGCGGCAATCGCATGATTTATTGTCGCCACTAAATAATGATTAAACAATTCTTGCCCGTTGAATTCAATGAAATCATTTTAGTGCAAATTAACAGATTGAAATGATTTTGGCGAGTTCATTTACTTGTGTATTAATTGGTGCGTTACGGTGATTGGTGAATTTATGTAGCTGTCCGAATTGATCTAAATACATAATGTATTTTAATTTAACTATTTATTTTTACTAAGCATTGGGCATAGTTAATTCTAGGTAAATTTTACGGTTAATTTTCATTTGGTAATAAACTTAGCCGTGTTGCTTAGGTGTGTCAGGTCATCAGGTGTGTGCATCTGAATGCGGTCTTACCTGAAAACAAAAGAAAATTGCCATTAGAAAAATATTAAATAAAACAAAACAGTTAGGTAAACACAAACAAAACAGTACCTATACTTCGTAAAAGATAGCTTGATCTCTGCGACAGCTGTCAGTAAAATCACGCCTATGAAGTTCTGAATTTCATAGTAGTACAGACAGTACCTGTAAATGTCATACTTTATGGGCATGCCGACCTACTTAGTGATGGGCGATGAATCATCGTGCGGTCGACAATGTATCTGCAGAAAACTGGAAGAAGGTGGTAACTAAATGCCGAAAACGAATGGAAGAAGATTGGGAGCGGGACGTCCGATTTGATAATATTTGCGAACAAGAGTTTATAATAAATTTACAAGATTGTTCTAGCGATTCAGAAACTGATTCAGATATAGATTTGGGGTGTACTCCTTTACGAGAATAAATGTATTTTATATTCAAATATTCGTTTAATTTAGTAACGTTTGTAATTAAATTAAACCCAATTAAATGTTACATTAGCATCGATAATAGTAAGAAACGTCGATAATTTCTATCGACAATTTTTTATATCATGACAACCCTAGGAATGTCAGTTTGACTTACGTCGCAGAGATCAAGCTATCTTTTACGTAGTATAATACCTTTCTTTTCGAATTAATTAGTGAAACTTCACAGACGATATCCGAATAGCAATAAAACAAACAAAAAAAAAAAATTAAGATTTTTAAGTACCAGAACAGGTGACGGACGAAGTTATGTGTCTATTAATTAATTCTTAGTCACCGTGTAGATATACTGTAGTATGTTTTACTATATGTAACACCTGCATACTCTTTCTCTTCTTATTTTAAACAATCAAAATCATAACTGAATCAAATTTATAATCCATCCCACACACAAACACACTTCATAAGTTCATGCAACAACAAAACGCAATTAAAAAAAGAATTACAATGACTCGTGCATCTGCATACGTGAGCCGGCTTCGGCGGGTACAGACCAACGATCGTGACTAGCCAGTGGGTCAAGTCGATCTATTAAATGGTAATGGTTTACTGTTCGACAAGCACGTACTTGCGAACGTTCGGGGAACAACAGATCAAATATGTCGAGGGCCCGGTGAAGACGACTGTCGCCTTTAATGGGACGTCCACTATAATGCGAGTGAGAGATGGGCTGTAAGTTGTGAGTTGTTCGCAATTTGATTGGCAAATATTCTCAGTTCTTTCATTATCTTTATGTTGTTAGAAGATAAACTATTTTTTTAAACTAATATTTGCCCAGCTTCAAAGTTTTCAGTTACTAAATCAGGAAAAGCAGACGTGAAATCTTAAATAAAGACATTTAGCACATTCATTTAAAGACACAGGTCTAGCCAGCAAGTCTATCATCTATTCTAAAAGATTATAAAGTTCAAACGGATGAAACCTTGTTCCATATTCAGTGTTAAAGTAATAAGTGACATTTCATCCTTCCTCACTTACGAACGCTGTGTTAAATTAGAATAAGTTTTCATTACATTTATATTTTGTCTCCGTGCCGTGCAATACGTCAACATGTCGTACGCAATAACCCGCTCCATTGCTATTCATACGTATACAGATATTTTGTCTTTCAGTTAGCTGCTAATTCTACGGTTGTCTGAACATGTTTTAAAGCGTATCGTGTTAAAATGACAGTTTCAATAACCTGTTTAGGAAACATAAAATATATTATTTATTGCAGTTTCTCTTAATTCAAAGCCGATGAAACAATAAAAGTAATAAAACTGAGTAAACGTCAAATTCGAAGGTGATTGTCAATTTGTCAAATGTGAGGTTAGGAATTTTGGCGCCAAACGATGTATGGAGAAAGCGTGCCGTCTCGACCCTGAGGCAGAATAGATTGGTGTCAGCGCTCGAGAAGTGGTATAAAAAATGTTTTGATTTGTGAATACTCTTTCAATGTCATTGTCAAGTTTGGATGGAACATTACAGTCACATCTATTATTTTGTCTATTGAGTACTGCTTTCATGGAATCTATTCCACTTTAGTGCAAATAGCTATCTCAGACTTCAGTCCATCTGGAAATTATTGCTCCTGTTCCGCATCATTAACATTTCCGGATGAAAGGGACTTTGCTCTTTCCACATCTGCTATACCTATCAATATGTCGTAGCAAATCCACTACGTACCGTCTAGGAACGAACTAATTCTTAGAAACTGCGAAAAATATGTACTAGGTATTCTTTTGAAACTTATGTCCCAGTCTTTCATGAGCTTTATCCCCAAATTGATCGACAAGGCACCGTTTCTTCGGAAGTTGGTAAAACCCGATTTGGTGAAGTTTTCCACTCTTAACTTCTAAACGTTCATAAATCCTAATTAAAACATCATTAGCGGCGTTGTATTTTTAATCCCCATTCATGTTTGTGCTTTGATGTTCTATTTGCGTCTTAAAGTTCATTTACCTACATTCAAGATGATGGATTGCACTGTTTGTCGTTTAACAATAATTTAAACTCAAGCTATGCTGTATTAAAATGCCAGCATGGTATGACGCCCGATTATTGGCTGTCAGTTGCATATTTTTTTTTCTCTACACAACGTAATTACTTGTGAAAGGAAACATGTCTATTAGAGGAAATTATTGAGGAAATGTTTTGCAGAAAAGATGAAGTATCCAATCAAAGACCTAAGCCATCGGCTGGAACGGTCCAGTAAGTTAATACAGTTAATCAGTACATAAAAAATGCTCAAACACATAAGAAATTATCCTCGAAGACGATAATGTAAAAGCACCAACTAACATAGCGACAGACATTAGCAGGTCGTTCCACCCTAAGTAAATTGAAGTTGTATCAAAATGCAAATAAGAGTAACATAGCGATTTGTCCGTGGCAGATTATAATCTGAGATGAATGTATCATTGTGCATTCGGCCCGTTGGATGCTGGATAAATAGTGCCAATTGCTAGATCAAATTGTGGCTATTTGTTTGTGAAACTGAGCTGTGTGACAGTTTGAGACACATTTTGTGTTGCGAATTACGTTTCTGGGATTGGATTAGTGTAAACTGAAGAAGGACCTACGTTTGTAATGCTGAAATTAGCATGTTTTGCATTTTTACCTGGGTTACTCCGTATTTTTTGGTTACTGTGTCATTAGTCTAGTTTTGCGAAGATGCCAAACGTGAGACCCTCTTAGATTTTCTGTTACGAAATTCATAAGATAATTATTGGGTACCATTTGCATAAACCAGTGAGCTTGCAAAGAAAAAATCATTGCCAAAAACATGACTTCTTTTGTTTTCGTGTCTTCATGTATTGAGAATGATGCTCAGAACATTTAGTTATTGTTCTGAGGAATGATGACTCCGCAAAAGCAGAACTATTTGGCACAGAAACGTGTAAAACAAAAGACGATATGAAGATACCAAAGCCAATATGAATTCTATATCAATGCCCGTGACCAATCCCGTGACACACTTGTCTCGTCTGATGACAACTGGTATGATGGCGCCAATGAAACAGGTTCCATATTTATGTAACCTCCTTATGAATTCACTGATTAATATTCACAACACACGTGTCAGTTGTTTCATTATTTACCATAGTTTTATACTTTTAATATTTGAGTAAACTGTGCCTATCGTGATAAATGACATTAAATATGCCGTCGTATTTACTCAGTGGGATTAACCTAATGAACCATTACGGTAAATCCTCTGAGAATACAGTAGTAGCACACTTTGAAATATGGCTTCATTAGTATTTGGTATTTTATATTGTCATATCTACAGCCACGCGAAACATCCCTTCCATCTCTCAATTCACCATTATTATCTAGATTTGCTTCGAAACGTCTTAGCATATACAACGTGTTGTTTTGCATCCTCGTCAAATTTCAGGAGGCTGTTATGAAAGACATAAATAATCAAATAAAATTACGATCCTGCTCAATAATTAATACATACTTGTTTTTTTTAGATATTTAAGTTTGACAGTATTTCACAATACTCCACTTTCAAAGAACAAAATCGCCCCGTTGCGTATGCGGTAGGCAGTGTCGTACGACTATGTCGCTGTGTGCATGCGTTACAGTTACAGCGCAGTTGCAGGGCGGTATCACACGGACCCTACACATGCCGATTTCCGAAAAATACAAAAAATAAAAATACTTAAATACCTACTTATTTTATTATTGATTCGTGTCGAGAATCATTAGCACAGTTACCTCCTCGAATTTGACGAGGATGCAAAACAACACCTTGTAAAACTACAAAGTTCCGGACGGTAACCTTTTATATCCATTTCATCTTCCATTAAAATTATATGTCGTTTCAAAATATTATATTTGATTACTTTCGGGAAATGCGTATGAGTGGTTTTACCACGTTTACTTGCAGAAGTTATGTCTATAACTAGTAATGGCAGGTTAAGCTACCAGTACACGGCTACTGATAGCCTATGACATGGGATTACCTGAGTACATAACAAGTTTACTGCCAGTAAATTTTCAGATTATCGACTTATTATAGAATTCTTGCTGTGAAATTATTATAGTGCTAAGTCTGACGTTTCTAATGCGTTGAAAGGTGGAAGTGATGTTAGTTCAATCTTAAATGAAGTTGTTGTCCAATGTGAAAGAGGAAATGACTTTGAAATGGATATCTACGGACACTGAAAACCCAAAATACCTTTTTCTAAAACTTAAACCCCAATCCATTCAGAGTTTAGCAAGAAAAAGATAACTATGAATGAAGGATACACGATTTGAACATAATAAATAATTTTCATATCCTTATAGAAAACATAAGAAACAACCTAAAATCAATTTCGCGGTAGAATGACGCGATCTTTGCATCGCGCGACGCCAATTTCCGTTTGGTGATTTTTTTAAAATTGCAACCTTCTGAGTCATTGTTGGCAACATTAACAGGTTTTGCTCTGACATCATCTTGTGTTTCGCTCACTGTGACTGTAGAAGTCACGTAAGCAAGACCGCGATAGTGAAGTAGGCTGCCTATCGCTATCGTTGCAAGGTTGAGTTAATTCTAGGTATTGTAACTTCTACGTATTGTGGTTCATTTGCATTTGTTGATAGCTCTTTTCCTTTTCTTTGTTTTCTACCTATGTGAGGTATTCTCATTTACTAACTTTTTATAACTTGGGTAGTTTATCTTTCTCGTTGCATTCTTTTGTATTTTCAACATCAATAAAGAAATCTATCAAAAAGATTACTTACAAAATATACCTATGTAATGTAGAGACAGTAGTACTACCACAAATGAGAACACTGCCAATACGAATATAAGAGTATTTCAGACTATCAAAAAATTCATAGCATCGAAATTAAAGAAGTGATTTTTAAAAAAAAAACTAAATAGTAGTGATGGGCCGATTATGGGTTTTACCAATCTTTGACTAGCTATTTTAGCCAAACTATTGAATATATAGGGTCGCAGGAACATTGACGCGCAAATTGTAACCATGAATTCAACACAATGATTCTAGATTTTAGTTATCAAAAAAAAATCTGCTGTTTCATAGGAATACCTACGCGGTCAAAATGTATGGAAAAGCAATTTTTTTTAAATAACTTTCGAGTCATTTCAACGCAGGGGAGTTCAGAATCTTATAGTCGTCCCTGGTACCCTGTATTTGACTGGGAACAGCATTAGATATACGCTTAATGTATTGTCGTCTGCACATTGTATAAGTAATAAAAATGTAGAGGACTTGACAGTAGGAATAGAAAAAAAAACAATAGTACATTACTGCAGCGGCCAGCAAGAGACATTGATGGGCGAACGTGTAAATGTGGGCCGAGGCACACATAAGTCCATCAATGCCTAGTTGTGGCCAAGGCTTGATAGTACTTTTCTCAAATGATGCGACGGAAATTAAAAAACAATTACTTTTCAAAATCAATGACGAACAACGAACAACAATATTTTTTCCCGCGATAAAGTATTAATTTGTTTTTTTTTTTTAATAAACAGCTTTCTATTTGCAAGCCAGTTCATAATTTAAAGAAAACCTTTGATACGTTACCTTCTTAGTTGCCATGTTTCGGAGTAAAAGATCGTTCTATTTTTAAATTACACGATAGATATGAGTTTACTATGTAATTTATTTGGTCGCTAAACCACGGCAGATATGGATTTTCATACAAATTTTGCCGGCCACTGCTCGCATTTATTTAGCTAGTACCTACAGCAATTTCGATTTATATCGAAGAAGGATGTCAAAATAATGCTCAAATTTCCAAGCATGTTTGAGAAAATACATAAAACGACTAAAACTGTCAGAACACTTAGTTATACACAAACAAGATTAGCATCAATCAAATCCAGTCTTAAGGGAAACACATTAAATCAAACGCGAGATGGCTAATAAAACCTAAATGAATAGCCCCTCCGTTGATAGATACTGAAACACAGATCTCGATGTGTTCCTTAATCAATCAGTAAGCAACTACTGCCCACTGATTTACTACGTTTATTACCCATATTATTTATTTATTATATTGAATGATACATGTTTCTCGCTATCTATTAGTGCATGCAGAGAAATCTCTGTCTATATCGCTTCAAGGAATGGGTCTCAAACGGGTTGAAAATACTTTCTTCTAGAAAAATGCTTAATTATTAATGAATGGTTTATGATTGGTTAAGGAAATTGATATAATTTCCTTGATAAATGAAGTTTAATTACGTATCTTGTTTTATAGCATCTGTGTGTTTATGCTCGTTATAGGTATGACTGGATTATTGATTTATATTGCAATGAACGGCATTTAGAAGTGCTGTTAATAGAGAAATCTAGTACTTATGAATAGTTCGATAAAGCCAGACTTTAAACAAACATCTGAAAGGCTTAGCTTCCTACAATGAAGGAATTGAGTCCGTGAGTCTGCGACCCTAAACACAAAAGGTGCACCGCTACTGTGAATTGGGTCAGCAGATTTATGTTAAAGAGATAATCTGCGTGCGAACAGCAAAAGTATCGTTGTTACTTACATAAGTATTAGGATTAGTGTTTTGTTCGCTAGATGGCACACAGCAGGGGTCAAAAAGCTATCTGACAATCGTAAAACCGGATCGTCGCTTGTATCCCAACAAAGCATGGCCCGAGATGCAGTTTTGCATTACGAAAACAGTATGCATCCTACCTCGGTCGTCGGGGCCCTAAAATGTAGCATGAACAAGATTGTTCCATTTAAAGTTTATTCCCGGCGGCGTGGTACGATTTACATCGTGATAGTCTTTAGTGGATGTTCCGAGGTACCCGCACTATATAAGGTGCGTAAGTTACGCAGGCCAAATACTTGGGTACTTGTTAAGTTTGCGACCGACCTTACTCCTTAGCGAAATAAATAGAGGTGTTGTGTTACTTCAGAAGTGACAACAACATAAGGGTTTCAGTGAGTTTCTAACTTTTATGTTAGGTTGCTAGTTCAGTGTCTTGTCTAACTATATTTTTTCTTTATACGACATTTACGACCCTCGAGGGGAAATATGTTGGTAGATCACGCCCGCATTTTTTTCAAGGTTTTATAGGTGGCTATCCTGATCAACCTTGTTGTTAACTAAAAATAGGTTATGTTAATAAGTTTAGATTCAAACATTTTTACATAAAAAGTCAGTCTCAAAAATGTTAGGTTCAGCTATATACCTACTTGGTATTCTTAAAATCACTGCAAGCTCTCATATTTTCCCAGAATATGAATGCAAAGCACATTTTGTATGAATCAAATTGAAATCGTACTCCCGTATTTAGCCAACCCGATTTTTTCGACTGAAGTGACATGAGCACATTTTAACGTCCAGCGGGCGATGTTAGCCGCATTGTGGCGCGGTATTGGGCGATGTTAACAAATGTTATCGACTGGCCGTGCCGTTGACATGGCCGTTATTAATGATACCACTATCTGCACCGGTAATATCTAACAATATTCGGTACATGCGAAATTATTGTTTTTGTCGTCAGTTTTAGGAGGTTGGGTGGTCCGGGAATTTGATTCCACCAATTTGAGACCGTTTTTGTTTTACTGACTGAAGAGAAATATTAATTTAAGGGGACTACATGACCTAAATGCAAGTTTTATAAAGCCTAAAAGTATTATGATCCACTGCAGTAAACAAAATCAGAAAAATATGTGATATTCTTCAGGATATAATGCTAGTTAGATAGTGTGTTGAAAACATAATACAACTAATTTGGTACGATAGAAAAAAGTCACGAAGATACCTCAAAAAAAATCTTTTAACGATTAAAAACCATACTTACTAATTAATATACATGCAATCATTCTGTTTTTTTTTTCGATTGTCTTCAAGCAACATATTAACGTGATAGTGTTTTAATCTTTTTGTCCATACAATACATTTTTTTGTAAATAGAGTATTGCTTCATATTTTGCAATTAATTAACAGCTTTGTGTCATCGCGCTTCTCTTTCTTTTCTATGCAGTCCGACAGTGACCGCGATTTAGCTGTTGTCAGCCCCTTAAGTTAGGAGGATTTAACTGTAAAACCAACTAAGGTTTAAGACAATTAGCAGTTTGATACTTAAAAAGCTCCAACTTCTTAATTCCAAGAAAATACGGTAACGGTCCAAAAAGATGCACCCACGACTTCCTTATCCATGATTCAATTTAAGATTAAAACTTTTCAATTTCCTCACAAGAAAGCGTGTGCAAAAAGATGAATTCTTCTTTCTTTCCAGCGTAGATTGAATGCCATCGTCCGTTTATGTGGTTCGACCATAAAACGTGTCACGTGATTGCCATCGGCATTCCTCTCCCTATCTGAGGGTATTTACGGCGAAATTTTATCACAAGCCGGTATGAAAAAGGGACAGGTTTCAGTCGACGTGGGACGAACTGGCCGACTGGACCCGCTTATATAAGCTTCGGTATTAAGTGTTGAATGTTTAAATTTAAATTGGTGTTGCTGTATCAAGGGCATTTGTGTTTCTGGAGCGTGGGTGATGGCTTCCAAGCGTTTTTTTTTACTCTGTGACTTTTACATTTTTCATATCGTGGGGTCTGAGAATGATAAAATGGCAAACTCATTTGTTTCATTATGCTGAAATTCCTTTAATCCAAATAGAGTGCAGTTTTTATGTGTCCGCTATAAAGTACGCAGTAGTAGATTAAAGTTTGATTAACTCCTTCCTGAGCTGCCGATGCCTGTCTATTAAATCGTCTTAATGTTCATAAAGGTGAAATCTGATTAAGTTGTCGTCAGACTGCTAGGTTTCAATATAATGCCTTCAATAATGTCCTGCCTCTAAATGTCTTATACGCAATTACTGTCAATGGTGTTACAAAATTACCATTTATTCGCACCTTAAGGTGTTAATTTAGTTATTGGAGATTTATTTATAGAACGAGTCTAGCCAACACAACAGGTTTGTAATGTGTTGAGGAAATAACTATGTCACCAAAGTAAACATACGACGGGAACCGTATTAATTTTGATAAATAGTCGTATAGGCGCCCGTATTTCAATATGGCGGAGTGCATTGCACGGAGTTGTTTGTGCGCAGTCGCACCGCGCACGCAGCTTGTTAGCGCGTTCAGGCAGCTCGCGCGCATTTTTCACAAAGATGGCGGGCGTATGTTACCTCTTGGCGCCAACCCACTCAATAACCGATATACGAACGATTTATGATGCCTGCCTCCATTTTATTAGTTCTGCACTCAATCGAAAGTCGTACGAATTAAATTGAATGCTTTATTAAAAATAAGTTATATCTACACCGCCTCGCCATTAAACGGTTTGAATTATGTTATGATCTGTCGGTTGTTTGTCGGTGCTGTATATCAAAGTGCCTTTATTTGAAAACAAAAGTGATCATACAATAGATCAAAGGTTTATTGTCATTTATAACGGTTTACATTGGCAAGCACCTGGAGTCCTGAATAGAGCTTTTCCTACTCTAAAGTGCTGGTAATATAACGAAGTATTTAACTTAACTATCGGTAGTTCGACGGCTGTAATTCAATAGAGGACTCTGAGCACATTTAGAGAGTTTGGTTTTCCTGAGAACAGTGTTAATAACTCGTTACTAACTGTACTGCCTAGAAGAAGTCGTAAATGTGTCCACACTGGATAACGATATTAGGCTAGCGGTTAGCTCTTAGGGTATGAAGATATAAAAGACATTCACTATATCTAACAAACTACCGCAATTCAGGATAAAGCTGTTTATGTAGCTAGATCATATTTTATTTAACGTGGGTAGCCGCCATCGTCGTAATCTGTTTGAACTATGCAAAAAAGTGTATTGAACTTTAGCTGCTGCGAGTGGTGGGGGGCATGTAAAAGGCGAGTGCATAAGTGATTTATCGTCAGTATCGTCGTAGCGTTCGTGGGCGTCATATCTCTCTGATAAAGTAGTTGTACTGATCTAAGTTCCGACTTGCAGTTCAATCTCGAGTTAGCATCTTTCAATCTAATGGGATTTCGTTACAATGATTCATGGTTTGTTTACACAAAGAGAAAGCGAGGATTTACTATTCAAATAACAATTCTATTTGAGTGTTTGTTCGGTAAATTAATATGTATGTTTGTTTAGATATTATGATTTATTGTGATGGTTTTACGTGTTAGACTTTTATTTATTTTATTTATATTTACTTGTTTTACTTTTTTTTTGTTTTTTTGTAAAAAAAAAAAAATTGACTTTTTTTTTATTGTTTTTTTATTAGGCATTGACGGTTGGGCACGAGTCTCAAATAAATTTTATTTATTGATTTTGCTTCTATTTGCATTAGTAGTAATTATTTAATTACAAGTAGTATAGTTCTAAACGATATTATTATAATGCCTGTTTTCCTTTAATTTTGAGAGTCTTATGACAATAGTTATTTCTGTCTTACTTACCTGACACTGTTTTCAGTTTCCAAGACTAAGTACTTCACGTTAACCTACATCACATAGTTCGTTCCACATTCTCCTACTCATTTGGAAGTTCAAGTTTTCTAACTGAAAGACTTATTGGTACACTTGTTTGAATGTAGCCGACATTTTCTACACTAACGATTAGTTTGTCTTGATTATGTTATATCCGCCCCTAATCGGGAGATACTGTTTCTCAAGAATTGACTGGAATCAGTCAATTATACCATATGAGTTTACGCAAAACAGCTAGAGGTGAGACCTAGAAAGCGATTCTACAAGTTTATATGGGTATGTAGAAAAACGTCTTTCTGTTCAGTATGTAAATGAATTAATTACTGACACCTAAAGTGTAGTGTTGACACAGATTTACATGTAAATATCGATTGAGATTCGCGTGAATTTTGTTTTGGTTTGGTTTTATTACAACATTAGGTAAATGTATTCTTTCATTAGAGGTACTTGGTAAATGAAATAGGTAGGGCTCTTTTCATTAAAATACCTATTCTTAATTTGGTAGTTTTTATGTAGTCTTTAGTAATCTATGTCTGGCACATATAAACCGGTCTAAATCATCTGCGTTGGCCCAAGTTTTGTTGGTACCGTCTTACCTTTAAGGCTCTGACTAAAACCCCATAATTTCGTAACCTATAATAGTTTACAACTCACTAAAGAAAGACAAAGATACGAACTGAAATGTAAATGAACGATAATTAGCGCCATACAATTTGGACTGGCCGAGAAAACTGCCGGAAATGACGTATTTGAGTGTACCTAACAGATTCTTTGATTATAACTACTGTCATTTGTTTTAACATGATAATGAGGAGCTAAAAAGTTAACGAGAAATGTGGAAAGGAAAGTGTGTCATATTTAGTTAAACAATCTTGTTGGATGTTTAATATTGTTTAAACTATTTGCTGTGTTTTGAGAGACTTACAATTATTTTTTTAAATTTTTTTAAATTTTTACACTGATTAATCAAAGTTGGTATATTCATTCATTTCATTTACTCATAAAACAATTTACATTGTGTTGAATATATACACAAGCAATTTACAAAAAAATACAGAGAACTATGAATTATTAATTAACATTTTTCATGTGAAATTCAAGTATAGCGCTAAACAGTTTTAGATTATAATGTCAAACAGTTTTAAATATAATGTCAAACAGATTTAAATGTAATGTCAACCAGTTTTACATATAATGTCAAACAGTTTTAAATATAATGTCAACCAGTTTTACATATAATGTCAAACAGTTTTAAATATAATGCCAAAAGATTGTAAATTACAATAATGTCCAAAGAAAAGTCATTCATCATTTATAATTGTGTGACATTAGTTCCGATATATTATACAGAAATTTTACTAGTAAAAAGGCTTTCAATTTTGTTTTAAACAAGTGGGTGTTATAAATCAGGATCTTCAGCTCAGAAGGCAACTTATTAAATATCTCTAAAGTCAGTTCAGTGTTGTACCTTCCGTTTTAAAGCTTAAGAAGAATCCAATTTACACCTGGAACGCTGAAAATGCTGTTGAAATCCAGTATCCAGTTGCATCAACTTATCAGCCCATGATTAAAACAAAGCAACTGCCAATAAATGCCTTTTTTTTTTTTGAGGATGGGAAATCATCAAATGACCCCTCCCGCTCTGGGTGGAGCGGAAGGGAGTGTCAGACTCTTACTGACTAAAACCCACCCGTGCTCCTTCCTTGACCCTTTATGTTCCGGGTCAGCGGTACCCCTTTCGGATGATCCCGCTTTCCCGGCAGGCTTGGGCCCTAGTGGGCCCCCTCTTCGATGCTGACATCTCTTTGAAGCGCGCGTGGAACACGTACGCGCCGTCCAGCACGGGCCTGGTCCTGATCGGACGGTGAGCTACCCATTACTCACCGCCCGCAGGCCCGCGCCTACGGTGGCCGGGAGTCGTCACGCGGCTCCCGACGCCCGGAGCGTCCACCGTGGCGGCATGGACGGGAGACTCTCTCCCTCTCCCGTCCCGCCACCTCCTTCGCTAGCATGACTGCTTCGCAGAAGGAGGCAACTGCCTCCCACTCCCCCTCGCCCCGGACCATGGCTTGAACCAGGGCCGGGCGTGAGAGGTCGCCGCCGCTGCCGATTGCCTCTACGAGGACACGGCGGTGCTCCGCCCATGCAGGGCAGGCCCCCACCGTATGCTCCACCGTGTCCTCGGGGCGATCATCGCAGTGGTGACACCCGGGCGTTTCCTCCCGCCTGAGCCAATAAATGCCTTCAAAGGAAGTGATGTCTATTAACTCTAACACAATACAATACAACTACTTACATGCACTAAAGTATATATATTTTTACCAATAAAAAATAATTGATACATTTAGCCGTCATTGCTGACGTGATAATGTGCAATAGAACCAATAAGACCCTCCACCACAGTGCTATGGGCTATAATTATTGCACCGCTGTGTAAATCGTCATTATGGTAGAAATCGGTGACTGAAACACTGCGGGTCCTGCTGTAATTGAGCAGTTGTAGTACGGCAATACAAATAAATATACTTAGTTTGTAATAACCCTAAATACTGACACTGTTAGCAGTTAATTGTGTCCCTTTATATTTTGTCTGCTTTTGTTGCCATGTTTACATAATTTACTGTTTTAGTATAAACATTAAAGCATTTGTAGTCGTTTAGTTTTGCTACAAAATTATTGCGACTGTTTTACATCTGAAAGGCAACGCGCTCTTGGACAACGTAACCAGATATAAGGCTCCTACAGACAGGCGCGACGCGACTCTTGTAGATCAATTTCCATAAAATTTTCATAGAAATTGTTCTACTACAGTCGCGTCGCGCCTGTTTGTAACAAAACTCTATGTAAGTCGAGGTATATCTCAGCCAGTTTTGCGAAGAAAACCTCAAAGAAGTTCCTACTTGCCGTTCATAAAGAAGAGCCTTGGTTTTCCGACAAGGAAGGGAAGTAAAAATAAATGTAATAAAACCTAGTCTCATATCTAGAGTTCAAAGGAGTTAATATAAATCTGCCGAGTGGAAATTCTTACATTTTCGTTATGTTCGTACCTACATCTGATACTTCCCATATATGTCGCAGTTTGCGTCAGTGCGTGTATATTGCAATATGACGGCTACAGGATTTTCTTCATAGAACGTTGTTAGAAGAAAAATGTCTATGAAGTTTTCCGAAAAGTTTTAAATTACTAGAATTCAGGCGCTGAAAACGGATCAGGTGAAACCAAACGTTAATCTATGTTCATGGTTTTTAGCCTGCAGCGATCAAAACGCGTTAATTGCTTTTGTTTTTGATAATCAAGTTCTTGATAATTCTAATTTAAAAAATATTTTCAAAATCTTTGGGAATTCCCCAGTGCTCTATATTTATTGCCAAAACTGAAATCAAACTAGCTGGTAAGCTTATCGTTAGAGGTTTATTCAGCTCATTAATATCAAGACGATAATTTATGAATGACAATGCAATGATAGCAATAAGCAGCATTTAATCGTTTATTTAGAGTAGGAGTGATTTAAGTACCTACACGACATTTGAAAATACGGGCCTTTTCTACGATAAACCTAAATAACTACAATTTAGAGTATTTATCTTTTCTTGTTGCTTAAGGTCAAACAAACATAAATGTGGATCGGCAAGCCTATTGTGAAAAACTCATTATGAAACTCACTTCTGCCGGTCGATTCTGTAAAAATCTCACCGTGAAAACTTGCGTGGAGTGAGCTGTCAGTGTCATTCCACTGATGCTAGGGATTTACCAAGCATAACATCTACAATCATAATCGAGATTTTAATAATATTTTAAGCTAATTCTAATCGTTTTATTTTATTTCAATACTTTTATTTAGGTGTCTAAACGTTACTATTTAAGGTTTTTTTTTTGATAAAACAGCAAAACAAAAATTGAGTCAGAAACAATTTTTTTTAAAATACTGGATTTGTCCTCGTAAAGCCTGTGGGGCAAGCGCGTCACGCACGAACAATTAATTAAATAAATCATGCACGTTTAAGCTAGTAAGTAGTAAGAAAAACATTTATGAAAAGAAAGTTTGAAAGGGAACCAAATTAAATTTATGACGGAATCTTTGTTTTGCTGTTTTATTTAAAAAGTAATGTTTATACACTTAAAAACTAGCTTTGAAATAATATACAACGATCAATAGAATTAGATTTTTTATTTAAATTAAAATCTCCATTATGATTGTAAATGTAATGGTTGGTCAATCCCTAGCATCAGGTGGGATGACACTGACAGCTCACTTCACCTAAGTTTTCACGGTGAGGTTGTTACAGAATAGCACTACTGTAACCATCTCACCGTCAAAACTTAGGTGAAGTGAGCTGTCACTCCACCTGCCGGTCGATTCTGTAATAATCTCACCGTGATAACTTAGGTGAAGTGAGCTATCATTCCACCGGATGCTAGGGATTGAAACTATCGACAACTCAATACAAGCTCACTTCACCTAAGTTATCACGATGAGATTGTTACAGAATAGCTCGGCTGTACTTGCACTTGTTGCCAGAGTAACTTCTCTTCAGAGTATTTTCTCTAATAAAATTGCAAACACAAAACGTGTCGTTACGTAACTGCATTGACTATTTGTTGCCAACAATTATACGTATTGTTTCAGTATTATTTTTCTGTTACTTCCATTGACAGGTGTCGCATGTTATAGCCGCATACCCAGTACGTCGGCAAACAAGTAATGGATCATAAAAAATAATTGTTATAGTCACGTTGAAGGGCTTTTCGATCCCGTTTTATTTAGAATATCCACATTGTATGTAATTGCGTTTAGTTTAAGTAGGTTCAAAGCCATTTTCATTTAAAATGTGTATCTTTTATTGGTATAAAAGTGTGTTGGGATATTTTCACGCATGTTAAAGACGTTATTTTGTATATTCATTTCATGAATTGTATTTAGTTGAAATGGTTTCAATAATGTTATCACCAATTAAAGTCGAGTTATTATTATAGTTATGACTTTATTCGCCTAGCCCTCTACAAAGTGTCTATTAATTTTGTAAGACTATGTTGTTGCCATGTTAAAATTTAATCCCGATTTTATTTTTACGCCGGCTATTTTGATATTTTTTTAACGGTAAGTACATAAGTATATTCTTAAGATTTTTTTCTACCATAAAGTTCTTAACAACATACGTATTTTTATCAAAAAACCTGTCAAAACTCATGTCCACTTGAGTAAATTGCAACAAGGATCTTTTGGCGCTTGACTGACATTGACAGGAGGGCGCTGTTGGTAAACATTTGTGATAATGTTTTGTGAAATTGTATAGAAAAACAAAATGGCGGCGTTAGTTTCAATTTTGGCCACGCGCTAAAAGGCCGTTGTACAACTGTTTATGATTGGTTGTTTTTACTTGAGATTTGACGCACCAGATATACTGATCAAGAACTTGATCAGGTTTTAAACCAGTGGCTAGATTTACACAGTAAAACATAATCAGACATCGCGTGCAAACTCGTCGAGCAAAATTCATAACGTGTAAAGGCGGGCACACACTTGCAGCAAGTAATTGAGGCGTAAAGCCGCGATTACATCGGCGCGGGTGGCGTTGTCTCGACACGGGGCCGTATCTTAATTGATTGGACCGTGCCCATTACACACCATTGACTTTCGGATACTTTAGGGCTGCTATTAATATTGTCTGATTGGGATATTTAAGGACCAAAGTGTCCTTGAATGTTTTCGGCCACATTGAGTTGTTTGGCCCCATTTGGGACCTAAAATAAATCTTTCATCGCTTTTGTTTGTTTTTGTACTAAATGGCAATTAAAAACCACTTCAGAAGACCTAATTTAAAATAATGGTCCATGTATCAATGATAAGCGTTTTCTCTGACGCGTACCAGGCACAGATGAAAAATAAACCACTTCCTTAAATTCTAAATGACTTCCGAAAGTTTCCCTTCTAAAGTTTCCCCTAGTGGTAACCCTGAGTTAGGGTTGTCATGCATTAATTTTGCGTGTGTCGTGCGTTCGTATCTAAACGTGTGATAATTCGTGCGTAATTTGATTAAGATGTCGATATTTCGCCAAAGTAAGCTCACCTGTTGGTACGGGCTACGGGGCTTGTAACTCTCTCAAAATGTCAATAGGACACTTTCGCTGAAGTAAAAATCGAATTGTGACGCGAAAGAAAGTAAAGTGTTAGTTGTACTTTTTGTAATTTGTCTTTTTAAACATATAATCTTACACTGGCAGAATCCATAATTGAGGTTGTAATTGATTTGGGCGATATGTCACCACTTTCTTCAAAAAACTTTACAAAATGTTTGACATTTATGGCGAAATTATCTCACCACTTATGCAGTGCCAGTTCATGATATCTTACCATTTAACCGACTTGGTTACACGTGTTAAAAGTACAGTTGATTTAATTTCCACTCATCCTCAAAATAACAGAGGACAATTTCTTCTCTACGTGTCCATTTAACTAAATTACAGAGCAGTCTTCATTACATATTTATATTTAAGCCAGTTTATATCCATTTATTACGAAATCCCATCAATTAATGACAGTTTCCCGCCGCGCATATATCTTTAGCGAATCAAGGGGATCTTAAAAACCCAATATTACGCAACATACATCTCTTTTCGCGTGCTCGTTAAATATAACCAGCTTGTTACAAGTGTAACAAATCAAAACGTAACATGTTACAATGTGTAACAAATCATATCGTGGAATATATCATGCTGTCATCTGAGGCCCCGGGGCTCCGAAGTTCTTGTAACTTTTCGTATTATTTTTCGATATTGAAAGGGTTATTTCGAGGGAATGCTGATTGTATGTAATTTGGGCGAGTTTCGAGTGTTTGTGAGATCGTATGAGGAAAAGTCAGAGGAAGCAAATGATAGGGATGGAATAGAACACGGAACATGTCTGAGCTTTTGAGATAAATTGTAGGTTACGTGCAAAAATGTGTCGCACACATTTAGCCAGTTCTATGATATCGATGGCTATGTCAAAGTTAAAGATCTGAGTTCACTCGGTTGTTACCTTAAACTGTGCACACAGTACTTAACAATTTAATAGTCAAACATAGAAAAACCTTTAAATCGAACCATTTAGACGTGTAGCTGTCTAGCAGTACAACAATTAGCCTGCATGAACATAAATCAAAATATTTTATTACACATAAAGCTACATGGGCAGAAGTTCCCTATGGAGAATAAAATAATAAATAAAACATTATAGGTAAATGATTTTATTTCTGTAAGTAGGATTGTAACAACACTTTTACACGTCAAAAATTACACGTCAAAAAAACGCCCAGAACGTCACGTAAATAGTGCTGGGTAATCAAAAACGCCAACGTAGTTTAAACAAAACCGATTTCGCAGAATTGCCCACTATACACACATCCTAACGACTAACAGTGTCGTCAACACCACCGTCTGCAAACGACGACAAATCGGCTCATCTTAAAAGCATCACGTATTCTTTTATGCATCATTGTGCAACAGGGATGCAGCACACGCGTCGACCCACACGCAGAATTCGTAATCGGCTTGTCGTAAATAAACGAGTTGGCACAACCCTATTCGGCAAGATGCACCAGGGATGCCTGCGTATTTTATTAAGTTGGTTTTTATACTTTTTATAAGTTTTCTTGGAACTTCCAGTCGGGTTCTGTATTATATCGTGGTTCTTCTTGAGTTTTTGCAATGTAATAGTTATGGTCTCCAAGTTAAATGAATTTCATGCCGGTTTTTGTTGATTGCCAACGGAAGTGTTTGACATTGATAGTCGATTGAGATCGAGTAATTTTAGAAGCAAGAGCAGGAGAAAGCTTAGTAAGTTTTTAAGTAATATAGTTTACGAAGCATAAAAATAGATCTGATGATAAGTCGGACGAAACACAAGAAAAAGCAGATGAACTATTGGCAAAATAGTTTCTTATGCATTTTCTTCCGTTCCGCCATTGCCTGTTTTCTCGACTTGTCGCAGTTGTTTTTGTCTCTACTTGTCCCATTATTTTCAACTTCTCATTTCATTGCCTTTCTGTAGTAATTTTCTTCCATATTTTTGCGTTATGATTGTACCTGTCGGCAACCCTACCATCCCGTAGTGTGGTGGGCGTCTCGGATTTATGCGCCGCGCCGAAATTTAGACGTGCTCACTCGGCGTGCACAATATGCACGATAATATTCATCGCGCATAATGCGTTACTTATGTTTTTCCATAAAATGCAAACATGTTGCAAAAATACAGTTTTTAAGGTGTGGCTCGGTGACAATGAAAAAATTAGGAGCAACAAACTTTGAATTATGAAGAGCCCCGGAACGGTTTTAGGATTTGCATAATAATGTATTATGAGCTTTAAGGTTCCTTCAAACAGGCGCGACAAAAAGGCACCACCTGTCGCGCGACGTACGATGCCTTTAAGCTGCGTCGCATGTCACGCCTATATGTCAAATCAGAAGTTTGTAGCAGGGTAGCAAATAACGTAGGTAGATATTTGAGTAAAAATGAAGTTTATGTTAAGTTTACGATTGCAAAATTAGCAATTTGTAATATCGTACGGTCGTACTAAGTGCAAAATTTAGGCTGCAGTAAACGTCTGCAGCATATTTTACTTCGCCTGTTTGCAAATTTGATATTTATGCGTCGTTAGGCCAAATTTCGACCGCACAAGTGGCTGCAAACGACCAGTGTTTACCCGAGGTCTTAATAATGCATCGATTAGACTTTTATGTCGTGGAACAGAGTCACTGGCATTTTACCTGTGTGGTAATTCAATATTTTGCTTGTAGCAATACTGGTACTGGCATAAATTCACTTTATTATTGTTATCTGACATGTTCTTTATTTAAAATTAAGTAGACTGTTCGAATATTGTACGTGTGTCATTTGCAACTCGTGTACTGCAGCTTTATTTGAATTCAGAACATTCAGGCCTTTGACCTCTTGCTCAAGTAACACTTATGGAAGTTAGTTAAGTTGATGCTCAAACTAAAAGTTTGCAAGAATCACTAAAACTTTGCAAGAATCACTAAAACTTTGCAAGAATCACTAAAACTTTGGGGTAATAATATTTGCTTGCATCTTCCAGTGACGCGGGAAAGCTAAGCAGCTTATTGCTGAACATTCACAAAATTTTAATACCAATATACCTACCTACTGAATTTAAAAAGGCTATACCTGTAATCAAATCTTCTAATAAATAAAATATTTGCTCAGGTACCTTTATAAAAATAAATTGCCTTTCCGCTCCTTGAAAATGAAGCTCGATAATAATAAAAACCAAAATAAGTATTTTAAACTATAAAAAAAATCGTTGACATTATTATACAAAAGGCGTTCAAGTCATCGTGTTTATTTGGTCGTGAGCTTTATGCCAACGTACGGCACGAACCCCGAATGCGACCATCCGACGAATATTAATAACCATATTGTCAAAGTGGCCATGTTTTTTTTATAATTAAAAATTAGAATAATTCCGATTTTCAAAATGGTTGAAATTACGAAATGGATATTTCACAACCTTTAGTGGAATTGTAAATTAATTAAGGATGTTCATAGTTAAGAAAACTTATTGCAGTATTCATAATATAAATGTAGATTTATGGTCATCATTAAGTTTTGAGATAGCTAAATTACATATCATGAAGTCAACTTATCAATTCAATTAAATTAATTATGTAAATATGACAGTGTTGTGCAAAAAAGACCGGATAATTTCTAGTACATTATTTTAGTTCAAAATTCCAAGTAAAACGAGTAAATAATAAACCTAATTTATATGAAAATAGCGTCATATTTATTTATGAATAATGCTAACAATGAATTTTATGACGGAGCGCCTCCATCGGTGATGTGCCGAGATTTTAAATGACTTCAAACTTTTATAAATAGACTTTATTGTGACAGTTTGATTATTCAAGCGATTATATTTGAAGAGGCTATGAAAATAAGGAAGCATTAGTGATATTAAAACTTTCGAAACGCAATCGCTTCGTTCAAATCACTAAGCTTTGTTTATTTTCCGGCGTTATAAAATATTTTCATTACCTACTTAGGTAAATACATTGTGCCCTATAAAATAATTTTATAATTATGTTCATTCGGACTTTATTTCGATCAAAGAAACTAATTTTTGCCTATAATATTAACAATTTGCATCGTAATGGATACCCATTTACCTCCCTAATATCCTGAGTAAAACTATAGACTTGTAGAGTGTAGGAAACATCCAATAAAAACGACAGCATTGATCGTAGCGATAGAGATACAATAGATACACATTACTCTTTCATTGCATCACTTCAGTGGTGAGGCAAAGGAAATCCCTTTCATTCCAACAGAATTATAGGAACCTACCTACCGCAGACGAAGTGTCAACTTATGAATATACATAAAAACGGCAACCGTGTACCGTGACGTAATGACATCGTGTGTAGCATTTCCTTTTCGGCTTTCGGCTTCAAACATGTTCAAGATTAAAACTCACGACGCCGCCACCGGCGTCTTTAGCTGCCCGAAATGAAACATGAAAATTAGCCGTTTTGATTTAACCGCATGGGGCTAAAGGGACGGAAGTCTTTTTTCGTCGTTAGCGATTACCTACCTGATGATTTGAGGTTTAATTTTAAAAGTACGTGTTTATTAGTTATTTAAGCATTTCTAGAGGTTATTTAATTTAGTTGCTACTTAATTCCTCTATGAACAAATCGGTAGGTAGCACAAACTTTTGATGTCTACAGCTATAATTCTTGGAATTTTTACTATCTAAACATCAAAGCACCTTTTAGGTAGTTCTCCGAATGATTATTAATTACGTCAGCTTGTAAACTTACACTTAAAGTGTCATCGTAATACCGAAAAACAGAGTCCGAAAGAAGCGGAAAAACTTGTCAAATAAATAGTGTTGTCATAAAAACTTTCTTGTCGCGCCTGTTAAAACGACTTCCCTTAATCGTTAAAACTGTTGTGTACGTTAATATACTTAGTTAATAGCGCGACACTCGTTAACGCTATAACGGCTAATTATTAGAACACTAAATTTTTAAATAACTGTTGAAACTTTGATCGCGCCTTTAGCGTTGTCTTTGCTGTAGGTTCATTTAAAAAAATAACAGTTAAGTTTATGTTTCGATATTTATGGAGTACTAATGAACTAAAGAATTACGAAATTGTGATATCGCCATTATGTTTTTTATGATTTCCTTTGCTTTAATAAACTTGATTTCATTTATTGTAGTATCTGTAATACTATTATACTAGGTATATCTATAATACTAGGTCTTGTTATTGAAATTAAACATTAAGAAAGAAAGTAGACCTATCTACATAATGATTCATGCGATTAATTAACAATCAATATAAAGTTTATGGATTATATTACGCAGTGAACCATAATGACGCATTTCAATATGGCGTTCGATTGGCTACCTAAAGAGGTTTTAGAACTTCCTCGTAGGTACGTAAAATAGCCGAGTATCAAATTGAGCAAAGAATTGACGAACACCCGTCTATTGGATGTCTCTGAACTGCCTCCGAACCCAAGTGGGAAGATGTAACCACAACCTCGTAAAGAGGTGCTTCTTCGATGGAATGGCAGCTGGCTGTGAATGTGTAGCTGTGTCGCAAACTATGCTCCACCTCCTATCCTGCCCTCTGTCCCAAACATTTAAATTTTTGGCGTTGTGGGTCAACAAAACTTAAAAACTGTCATGCCATTGACACGACGAAGAAGACTGAATAAACATATCACCACGAACAAGCCAAGTCACTCGACCACAAACAGCAAAGCCACTACATTTAACATCTCTTAAAACTTTTAAAACTCCCCATGCAAAATGTTTAAAACCCAGCAGAGTTTTGGTGTTCTCGTCACGTCCCCTGTCACATGGTGCATGGTAGACAATGGGGTATAAATTATGGCATTACCACGCCAGTATGGGACCCCATGGTAATTCACCATGGCAGAGGTCGCGCCGTGCCTCCGACATCATACGGTTTTATGTGAGGAAACTTGTACCTTGGATTATTAAAACTATGGAATAAGAAAGCATGTTCTGTGGGAGCATGATTGATTAAATTTTAGCATTCGGTCACGATTCTGATTTTGTGGAATCACTGCTTAACCGCTGATGATAGTTTTAAATATATATATTTATTGTAATTTAGCGAATAAAGGTGCAATCGGAGTACTTATGGTAACGCTTCGGTGTCTGCCTGTATGTCACGACTTTTCAGTCACTAGGTAGGTCTATTGACTTCAAGTTTAGACTGATTAGGTTTTTGATGTGAAACATCTATAGCCGCACGTAAAACCGATTGCTGGCGTGGCAACGTATGCCATGGCGACGTATGCCATGGCGACGCATGCCGTGCGACGCGTCGCCACGCTGTATTTTAAATAAAGAACAATTTATTTCTTAAAAAAAACGGAATATTTGGTTTTTGATTATGCCAAATTTATTTTCTTTTATACTTATGGACTATACTATTTTGTATAGTAAATAAGTATGAAGGAATGGTTTTCGATGTTTCATATCTGCCAGGCGTCCCGCGACTGCTCAATTTTTTTGATAAATATCAGATTTATTACCGGATATACGAGCTTGCTTATTTGAATATTACCTGACATTTGTACCTGTACTTACTTTGTTAGCAGTACACGTCATTGAGACGCGAATAAGATATCATTAAAACTGTAATACAAGATGACATGATTACCCCGATTTTTCTAGTTGTTAAAATGAATTTGTTTGCTTTATAAAACTAATTAAGACGTATATAACGCTAATTATCTTTTATGATTCAGCCGTTAATCCAGCGAGAATGGGAGCATATAAACTCAAAACAAGAACTTTATAATGAAGTCTACACTAACGAATTATCTTAATAACTAATTTTCATTTAATTAATCAAAAAGTTACTGCAGTTAATTACAGGTAGTAATTTTGAGCTTCATTTCTATTTCTTTTCAGGCGCTTTTCACAGAAAATGGAGCCAAACATCTGTCTGTAACTTGTGAAAATGTAAGTAAGATGATTTGCGAGGTCTTAAGTTTCTTAATTATCATCGTATTATTATTTTACCCTAATGCCGGCAGCACTCGTTGGATCATTGGACAGAGCGCTAATTATCGAAATAACGGTTATTTTAGAAACGAGAGCATCTTTATTGAAAACCGAATAATTTATGGCCAAATCTAGAGCTCCAAATTAAGAATAAATAATTGTTACAACGTTTAGGAGTGAACAAAATGGGTGATATAAATAACTAGCATTCATTATCCTAACTTTGATTTATTTTAAGCTGTTTTAATATAGCAGTAACGGTTGCCGCGTAAATTAATTTTATCGCGTTACGTTTAAAAAAAACCTATTAATGTTCTTAACGTTTTTAACAGGCAGCAACGTTTTATCAATATTTCTATTCTTATTTCAATTCCGTTATTTTAAAATTATTTTATTGTCATTGTATTAATTTAAGCAATATTTCTTCACAGAATATTTTATTTTTTATTACTTGATGAGGAGAGCCGAAGATCGGGCTCAGTGGCGTTCACACGAGAGGCCTACGTCCAGCAGTGGACGAATATAGGCTGATGATGATGATGTACTTTATAATACTTTAAAATTAACGACATCATAAATTAAATATGGAACTATTAAATTGATTCTGCTCTAATTGGCGACAGATATCGTTTGTCGTAGCGACGAAAAATAAAAATGCTAAAATGGATACTTTCCCCATATGGGCTGATAGAGACATAAAAATTTATGAATTCGTGGACCGTTTGATTTATTCGCGCTTCCTTTTACGATTTTTATGGCTGAAAAGATATATTGTAACCATACAGTATTTTGTTTTTATTCCTATTTTAGAGTAACTGACATTTAACGTCACTCTACTTTCTCCAACTGTTAGAGGTGATTTATATACGCCAGGTGACATGTTTACTAGTCACAGTAAAGAGGAAATAAGATCAAAAGGAGAGCACGTAATGTGAGTCGTCCTTAATTGTATCTTTTGGTGTGTTTAAACTTATTGATGGTACGTGCTCGACCATTACATCGAATGTCTTATTTCAATAAATCAGTCACGAGTTCACGACATTGAATTAAAATTAATGTAATAAGTGTTGCTATAGGTACAACGTGCGTGTGTTACAGACATAACTTTATTCACTTACTAATATAATAAGTAAAGAGCTTTTCATTAAATTTTATAAAAAAAGATATCGTTTTGATTTACAAAATTAAATTAAACGTTACATTCAATCGTAAAAGTGACAGAAGAGCATCACTATTTTGAAATAATTCGATATTTTATTAGTCCCTATTATGATTTTTTTTATATCAACGAGTAATAAATATGAAAGTGACTACCGTGTGTAGGCAATATTAATAATTAATTAATAAATAAAGTGTGTTATTTAATTACGGTTCACGACACCAATTTGTAATATGAATGTTAGACGTCGGCACATTTGTAACGGCAATGGGCGTAGAAATGTCTGTTAGTTATGTGTTAGGTACCGTATTGCTTACAACAGCTGATAATATAATAATAATTAATTATTACAGCCTGTAAGACACCCACGTAGTTCGCACATTAGTAATTAAAATAGCAACGGTACAGTAACATAAAATCTAACGGATTGATTTTTCCGTTTCGTAATTATTATATTACTTACTTACCTATTTTAATTAAACGGCGCTTTTTATAAGTACATATTTTTCTGTTGGCTATTCTAACTTATTTTGACAGCTACAGTTAGTTTCTTTTAATTACAACATTTCCTCCCCTTAAGTCAAGCTAAAATTATATTTGAAACCTTTCTTATCGGTTTTTCATCGTGAAAATGTCATATACTTTTTTGTATTTTCAAAACACCACAATCATTAATTACTTATCACCAAGCTCAATCAATTTCAAAGACCAATTGTTACAAAATTACAATAACAGAAATAGAAAGACGGAACCGTTTACAAAGCTAGTTTCAAGCCGCGGAGGCGTCAGGGTTCAGTGGAGGTCAGATACCCGATATGATTTATAAGTTCTAATTAGACCAGAGACAGTACCTACCGATAGCTGGTATTACTTTCGTAATAAGGTTACTGATAGGAATTGGTAATTATATAATTATCAATAACCTATGTGTAATCGCGATGCTTTTGTGACCTTAGGAGTAAAAGTGACGAAATCGGAGATAATCTGAGCTGAATATAGTTTGCTTTCGAAGAATATAATGTGCAATGTGCAACAGAGTCAGCTACGTGACAACGTTTTTGGCCATTGCCAATTAATCTTAAATGATATTATGAAATGTAATTGTTTATTCTGTAAATAGCATATCGAAATCACTTTTACAGGTCAAATAAAAAAAAAAACTATTTCCTAAACATTTCCTATTTGACTACCCCTGAGGAGAAATGGCGAAACCAACACAGGGGTCAAAGTCTCTTTTAAAGGACATAATCTTTGTCAGATCATGTAAATACCATGTAGATTAGAGTCTGAAATGGTCTTTTGACTTTTGATAGCAGAGGATCGCTTGTTGATAACGTAGTCTGAGATAACTACGGCTGAGTTAGCAAAAAGCGATTTCGAGAAGACTGCATGACAAATTATCAACCTTCCTGCCCGTATCTAACCTCCCCTATTAAGCACTAATGTCACCTAATGAATACCGATTAAGTCAATGTGTTCAATCTATTTAAAACATAACTTATCGTAATCAGGAAGCAGTGAAACCGTTTAGCTGTAACATTATATACGAAACTTATTTGCTCATGGCAAACTTATTTGCTCATGGCAACATTTTGCGGCTCGGCCCACCGCTAACGTATCGTGGTTTAATTAATTGCCGTAACGACCGATTTATTTCAAAACTAGCACGAAATATAGAACATTATGTAGGACGATGGCATAAAATAATCGTGTCTGCGTGTCCTTGTGGCTTTGAAAAGTAGATCAATGAGAAGTTTATTGGTTTTATGAAAAAAAAACTAGGTTCAATGATGTCAGAAAAAAGATCATTAATAGCATGGTAGATCTTGAGCTACTTTTGCTAATACAGAACTTTTTTAACTGTGTATCTGACCTATTAAAAAAAGAATTAGTTTCCAGCCAATCTTTTTAATAAAAAAAAAAACTTAAAAGTCGGTTTAATAAAGTAAGTGGTTGTTGATTCGAATTTCGAAACAATGCATTTCACAATAGTGACGTCCAATTACCGTTTGAGTCGAGAAAAGTGAACAATTTTATACAATACATCAGTCTACGTTGGGCAACAGTGCATAACTAGAGAAAGTTGGCTGCCATCGCCTACGTACAACAATAACTAGTTTCCCTTAGCTTTACAAGTCGCAGGATGATAAGATGTTGACACAGGTAAATACTTGTTATATTCTGAAACTAACTGAATTTGTTAGAAATTGTCATGGATATTTTCCGTCCTGGGACATTTTGAACATCTACCGATTATAATCTCTACATGGCGATTCTCAGTGCATTATGGAATGGGTTTCAGTGTCTCTGTTAGAATGCACCTGACCTGGAACCTAGAGTTTCCTTCGATACCGCATTTATTTATTTTATGGGAGAGATGGATTAGCTTCTCGTGTTCCAATACAAGGCAAAGTCGTCCCATCCCTTGTGCCACTTACCACTATCTACCACCGTCAAAGGCATTATTATCAACACTAAACCGAAGTTAAGATCCTAATCGTAGCTAAGTTCATCTTGATAAGAGCCATTCGGGAATTTTCATTCAAATCTAGAGATCGTCAATCGTTCACACCTCCATCCATAAACGAACAGTCAAATGGTATCGTTGTCACTATCAACATCTAACAGCAACTGACCTTTAGCACCACAGTGCCACACACTTTATTGTCAATCAGATATATATGGAAATAATTATAGTGTGCCTTGACAATAATTCTTCATGCTGCATAAATAAAAAGATAAATATCTTCTGACGTGGAAATCGATTCCACATCCTGCAATAAACGGCTGAGGTAACAAGCTGACTTAGTTCATAAAATCGCGTTTATATTTGTAACTGGTCACAATAAACATACAGCGTGATTGGATTTAAGAAATAAATTGACGTGACTAAGTAAAGGTTCCCATAAAAATCAACGTTTAGGAGATAAAGCTTGAACACAAAGTAAAATTCAAGCCAAATAACCGAACGATGTTACCTACATCGTTCGTTAAATTACATGATGATTCTCATCAGAATTTACCTAAGTATGTAATTTAAACTTGTCAATAACGTAATATTAATTACCCTGTACCCAGCCTACACAAGTCGCTACCAATCGTGAATGATCAAATAATAATGAATTCATTAAACGCCGTGATGAGATCCTAATCGTAACATGTCATTTAGCAAAACGTATAGCGACATTACGTACAGGGATCGGCGTGACAGATCGCTTGGCCGCCAGCCAATCGAAGCTCGTAACATGTATGAAACACGACGCCCGTCCTAATCCGAGCTGTGTTCGGAAATTAAATTTTAGAGAAACAATACAGCGAGCGAACCGTGGACGGCGCTAAATTGAAACGTTTGACTTTTGTGTACTCCTGACCGCTTTTGAAAACAGAAACCACTTCTGTTAACTTCACTTTCATTCATTCTTTGATCTGAGCTTCAGTTCATTCTCATTCGATTTGTAAGAGTAATAACATCACTCAATGGCGTCCCCCCTAGCAAAGCAATAAGTTATGAAGTGCTTAAACGATCATTAATTCAACGCGTGCGTTGCTAATAAATTAGAGCTACAATATAAATTATTAATGCTAGGACCTGCATTGTTCTATTCCTAGATTCGAAGAAGTCGGTTAAAGAGGTTTAGTATTCACAAGAAGCGTAAATAAGCGTGTGACACTAAAAATACTGAGAGAGGAAGATTGCTGGCTGTCTGGGCTTAAAAAAGCGGCCAAGTGCGAGTCGGACTTGTACTCGCACTTGGCCGCGTTTGTTTTGTTCCGTACCACCACTGTACTGTACATTACACTACCTACTTACCTACATATAAAAAATATACTAGTTTGATCTTTTTTATTATTATTTGTTGTTAGAGCGGCCATAGTGTCTACCTATTACTGATAAGAGATGCTGTATCTCGTGAACCGTTATACCTGTGAGTTGTGACAGACGAATGGACGGATGGACAGACGGACAGTGGAGCCTTAATAATAGGGTCCCGTTAGCACCCTTTGGGTACGAATCCCTAAAAACCATCACCACGAAAAGTATTGTTCTAAATTAAAAGAAAAAGTGGTCTTTAAATTAAAGCTTATTTATAGTTAGGTACTGTGGCTGAGCACAAAAGCGTTGAAAAGGGAGAGTGCTTCGTGAAATATTACTTCGTCAGAGGACTGAGAGACAGAGGGAGTCCCGTTTTGACATGTAATGAAAGAAAAATTACACGAGCCAGCCTTTGTACAGTCGCCACTTTCATTTCATTTCGACGAAATTAACTTTTGGATGGTCTGCACTTGTGTAACGGTACTTTGGAAACTCGAAGTCTAGGTTTTAAAGCGGAAAGTGAGTGTTTTTTAGTTTCAGATTTGCGGTTAGGCAAAATCTGCTTCGAAGCAGATATGTATTACATTTTAAAACAAAACCCTTCCCTACAGTTGGGTTATAAGAGATAGGAGGACTGTTTTGACATTCGTTGTCTGCAGTGAAAATTTTGTGAGTTCTTGTGTTAGAAGCAGATTCAAGAGATTCTCTTGAAGCGTGGTCCGAATGTTCTCTTCACAAATAAAATTAAATTGAAAAAAAGGCGGACCAGAGGAAATGACGCTCCTACAAAATTTTCCAATCTCTCAGATTTTCACTTCATAAAGCAGAATAGATGCTTCAGCATTATTAGAAACACCAACTTAATTTACTAAATAATTCACAAACATTCGCTGAAAGGATAATTCACAAAGCGATGGTGCCGATCCCCTGTAATTTGAGAGACATGCCAGGGGAATGAGATTGTCAATAGATCTCTCTCGTCTCAAACGTGGTAATAAGATTTTAAATGTGAATTTCTGTCTAAATGAACTCGGTCACATTGACATCGCGATGTTTATGTTCGTCAACTCGTTCATTTTAATTAAATTGTGATAAACAACGTTTGTTTGTTTATTATTGTGATGACTGCGCATTATGTAGCAAAACATGCCACAAATTAAAGTGTACCTACCTAACCGTGTTTTGCTTACAGTACAAAAGTATGTCATTTGACGTTATTAGCAATGTAATAGTTAGACGATATTAATAATAAATGATTACTGACGAAATATTACTCCACAAAATACTTTTATGCGAATTATTGCATACTTTCAATGCAAAAAAAGACTGCGAAAGTACCAACATACAAATTGTTTTTCCAAACATTTATTTCGAATGTTCCGAACATTACTTAAAAGCAGACCAGAAAGTTGACCTTCAATAAACACAGCGACACGAATTCTGTCAGAGTAAAATAAATAGCATTACTCTATCGAGAGGGCAAACAGCATTTTTTGCAAATACCTCGATAGCATTAAAGATCGATCACCGTACTTGGATAAAAACCCGTTGCCAAGTTGATTCAGCTTGCTTTTCCGTGTGAATGTTGATAAGAGACATACCTACATTTATTTGAACCACTGAACACATTTCTCATTTGGCGGGAAAGTTGGCTACGGTACAGACTTTTTTTGCAAACACACGAGCGGATGTTCAGGTGTGACTGATTTGCAGCTTCTACACTTTGATGGTCTGATTGAAGAAGATTAGTTATTTATATCGAGAAACCTACCCATTTCAGTGCTAAGATTTTTTTAAAGGGAATGGTGATATGAATGTAGTTATGGTTCAACAGTCTCTTAAATCTAGCACCTAATTAACACCCGAAGCCGTCAACTGAAGCACTTGAGCAGAAAATAAAGCGACGTGACAGTTAACCCTTAATATTCTATTTGAAAACGCGAAAAAAAATCATTCATCCCGCTTCCGCGTGATATACAAAAAAAAAAACGTTTTTATATGTACAGCGTGAATACAAAGCGGGTAAGTCAGCTGATGAAATCGTCGGCCAAACAAGCGGTCGGGGGATCCTGCATAATTTATACAGAGAAAAATAATGGTCCCTCCCCTGTTTACGTTCTCTTGTTGATTTTCCACGGGGATTGCTTTTAAGACCACGTTTGCACGGACGTAAAAATATCGCGGCTGGATTTCATCGTGCACCGGATTTTCAACTCTCGGTGTTGAACCGAGCATTGAGAATCCAATAGAGTGCAACCCAGCGCGTCGAAAAAACACATTGTTGGATTTTCAACTCTCGGTGCTAAGCAGTGCGTTGAAGATCCAGTGCGCGAAAAATCCTGCAGCGATATTTTTACGTCCGTGCGAACGTGGACTAACGCGGCCTCTGAAACCCACCTCTCCCTCTTACATACGTATTATAAGCGAGACAGGAAATATTTGTTGTGTATCGGGGCTGGATTGAAAAGGATTTGAAATTTCGGCGGGATGAAGTAACATTTAGATGGACGCGGGGGAATGAAATGAATGTAGAATTTAAATGAAGGTTTATGTATCTGACGAAATTTTTTATGAATAATTTAAATATGGAATTTTAAGATATTATACTATACACGTTTTATTTATAATATACATAACACTAGGTGTACGCAATAGCAAGGAAGAAATATCTATTAAAACGATTCTCTGCGATTCGAAATTGTATAAGTATTCTGAATTTCTGATCAAAATACGCGCACCCCTTTAGTTTAGGCTAGACCGTACGTTTTGAAACCGAATCTACCTGAGGGGTTTAAATTCACATTATATTACACACAAAAGTTTCAAGTTAATATTTATAATACCGGTGACCTATTCGGGCTTCATCCAACGAATGTACAGAGCCTTAGGGATAGATTGCTATCAGTTTCACTAAAGTGCGAACTTTAAACACCTAGTTCAGTTCAAATTACACAAGTTGGACATAAAATCGTGAAATACGCACATTTTATATTAGTCACGGGAAATGTTCCAAGAACTTAATCTGACAGGCGTAAAAACGTCGTAAATATTGAAAATACAAAACCTATGTACCCCACACGCCTCCTACGCAGTGCACTATGGACGGTCTCAGAAATGGCGGATTTAACTCTATCTGCGCGTACGCATAACCGTACGTACCTACCTATAGATCTTTAGTAATAGTACCTATGCTTTAGGATCGAACAAAGCCTGAATGCATGGCTGACGTCACAGACATCGTTATTGATCATAGGAAGCAGCCCATTGTCTGATAGTAGATTAATGCTAAACAGTCTGTCAGATAGGATCGTCTGGTTTAGATATGTAGGAAGACCATATTTGGTCATTGATTTTAGGATTTTATCGGCTGTGAGATAGTATAGAATATGAAAACTTTCTTTGCTAATCTATACCTACTAATATTATAAAAAGGTATTTGTGAGTTTGTATGTAGGGGGTAATCTTCGGAACTGCTGTTCCGAATCCGAAAATGTTTTCACTAATGGGAAGCTACAGTATTGCCGAGTGTCATATGACATATTTTATGTAAAACAAGAAATTTCACGCACAAAAAGTCACGGGCATAAGCTAGTAAGAAATACAGGCAATTTTGGAAGCTGGGTGCAAAGCTTAAACAAAGGTGACAGTTGACATTGGAGCATTTTGAGCATGAGGCTGTTTTATTAAATTTTTAAATGACATAAACAACGCAGTTTTTTTTAAATTTTAGTCTTCTACGACTAACGTTAGAAAAGAAATTACATACCACCTTTAACCGTTGGCAATTAACAGTCAGAAATTGGGTTATTTATAAAAAAAATACAAAAATACCATATTTATAATAAAATAAAAACGTACTTCGTCTAAGACACCTATGGCTGAAAATAGTGTCAACTGTCACCTGTTAAGTCTTTGCACCCAGCTTCCAAACAACCTGTATATCGCATTAGAGACTATATATACCATGGTTATTTTATTAGTCTAGCTACCTACCACAACAGAAAAAAGCAATGTATATGTTCAGATTCCGAATATTCCTTTTCCAGGTAAAAGTAAAAGTAAATTTTAAAGGGTATGCAAAATGAAATACAGCATGAAATACTAAAAGAGAAAATAAAATACGAAGAGGTTGGCAATCAGGCGGGCGGCTCGGCCCTTATTAGAGAACACCTACACATTCGTTGCGGGGATTATCATATTTTTTAAAGGTGAACCTGTATGGCTGTGAAAGGGCTGTTAAAGTGAATATAACATTTTTAGAGTACGATTACCGTAATATATTTGGACATAAAAAAGGTGTTTTGGTCATTGAAAGGTAGAAAAAAAATTAAATAGGTAATAATAAATAAACATAATAAACCATAATTATCAGCATCGCTATACAGCGTGGCAATCTTGCCAGCCCTTTGGACACTTTTTCTGATGACAGCGATGCGGACAAATTTTTTGATGCTCTGATTCTTTTCCTTCTTTTTTGCCTTCTTCTTTTTTCATGCACATGTTATTGATATATATTATTTTAGGTCTGTTAGCTTACCTATATTATTACAAAAAAAAAACTTAAATAAAATTCAAAATCTGGATAGAATAGAATAAAATCAAACTTTTAATAGTACCTATGCTATATTTATGGCGTAAAGTGAAATCCACTCATCCAAACACAATAGAGATACACTAGCAAACTAGAACTAAATTGAAAACAATAGGAAAATATTTTGGAGGTCTTCCTAGATTAGTCTTTCTGTAACAGTAAACTCATTTACGATACAATTTTGTTCCTATCACATTAAAGTCTTTGGAACCTTCAAACATAAATATCTTTAGCCCCCTACCAGTTGTCTCATTTCCCTGTTGTCTCATCAGTCCCCTGTAACTTTACAAGCATCTCATTTTTACGATTTTACACTCGCACAATGCACGTTCTCCTTAATTTAACCTTTTGAATCGCATGTACGGTTCCCAGAACGGCATGTAAACGTTTTTCCTCGTTCTGTTCCGATTTTACGAGTCAAGTACGAGTTTTAGAATTGCTTTTATGGTTTCGAAGTACCCCTGCCTATGTCTGAATTATTAAATTGAATTCTGTATAGGTACGCTCGTATTGCGTCGTGAAGATATAGTTTTACTGTGCTGTTATTTATTTATTAATATGATTTTAGGCAGGGGAATTAGATTGGAGACTGTTAAGAGGTTTTATGTCTGCGAGATCTGACACCCTGTATAGAACGTTGAGCTTTTTGAAACTGCGGGTGGTACAAGCAAGCTGAATATTAACATCGTACTTCGCAGCGTTCACTTCAAATACGACTGTCTGTTACCTGCGAGTTGCCAAGAAAAGTCTCGTACTTACCTAAAAACAAAAAGAAATACAGATTTAATAAAGGGCACGATAAAAATCTTAATGTTCTCAAAACGTGGTAAACGTACAAAATAAAGTGAACTAAATTAACCGTATCTACGGGTACGCTTCGAACTTCGTCCTCTTATCAAGCTAGAGCACACAAACAGTACACCATTAATTTCGACGATATTATACAACATAAATTTATATTCAGACGTATATAATTAGCTGCCCACGCGCAAAGGAAAAAGCGTACAGAATTTCACAATCCTGGCCGCCCACACTCCGCCCGAGCCTTTAAAATACGCGGAGTATTTACACGAAAACGGACTTTTCTAAGATTAAAATGTTGTCGGATTTGCATTGAGGCGATAAGAGTATAATGAGGCGGGCGGTTGCCGGCGCCAATAGATCACGGTAGACGGCGCCACTGAGACGCGCTTGCGCAAGCGCCGCACGCAGACTTCGCACTCGATCATAGATTAGATCTCTAAGATACGAGAGGAATTTGCAAAAATACCAAATTATTGAATAAATTATATTTTTAATACGCGAATCATAATAACTTTGCATATAGCGATCGTATTCTAATTATATCGTACATTAATACGTATTATGGCTCGTTTTGATGACACGCTATTAATCTTTAATATGCGTAATCTCACGTTTACCGTATTAAACCCGAATAAATTATGTATTTGCACTTTTAAAGGACGATATAATCCGCTGATAGCGGTATTTTTTAGAATTTATGTATGAAAATTTAAAGAAAAAATTAAACGTCACTGTATGCCAACTAACTTCTCAGCCTTCAGCAACTAAAGCAATAATATAAAGACTGTTAAGCATTTCAACTTGGAACTTGGACTTCCATGCTTTCCACCAAAACTTATTTCATGGTTCATTAAAATCCTCCAGCGTCCAATAAAGGAGTAACTTTCTCATGTAGGTACTGTGTGTGGCCAAACATGTTTGAACATTTGCGATCGATATGCGAAGAAGAAGTATTTACAATCATTGATATCTACCCTTTATTTAATTATACTGAAACTCAAACTCAAAGCATTTATTTCAATTAAACCATTTTTCAGTTTTGGATTGTCAACTCCATGGTTCCCATCTACCACTTTCCTAATCTATGCCCATTCAGCGATGTAAGAGGGGCTCTCTTCACTGCCTCGCGACTTCGCGAGGCATGCCTATAAATCGACCTCTATTAGCCGATAACAACCCGTTGATTACTTGACGGACTACCAACTTAACATCATACTCACACGTACACAGAAGAATTAGGTAATTACACGCTGTAATTAAATATTAAGCGTTAATTTATGTCGTTCCACGTACCTACTTTTCCTAAAGGGGTTGACGGAATTTCAATTAAGTAAATACGCGGGATGAAGTAAGTGCGGTAAATATTGGATTGAAGATCGCGATGAATATGATGGACAGAACTTGTTTAAGGTATTGTGTCAAATGTTTAAAGGTGATCATACCTATTACCGAAATGGTCTGCGAAAATCTACCAGCTATCTACCTATAGCTAATTCTTACTGGCTGGTCGAGGCAGGTACGATAGGATGCACACTGCGCTGGTCCTGCTCCACAAGGGCGCATACACTAATTGGTTAGCATTCAAAAATATGGTTGGAGCTGATGAAGATTTTAAAAACTATCTTTGCATTGTTTTAATTCAATATCTTAGTATTGTATAATTGCATAGCACATGTGTGAGCACTATGTACCTACTATAAAGCTTCTAAAGTCCTGAAAGTAGTTTGCTCATAATTTACTACTGAATCGATTTCCGTAACTATTCATAAACAGGTTTTTTTTTGTATTGTGCAATACTGACCGCTGATTGAGCCAAAGAAAATTAAACCTTATTTCAAAGCACAAACAATCAATTTTAAATGCATAAAATAATGGTAGAGTCAACACAATTTTCTGAAAATAATAGTTAGCTTTAAAAAACAATTGTTTTGGTCATTGTATTATGCTTTTAACTCAATACTCTAATTGGGGTGTATGAGGTCTTGCGTTAATTATGTTACATGTTGTATAATTATGCTAGCTTCGTTGTATCCAAACATTGATACGTGAAATGTAAGCACACCTAAAGGTCACCCGCCCACAATCCTGAAAACATTAACCCGTTTCCTTCATTCCTTCCCACAATATCTCTCGTAAGTACACAGCAGCAGGTCAAGTTACCACAAACTGTCAAATTTTCACATTCGATTTTGAATTTATCTATCAACTCAAACTCAAAGTATTTATTTCAATTAAACCATTTACAGGCTCTTTTGAATTGTCAAGTGGCTGGTCAGTCAGAAATATGAAGCTAGTTGCCCACACATTTTAAGGTTTAAAATCATTTGGAGAAATTTGACAGTTTCGTATAACCAGATGTGCTGGCGACTGTACAAGAAACTAATAGATTTGTTGCTAAATACATAGGTATTAGTTTTACTTGTCTGCGTTCGTTTATGTTCATCGAGTGAAATGGTTTAACCGCCAACGTTTAATAACCGGCTTATTATCTAGCTTCTATTTCCCCTGGAAGCCAGGGGAAAATGGCCGCTGGGTTATTGTACACGATTAGCTAACAAGTCATTTTATTATCAATTAAAATATTGCTAAGGCTGTATAGTATAAGGTTTCAGCTATTGGCTAAGAAGCTACTAATGGTTAGATGATCAACCTCCGTTAAATACTTACAACTCAAAAATGGTGCAACTTCGATTTGTTCGTCAAGTATATTTCGATTCAGCAAATACTGATTGAAGCAATTACTGGCAGCCAAATCTAAATAGTTTCTACAAAACTTAACAGCCGGTTCGGCCAGCGTCTGCCCATAAGCGCCTAAATTGAAACATAAAATTATGGCTTTCCAGTTTTCCCATGCTTACATAAGAGCCTTTGCCATATATGCGTTCGGTAACTCACGATTTCATTTTACAATAGCTCATATTACCGGTGCCCATATAAAGGGAAGCAGTTGGAAATAAAACGGGCAGACAGGCAAGGAGGTTGGCAGCTATTATGGCACACGCTTCGATGCACTAAAATAAAGTTAATTGCTCATAAAAAGCTGGCTAGGCCGGCCATATTTGAATTCTTGTAGACAACAGCAATGGTATTCTGTAAAAATCTCACCGTGTAAACTTAGGTGCAGTGAGTTTGAAGTGAGCTTTCATTGACACTCATTATCATCATTTATTATTCATAAACAATTTACATTGTGTTGAATAAAATTATCACATGCAGAAACAATAGGTACATATAAAAGCCTAATTAGAATAGATGTGAAATGTTTAATTCAAGAGTCAATTCATATAAGATAATTAAGTCAACAAATGAAAATGAAATGAAAAAAAGAAAATGTCAAAATCAATGTCAAAAGTATATTAGGAGTACAACTTCATCAAGGTCCACGTGAAAAGCACAATGTTAAAGTCAAAGGATAATTTTAATTTAAGAGGGCAATCACAATTTTTCTTGTACTTTGAGTGTTTGAAGAGTCACACACTCAAATACGAGAAAAAAAATGATATTTATTTAGAGCACTTCCGAGAGAAATAATCAAACTTTCTCGGCCATATTTTTTTTTTTAATTTGTGGCCATATCTAAACCATAATCACAAATTCATCAAATTTTTTCTTGTATTTGAGTGTGTGACTCTTCAAACACTCAAATACAAAAAAAAATGTGATGTGTGTGAAAATGTGTGAATGTGTGGCGAAATGTGTGTTATTATAGGTACACCTCTGGCCAGCCCTCTGGGGAACAGGTGAGACATTATAATATGTAATTAGCAAACTTTCATCTTTGACCAGAATTATCTAAAAAAGTGATCGAAGCAAAATGGAGTCTGCATAAACTAGTTTATGTACCTATGTTCTCATTTCATATATACCAAATTACAAAACCTAATTTTACCCACTCATGATTAATTCGATTCTGATCTTAATCTTGGTTCCAAAATCGCTACAATACTTTTTCTTAACACCGAGAATGGGCAAGTGGCACCACAAAACGGAGGTTCAGTTGTTTTATGGCTTGGTTTATGCGTTTATGTTGATTTGTGTAAATCAGAGGAATATTTGACTTAGGCGGGGCGCCGGTGGTAACGTGGGCGAAGACCTGCCGGAGCCCTGACCTACTGGAGATAGGCTATAAAACCTATTTCAGAAATAAACACAACCAACTACAAATTTAATTCAAAAATATTGATCAAACACATAATTTGCGAAACTTATAAATCTATCCTTCAGTTTGTTCAAAGTTTATTTTTATATAAATTACGACACAAAATATAAACACAGTAAAATGTTTTATGTACGCCAACCATTTCTTTTGACGCGATGGGCGCAATTCTTTTTTTAAATAAATTATTACAACGCGTTTCAGAAAAACTGGGGCAGATTCAAACAGAAAACAATATTTATTGACTGAAGGGAACAACAAAAGTAAATCTATGATATTTATGTAAGTGAACACTTTTGATAAATTGGTGTCTTTAGATAAACTGAATGAGGTTGAATTGACGATTGATAAAGAAAATCTGTTTCCCGGAAATCGAGGAGTTGCTTTGCTGTTGAGTAGCAAGTAATGGCCAGATCCATGAGAAATATAGTTTCATTTGAAGTCGAACTCAAAACTCAAAGCATTTATTTCAAATAAACCAATTACAGGCACTTTTTAGTCAAGGGGTCGGTCAGTCAGAAAGATGAAGCTAGTTGCCCATTCCAAAGCGTAGTAAGTACTTACTTATATATGGAGAAGAACGGGCAAGAAACTCCATAGACACTCTTCTAAATCAAAATAATGTTACATAAAAGTGGTTATATCCATTCATGTTGAAATTATACATGTGAGAAAGATGTAGAAAGACGTGCACGTTAAAAGCGGCCGTAATAAAAAGATAAAAACCATTCAGGAATTAAAATAAGCCGTGGCAGCTAAGAGATGACCAGTGCCTGACGGAGCCCGTTCACGAACATGGCATATGGATCAGCACCATTCAGCTCAACCATTTTAAAGGGAATTTAATGATCCAATACACACGCCACCACCAGCGACACAATTGAGTGAGCATGACATACTCTCAGCCGCCAGGGCACATTCAAGTCAATGAAAGACGAACCCAGTAAGCTTTATAGTAGGTACATAGTGCTCACACATGTGCTAGGCAAGTATATATTGTGTAAGCATTCAAAACACAGCGTTACAATATTGCACGCACACTGAAACAGTAGTGCTGATAAATCAGCAATAAAAAAAGCCGACGACACACTTATTGCTGAACTCGTCTATATTCCAAAGTTCGCATCACGAAATCACGAGCGCACCTTAACACTATAAATCACAATCGTTGTCCAGTTTAATTACGAGTCGAGCTTTATCTAGGATTCGACATTCATAGCATATCGTAGGGATTGTCGCACCCACGGCCCTAGGCGCCGGCTGGACACGTGGGCGACACAGAGTGAAAGGAATCAGTGGACCGGCGGTATTTATAGAAAAACCTGTGTTGAATTCACCTGCTGATTTACGTACCCACTCTGTGGTTACGTAAAAGAGGATAGTTCCTTTAGTGCGGATTTCACCAATCAAACTGAACTTAATCAGCACTTCTAAACCGCGTTCAAGAGCTGTCAGTGTCAAAATTCTACAACAACGATGACAACTGATTGCGTTCACTTTCTTTGGTAGAATTCGCTCTATCTCATTGTCATTTGGAAGAGAATGTCATTATGTTTTGAGGTTTTATGTTTGAAAGTTTTAATACTCAGAAATAATATGATCATGTTTTTGTTGTTGCGAAGGGCAATTGTCATTCCAAAAGCAGTAGCTAATTCCTTACAATATTGCTGTACGTCTTAGAATGTCATCGTGAATGTTGTATTTAACGGTGCAGGATAGCTTTTACCGGAAATGGTCATCTTATTAGTGGTTCAGCTGCTTCAATATCATCAGGATTGTACCGGTATATAGCAGTTCTTCGAGGACGTGGTACGACAGCGGCTCCCCTTTTTTTTGTTTTTTTTGAGGGTGGGAAATCATCAAATAACTTCTCCCGCTCTGGGCAGAGCGGGAGGGCGTGCAGACTCTTACTGACTAAAACCCACCCGTGTTCCTTCAGTTGCCTGTGCCAGGGGCCACGGTATCCCTCTCGGACTTTCTCGCAACCCTGGCAGAACAGCGGCTCTCCTGGCATCCTCTTCTGCCATCAAAACAGCCACCACGAAACCATCGATGCGACGCTCTGCTAGAGTGACTGTAACCAGCCAGTGTCACTCTTATCTGCCCTTTGCGGTGATTCCAGTAACTTCGGAACAAAACTGGACGGCGCCACTTGCTGCGCCGTCATATTTAAAGATTATGTTTTCAAAATTCCGCAGCATTCTTGAGAACCATTATTCATACCGAACATGACCAAAAACATAGCCCTGAATACATTGTTACATTCAGGTAATTTGATCCTCTCATAAATTTAAAACGACACCTACAGTACAGCTTTAGTACAAAAAGTAAACAACGACCTCAGAAACCAATAAAACGTCATAATGATTATGAAAGATTACGGCCACACGTAAATCTCAACAATTTTACCGAGACCCCTAATAACCTCATAATTTTAACTACCTTTTACAAGTTTTACGAAGCGAGCGGGTCGTTAGCCGTACCAAGATACGCTGGTTAATCTATGTAAGGATGTTACATCTAATAAACATCAATAGATAAACATACCGATATAGGGCGGATAAACGAGTGAGGTTATTTACCTAAACTATTACAATTTTTGTCGTCGTGATAAGCGAATATAAGCCTTACTGTATAGGCGTTTAAGTGTGTAATAAGGTGAGAATGCCAGTGATAACCGTTGGGCGCCTAGGGATCGCTCTCACGACTATTTCGCCCACTCGTTTTGGGGACTCACCTAGACTAGTATTTAAAGTAATCGAACTCATTTGCACGTAGACCAAAACGGTTGGAATATGCCAAATAATTGGCAATATTTTTGACCAATTAAAACCAAACGTTTTGGTCTGCGAAACGTACCTGTTAGGTAACTTTTCGCATTTCTGTAAACTTTGTACGCTTTTATAATTTCTAACGTGACGTTATTAACGTGGACGTCCACGTCCATAAAATGAATGGACTTACGTGCACGATAGAACGTTTTCGTGGGCGTAAAACAAAAGCGTCTTCATAAATATGTTCATACATTTTACTTTCCTGTGTTGTCGTGCTCCCGCATGCCTTGACGTGGATGACAACGATAATATCGTCACTTTAGAAATTATAAAAGCCCACGTTAAAGAAATAATCAATAGAACGTGCTCAACCATTAAAGAGCAGTAAGAGATATTTTTTCCCACGACGAAGATTTTAGCACATAAGCACGATTTGGTCAACATTTCTGGCCCATATCACCTTTCCTTTTAATAAGCCTTGTCGTCTATAAACTTTTACCACTCAAACACGAGAAGTAGGTATACGATCACTTTTTCCTAACTTACTTTAGAAGACGATTTTTATTCCCTTGATTAAACCTTAATTAATAATTTCGTAATATCAATTCGCAATATCGGCGAGTTCCGAAATAATTTACATTTAATGAATATTTATTTTGACCCGCCGCTAACTTATTAAAATAATTAACGGTAATTGGATTAATAAGACGTGTTACTAATACTTCATTGATAAGTTTGACGTCGATCTGATTTTAGAAAGCATTTGCAGCAATTATGGGAATTAATCGGTTTTATGATCAAGTGTGATTAATGTTATTAGCCGGACCATTTGCCATCGGAAATGAATAAACGTTGCCGCGTTGTATGGAGTTTTTTTTTTAAATGGGTTTGTTCTTGACTCTGGTCTAGGTCAGTGGTGAGACAGAGTCGACGATGGAGTGAACTTACCCAGAAGAAACCTGTTCATTCTCACTTTGAAGAGATTAGGGTTGTATGCGTTCGGAAACACAGACGCAGGTAGATAGTTCCACTCTTTTGCTGTGCGCATAACAAAAGACATTTGGAAACGCTTAGTGCGAATTGGTGGAATAGCAACTAGGTAAGGATGGTAACTTGCAGTGCGTCTAGACGACCGATGGAAGAAGGGGGCCGGTGGAATGAGGTCGTGGAGTTCTTGGGCACACTCTCCGAAGTACAATCTGTAGAAGACGACAAGCAGGCAACCTTGCGGCTTTAATATGTTGGAGGTTGCAACAAGCTCTATTAATCTTCATAACCTCTATTTCAGCCGAAAGACGTCCACTGCTAGAAATAGGCCTCCCTCCCCCAAGCACCGCCACTTCGACCGGTTCTGTGCTTGCCGCATCTATTGGACTCCTATTAAACTTATTTAAGAGTTTTGTTTATTCATAATAATAACAATAATAATTGTCGCCAATAAGCCTGTTATAGTGGTGATAGATCGATTAGCGCGCCGCACAATGATTATCGATGTTACCATTCCACATGATGAGAACCTCGTGAAAGCTGAGAAACCGAAACAAATTAAATATCTCGACTTAGAACACGAGGTTGTTGACATGTGGAATGTGAGCTCGGCTGTCATTGTGCCGATTGTCGTATCGGCCAATGGCCTGATGGCCGAAAGCCTCGATCAACATCTCTCGCAGCTCTCGTTAGGCAGTTAGATCAAGGGCCTAATTCAGAAGGCAGTAGGTACTCCTCGATACGACTAGCATCGTAAGGAGGTTCCTGTCTCTGGAGCCCTAACTTCCGGTATCTTGGACCCTGCTCCCGATACCAGTGGACTACAATTTTTTTATATTTAAAAATGTATTTAATAAGTATGAAAATCAATAAACGAAACAATAATAACAGTCAAAACTATTCATTACAATAGACCTGACATTACCGTTCACGAAAAAACCAATAAAACAGTTTATCTGATAGATAAAGCAATAACTAATTCACACAATATTAAAACCACAATATCGGATGAGCTCAGTAAGTATCAAGATCTCGCCATAGAAATTAAAACCCAATGGAAAGCACAAACCGTTCATACTATCCCCATTGTTCTTTCATATACTGGTGTCATACCAAAATGTCTCACACAAAGCGTTAACACCCTACATCTGTACATCTTACTCACTCTCTCTACATGCTACCTAAAGCTACCATCCTTAACACCTGTCGCATCACCCGGAAGTTCCTGGCTTCTTCAACACTGGCACCCACCTTCTCTATCTAAATTTCACCTTACATACTTGGTCCTGGGCCGTGTGTAAGGTTTCTTAACCTCTTTCAAATGAGAAGAAACATAAAGGCTCTTGCACAGGCGCGACGCGACAGCGCGATACAAAGGCACCGCGTGTCGCGCGACGAGCGGTGCCTTTGTGTCGCGCTGTCGCGTCGCGCCTGTTTGTGGTAGCCTTAAATAACCGAAAATAATAATAATAATATAATACCAGTCTATTAATGTGCCACTGCCTTAGAGGCATTTGCCTCTAGGGCGCTTGCTCAAGACGACTTGGAAATATCAGACTTGAATGTTTGTTTGTGGCTAAGTAATAAAAGCTGCACGGGTCGATCGATCAGGTTAAGCTACCCATGCCGCGGTGAATCTTTAGATACCCAGACCCCTCCGTGCTTCGGAACACGTTGAGCCATTGGTCCCGGCTGTTAATCGTGAATTTTTGACAGTCGTTACTGGTCGCCAGGAGCCCGAAAGTCTGACAACCAGTCTTATCAAGGGGTATCGTATTATCCAGTAACTGGGTTGTGGAGGTCAGATAGGCAGTCGCTCCATGTAAAATACTGGTACTAGATACCAGTATTTTACATGGAGCGACTGCCTATACTGCATCCGGTGAGATTGGAAGCAGACCCCAACATGTAGTTGGGAACAGGCTAAGCAAATGATGATTGTTGGTTTATTGATAATTTATAACCTATGGTTGCTTTATTTTTTTAAATCATCGGTAGTATTCTAGTAATTGAGTTTATTTATTTGGTGAGAATGTTTTTAGGCAATGAGTAAGTATTTGGAGAATAGCCATTCTTTAACTGCATCCCATCCACAAATTGAATACCTGCTGGTTGATTCTGTAACAATCTCACCGCGATAACTTAGGTGAAGTGAGCTATCATTCCACCTGATGACACTATCGACAAATCACTTCAAACTCACTTCACATAAGTTTTCACGGTGAGATTGTTACAGAATAGTTCGGCAGTTTTTTGACATGACATAATGTTCTTTGACGTGACATAAACGCCGCCTCCTAACTTTCGTGTACAATTTGTCAAACGGCTGGTACTTATTTATAGCACATAATATATTTAACGAGATGCTCTTAAAGTGCTCTCCGTAATATATTCGACGTCGTAATTATACAGGTCTCGTTGCGACGTCTTTTGAATTATGTATCGTGCGCGCAGCGTTTGACGGTACGGTTTGATTTGATTTTCTGTAAATGGTTGCATGTAATGCCTGGTATGGTACGACGGCGACATTGTTTTGTTTGAATTAATTTATTCAGGCTAAATATACATCTGCAAAATTGTAGTTATCCGTCGAAATAAGGGCGAGTTCTCGCCGACAACATCGGTTACAGCCGATCTATTCTGTAAAAATCTCAACGTGCAAACTAACGTGAAGTGAGCTTGAAGTGAACTGTCATTCTGATGCTAGAGATTGACACTACTGGCAGCTCACTTCACCTTAGTTTGCACGGTGTGATCTAAGTTCGACCAATTACTACAATGCGCAACTGTAGGCGTAATGAGCGTCATGAAATGAATATAAGGTAAACAAAACTCCTTTCTATATCTTTCCGGATTATTTCATTACCTTTTGCCCAAGAAATCAAGTCGATTAATAACGAATTTTAAATTATTATGCAAATTCGATTCCACCTACATTCGTTAAAAGATTTTATTTAACAAACTTCATATGAAAACGAGGATTAACTTAAGTCATATTAACCTCAGGTTCAGTGGATTGTGGAGCTTCAAAAGATCCCAAAAACCGCAGAACTCAACCCCATTACCAGTTAAACATTTGACATAATTAATGTATGGTGTAACTGAATAATCTGTTGAACAGATTAGTTTGGTTTCAAATTGCTAACACCATGGATTACATCAGAATGAGGATGGGTTCCTAAACTAGCGGGGAATCTTAGGCGGACACTTTGAACCCGAGTTTAGTGGCTTAGCAGAACGTGATCACAGATTCGGAATGTGCCAAAATATTTAATTAATGGTCAGCTTAGCTTTGAAGCGGGTTTATTGGTTATCTGTAGGTTTTAATGATGGAATGCGGCAGTAAAAAGTGTGTGAAAAACAGCGTTGTAATCGGATTGTTATGACAGGCGGTTATCCTTCAAACGGTGCTAAAATGAAGAGTGCATGATAATGATTGGACCACGTGGCGCCCACAATTATTATTTCAGTGTCGATTTTCAGTCTTTATGGAATACTGTGAAAATCTTGAATTTGTTTAAAGTTTTCGCTTCGGGCTGGAATGGAGATCTTATTTTTAAGCTAATTACAATAGATATAAATGGTCTCGCGAAAGTTGAATATAAGTCAAAGTCAAAGCATTTATTTCAAATAGGCACATAAAAGGCACTTTTGAACGTCAACATAAGAACATAATATATGTTTATTTACTGTAAGGAAACTTAGTTACTTTCGCAATATCGCGAATCTCTCAGGGAACTATTTAAAAGGATTAATATTATGACGGTACCTTGCCAATTCATCTATGAAAATATTATGTACGTAAGAAAAAATCTACATCTTTTTAATAAAATAAGTGATAGACATAATTTTAATACAAGAAATAAAGATAAAATTGATCAACCATTTTTCAGATTAGCTAAAGTAAGTACATACATCTTTTATGGGGTACTGTGTTAAATGCTACAACAAAATACCTTGTAATATATTGCAATTAAATGAAAGAAAATTTAAAACTCATATAAAAAGTTCACTGTGTAAACAAGCGTATTACAAATTAGAGGATTATATCCAAGATAAGAATGCTTGGAAACATGCTGGTCCAGCTCCACAGGACAATCTAGGGTCTTGACAAAATTAAAACTTGTTGCTACTTTAATTGTATGGTTTGTTATTTTTATGACATTGGTTTACATTCTGTGACTACTTTAACTCACACACTGACATATTAATTGGTTACATAATTTGGGAAATCGTATACTTTTACAATGTTTGTAAATATGTGAACACCATGTATCTATCATTTAATTAACTTATTTATCATTGCTACGTTTATTAATTTTTTTTTACCTATTTTGGTAGGGTAATTTTTATTATAGGTGCATCGTCTTCACATATAATTATATAATTAATGTATACAAAGTATTGTAACACATTTTAAAAGAGTAACGATGGAGTTTCTTGCCCATTCTTCTCCATACGAAACTACCTTTTGGAAGGGGCGACTAGAATCAATTCTATTTATATGTAAATGTTGACGTTCAAAAGTGCCTTTTATGTGCCTATTTGAAATAAATGCTTTGACTTTGACTTTGAATAAAATCCTAATTTATTTCACGATATTTTCCGAACATCTTTGCTCATAGGAAAATTTTCTTCATCGCTTACTTCATGGCCTAGTCCTCACATTGTGGGAACGTCACGTGGAACTGTATCTCTTTTGTTATAACACTCAAGAGTTATTGAGAGTAATGCTCTGTTAAAGCGGTGCAGCTTAGATTTATATGCGTAAGACGTGCTGGTGTGTGGGAAGAAAGTTTGGGACAACGTATTGTCACTGATAAGTAGATGGTTGAATAAATAATACGCAAATCCAATAAGAAGCATAATCCTGTGGTGTTAAGGTAAAAGGGGATAAGTCATCAATATTGAAAAACGACTTATTTGCATAATTCGATACTAAACATTAAAATCTATTAAGGTAATAAGGAGATAAGTCAGTATTTGTGTTACAATTTCGTACAACTCAAATTGCAAATCGAGTCTAGTCAGGAAACAGCAAAATACTAAAAGGGTTTAAAGAGTTAAGTTTAATCATCTCATTATTTCGTTTACACCACAGATTTATTATTTGCGCTTTTCTGTTGAGTTCGGTTCCGATTATTAGGGAAACGCTAAAAACTGCCGAAAACTGCTCGCACGAAACCAATTCACTGCTGACTGTTTTTTTTGTACCTAACAATAAGTTTCTGTCACTCAATTACATACTTTACTTATCTAGAAAAAGAGGATTCCAGTAGCAGAGTTTTCCAAGTTTCTACCTATCTTCAAATAAATCTTCTTTATTTATTTAAACAAGGCTCTATTTGACAAAAATCGAAACTTATCGTATAACAAAAAGTACAGTTATTCTTATTGGTCATAACATTCCAAGATATTCCACTTTGTAAGATCAAACGAGTATGTTTAGAATTACAATTTATCGTTCAGTTCCCGGTTTGAGTGACGAACTGACAAGTGACACATTGCTCAATGTTTGTCCTCCATTGTCCACTGTGGAATCGTTGAAATCTTCCCGGATGGCCCAAGTTGGGAGAGCAGGGCAGAGAAAGTGATCAAAGTCCTTCTTACAAATGTTTTCTTTTTTATGTCGAACAGCTAGTTCGTCCTAGATGAACAAGCACAAATCCTTTGATTGCTTTCGAAATACTGGATATCCCTCAATTACGTCCCGTAAAAATGGTGCCAGCTTCAGGGGGTCTTTGATAAAATTTCAACCGAAGATCAAGAAAAGCATGTCAATGAAGCTTTCAGCATTTCTGCTTGCAACGCATACAAAATCATGCCCTGAAAGGACCTTTCAACAAATCCGATTTGTATTCCTTTTTAATGCCAAAAGCAGTATTCCTTTTTTAAAACCCAAAAGCAGTGCCTCCTATTCCCGCTACCCCGTACTCCTTGTACCGTCTCCTCTCCGACGTCCAGTCACTTGAATAGCCGGCAGTCAGGTGGATGCGCCGCATTCAAGCAGACGTGACGCATAATTATGTTACCATTTGAAGCTCAATAGAACCTCATTAGCATACGGTCATCGATGTTGTTTTACTGATCAAACGAGGAATGTTTTTGTTTGACGTTATTGGTGGAATGTATGGCTGTAAGTGTAAGAGATGGCCCGGATTTTGACTGCCAATGGCATACTGCTAAGGAATCAGCATAATCCGTAAGGATTATACTTTGCATTCCATAACTTTATTCAAAGGTGTGGCAAATGGAAATTTCGAGACGTTTCTCTAATGATGCTTATTTAGTTTTCGATTGCCTACTTTACCATCTTTCCATCCAGTCTGTTCAGGGGGTCTACCCCCTAAGCACGAAATCCGTAGTTTTTGCCGAACTTATGGGCGTTTTCTGCTCCGTAACACCTATGGACATAATATTAATTCGGAGTCCGAACTAAGAATGAATGACAACACGATTTGACAGTTGTCCCTACTCGCAATATGTCTTAATTTGTCACTTGTTTTGACGGCTCAACTACTTTCGGACAGGCCTGTATCTTCGTTGAAGAACTTAAAGAGTAGACCCCCAGGTGCCAGTCATCCGTCGGACAATCTTGCTGAGGGGCAGTGAGCGACCTACGCTATGCTTGTTGATTCACGGGGATGAATTGATAAAATCTTCTCATTATTTCGTTTGACCTTATCTAGAATCCTTCTATCTTCCTTCGTCCAATCGTAAACAAGCATTCCACTGACAAATTCTCCATAAGACAATCTACTCCAACCAATCGATGACTACAATCCAAGTCTTTTATCTCTTTAAAATAAAATAGGGTTAGACGTAACACGGAGGCTGGCGAAGTTAATGCTATTGTTACTGCTATTTATAATGCCCTAATCCCGCTATACGCTGCAACTACAAGCCAGGGGCTTTCAATGCAAAGTGCGAATTGTAAGGTCCCCGATACGACGAGACAGTGCTGTGTAGAGTCGTCGAGTTGCTTAGCGATACTGTAGATATGATCCTGAAGACTGAGCATAATCTGGGAAATGGTAATCTTTGGCGGTTATTTTTAAATGTGTGCAGTGATTATTTTGATGGCTTTTCGGATACGTTGACGGTGTTAGCAAGTTTTAGAAGACATTGGAAAGATACTGGTTATCTTTATGGATGATTCTACGTCAAGATAAGAATCTTTGAGAATTAAATGGACACAAGTTGGAGGAACAAAGCCGATCAGATATGTACTAGGCTTCCCTAGTACATATCTGATCATAAATGCAGGAAACATGCCTCTTAATAAGTTCATGCAAATTAAACTTTGCTCTAATGAGCAACAGGATTTCAACAACCAATTAAAAATTACCAGTACAATTAATAGTCCAGCAAATTTTTCTGCACCTGTCTCAACCGTCATGGAGGCTCTAGTCAAGACTGGAGCCCCGGTTATCGCACAATTTGCATAATCGGGCGGTGTGTATGCCGCGGGCGCGCGTTACACCATAACGATCGAATTAACCAATCACAGGCGACAGCCGCCAGACTTTAATGCCGAAAGGGTTATGTGAGATGACACACTTATAATATGAATGGTTATTATAGGGCTTTTGATTCCTTTGCTATTTTCCTGTTGATGTTTTTTGGATTCGGTATTTTGGATGTAAACTTTAGCGATTCACCCTCTCTCTTGGTTTACTCTACTAGCATGATCAGACAAGAAAACAAAAATGCAGTAGATTCTATTGGACTATTTAACCCACGAACACAAACAGGACGCTAAAACCAGAATCATTATCAGAAGTGGCTACACTCAAGTCGGTGCTGCCAGCTACATTATATTATTACAACCTTTTAATAGAACATTATTGCATGTAACACTGGTATTAACGAATCACTTGACGCGACCCGCCATTTTAATACCATAGCGGTTACGTGAAACGAGAATTTTCTATTTAAATGAGTACCTACGGGATGCAGAATTGTAAACGGGAGTTATTGAAATAAATGTTTTTAATATTAATGGCGAAATTCGGGATGAAGAATAATGATGACAATAGATAGGAGTAGAGTGGTAACTTTGTCAGTATATTAAGTGACAATTACATTTGCGAAAGTACACTGAATCCTGTAATCAAGATTTATAATCAATAAAAAATTGACTGAGTTTTGTTGTGTTTCTACTGAACTAGATGTTTAATATGTTCTGTCTTAAGGTACTTCTGGTAAACGACATGTCTTTATTTGTTTACTTAAGAACAATGACCTATGAGTTACCTACTACCCATTACCCCGTATACTAAAGTCGTTCACCCACAGCCACCGTTACTCCCAAACGCCTCGTCTATACAACGGACAGTTACTTCTTTATTAGTAGTAATAACGATATCGTCACATTAAGGCTACGTGCAGTAGCTGGTAGGTCGTAGCGTGCAGCCGTGGTAGCCGCAAATTACCGACAACTGTTACAAGCTTTAACATCACACGTATTAAGCATATATATACGAGGTATAAGTTTGTTAAGGGACCATATTTTGCCTGTAACTTAGGCTGATTAGCTTGTGTAACAGAGAACTTTGGAGAATGAAGGCTCCTTCAAACAGGCGCGACACGAGACGCGAATCGCACGCGACTCAAAGGCACTGCTGGTTCCGCGACAGGCAGTGCCTTTGTGTCGCGTCGCTTGTCGCGTCTGTTTGAAGGAGCTTTTAAGAGAAACGTGAGTGATATTTTTGGGTGCATTTCCGATTCCTGTAGTGTAGCTACTGAGTGGGTACTGGTATTTTATAGAATTGCAAAATGCATTATGTCTGTAGATGGAACTTACTAGATGGACTTTACCGACACTTAAAACAAATGGATAGAAAATGGAAGGTGATGAATTACGTAGAGAGAAGCTAAGCAATTTAATAAGAGCTTCCTACATTGTGTATGTAATTTACAGAATGATTATCATCAACCGTAAGCATTGCAATTACTGAATATGCATCCACTAGGTAGCAACATAAAATTATTATGTTGTGTGAATTCTTCGAACCGTTTGGTACAATGTTGCACGTCATCTATGACCTTTACAGAAGCTTTTACTTAATTAACAAAATTACGAGTTTCTTTTATAATTCTGTTCAAGTTTTAGTACTTCTACATTACAAAATAATGTTCCCAGGCCCTAAACCCTTTGAAATTATGATGCTTATTAAAAATTCAAGTAGCAGCTAGCTTGTACGCACTTAACCCGCCTATCATTTGTCCATTTCTGCGCCAATTACCTCCCTAGCCACGAACCAGGCTATTTCATATATAATTTCCCGATTAAACCCGTGGTATGTTATATATAACATTAGTATAGGGCGCGCTTACATTGATTGAGTAAAGTAGGCTGGAACATTCAATCTATCAGCCTATCGAGGCCTCTTTCAAGTTGCCAACAATATCCAATAATCCCACTTTGTTGCCCAGGTCGAACACCAAAAATACAATTTCTAGCACAAAGCGTATGGAATAATGACAAAAGACTAGAATAGTCTACAGTGCTTTTTGATGAGACTTGACGATGACGTGGTATTCCAGTTTTCTGGAACCCCAGCAAAACTGAAGGACGAAATTATTGACTTTTCATTGGTTTTCATCTTCTTCGCAGATCAATCAGAGCTTAGTTCAATCAATGTTGACTAGTAACTGGCCAATTATATCGATGACCTTATCTGTATCCTTCATCAAATCCTCCCATTATATTTCCCGTACCTAATACAAACACACCCTTACATGCGGTAGTACCTATGTATTTATACTATCTATGACTAGTCACATCCAGTTAGCTCACTGATATCGTGTCATTTGCATAATCGGGCCGTATACGGGACAGGCACGGGTCGAGCGTGGAAATTATCTCATGTCACAGTTTGGACTCTTCCGTCGATAGTTTTAGTTTTTAAAGCTTGCTCCGGAGTGACCCTATCGGTATTTAGTCAGGGTGTATGAGGCAGATCGTTGGAGTTTGTGGTTTAGGTGTATAATTTTCTACATGGTCATTATGTTGTATTTCTTTTGCAAGGAGGGGAAGTCCTTGCAAAATGATTCTCTCTTATCTGTCAATGACCTATTCGCTAATAGTAACACCAATAGTTTCTTAAGACCTTTCTTTGTTATCATTGACAGTGATTTAATGATAATTATGATCATGAATGTCTGCTGCATTTTAATCACATACCAACATAGAGTTACCATAATAGGCGTAGGTGACCAATTTAAAGCCAAGATACCTTAATTGGGACAGCACTATTCAACATCATTAATTTCTGACAGTCCCCCATTGTTACAAATCAAGTTTTGAGCAAACAACAATAGTTCTATAAAGGTCACACATAAGTCACAGTTGTATTGAGTCCTGCTCCTTGTAATGGCTTCCTATCAGGTTACAACCAGTCTGTCACTCGACCACCATCTGGGCACAATCTAACATGGCTCTAGGATACTAAAGAGCCTATTAATAAACTGGTGAACTTTTAGATTGAATGATGCAAGTTTTGGATAGTTATATTTACGAAAACTCTACGAAAATGCAAAGATGTTGGCATCTGGGAATAGTTTTTGGGTTTAGTGGTGTGTGTGTGTGTATGTTTTTTAGCTTCATTTTCTAATTACCTACTATCAAAATCAGTTTAGTTGTATTTAACCAATACCAAAAATCTTTGTTGGCACAATTTGGAGAGAACGAAGCGAATACAGTACAAAATGAAGTTGCAGTGCGAGTTAGAACCTGTTGCTAATTAGAAGAATTGCTATTAATTAATTCATATTCCCTTACAACTTTATGCTGGGGGCAGTATCTATAGTGCGCGCCGACAGTTAATCTCTAGTCCACGCTCTATAGCTAACAAATGGTCCAAGGACCAAACATTCCGGAATGCTAATCCTATCTATGTTACGAAAACCTCAAGTCTTTCGATTACACCTGATCACCTAACAGACACGCATGCAAATTATTGTTAATAGAAATTGCGAAGTCTTGTCCCAAACAAATCTTGTTACTTTCATTATAAACTTGGCTAACATTTACTTAGTGCAATCATATTTGTTTGAACAACAATTTTGGACTTGTAATCAAAGCGCTGCATTTGGTTGTCATTGCTGTCTGTTGTCGTTTTGTCATCTTCGAGTTAAATTCGTGTTTGTACATCTATTTGTGAATTTCCATCATTGTGATTGAATAGAGCTTCTACAAATGCTTCAGCATAATCATAATTGAGAACCTTGCTTCATCAAACGTTGATTGTAGCCCTTCTCTTTTTAAAAATTTGACGATCTTTAATGCTATCGACGGAAAAGACACCTCCACCAAGGATGCGCTTTTGAAAGCCATTTTGAACACAACGACGCAGCTTTAAGCTACAAAACTAACCAGGTATTTAATTACAAAAGCTTATTAACACATTATCATTATACTTCATGGCTCCCTAAATATTCAGTAGCTTACTCTTATTCACCTGTTCTTAGTCCCCGTCTTAATAGTAAGATTGCTTGCTCCCAGCAGGCTGGGGCCCATAACTTGGGGACCCGCGACGCTCGGCAGGGGGTTATTATCGCCACAATACACAATATGAGTTATACCTTTGCGTAAGGCTTGTTTACACGTAACATATAGTAAAGGGTGCAAAGGAATTCGTGTTTCAAGCAAGCAAAGATATTAATCTATGCAGCTTGCAAAAATCGTTCACTGATTCACAGTTTGATGCTGTTCTTGTTGTTGTTCACAACTGCGTATAGATCGCTCTGTAAGGGGAAACTAAAACACGATCAGTGTAAACGGGGTTTTATGTAGGTAAATCTTAAATGCGATTGTAATGAATTTTCCTGGAGAGATGTAAAGATTTGTACCTATGTGTGTATTCCAATGTGATCTTGGTGGTGTAAATAAAAAAAAAACAACAGTCTTGACTCAAGTGTGCTTAGCATAGCTTTAACAGCCTTCTGATTTTCATGGTTCCGAACAATTAAGACACTGTTTAGTACCAACAGAACAGGGGTTTCTCTATTTAAAACTAGAAAGTTTATTGCAAACTTTCCAAATACAATGAATAAGCAATTAGTTTGAAGCTTTTGCCAAAGCTTGTACTAACCTATTAAGTATTAGCGATCTTTTGTTTTAATATAGCTTAACAATGCTGTATTGTGAACAATGACTTTATAGCATTCTGAATTACCGGCAATCCTGCATTTTGTTCGGAGTGAGAAGCTAAGAATTAAAATATCTAATTATAACTCTACACTAACCAGGTCTAGTTTTTTTGCATTGAGATTGTAAATCATTGTTAATAGTTAGCACAAGTTTGTTTTTTTTTATTTTATCTCTATGAACCATCTATGAACATGTCATGTGATGTCAGAGACATTTTGACATTTCCTAACACTATTTATTCAGAACTCGTAACTTCGAAGTTCAAGGTTTTATTCAAATTTGAATGGCCGGATATTCGATAATCTTACGTCCCATGGAAAACTCACGCCAACGCTTGAACGTTTCAAGATGGCGAATGAAATACCTAATTTGCTTTCAAATCGAGTTTCATTTAATAAGTACCATTAGATAAATGAAGTTCACGTTAATGATAATTATTTAATGGTAGGATGTGAAACTGAGGATGTTATTAAGCAAAAATATGACGCTGAGAAAGATCTCATGAATTTATATGGGCACTGATAATTTGAATAAACATCGGTTGATTTTATGCATGTTGGGGTTAAATGTCAAAAAAGTGTTCTAGTGTAGAAATCTAAAACAAATAAAATTTAAATAATCGTATCAAACGTGAATTTCTTTGATAAATGGAACGAAACAATTCAATTTTAATTATGTTCGACGTTGAAATGACTGCGACGAATCGAATTAACGTCCAAATCGATGAGAATTGTAGAGAACGGTGCATTACTACTTAAAAATGTGCCAGGGACAGAGAAAATAACAAATTCTTTATTCAAAAGTGACACAAGCACACGTTACAGAGCGGTTACAACCATTGCATCGTATAACATAACTTAAAAATAACGGTATGCCCGATAGAACCTTGAAAAGCCTACGATTCAAAACGATTCCGAAGCAGCTAAGTAAGCAGGTAATAAATAAGCAATTCTAGATATAAAGGTCTGGTTCGACCTGCTGGCGTGGGCGTGTGGACTGGTTTTACACTTCTTTTATTTTTAATTCTCGTTTCGCTAATAACGCGGTGTGAGAGCATCTCTCGAGTTCAATACACTGATTGCGGTATACGTTTAGTGTAAAACTGGCTTTATTGTGGTACAGGGTTTATTGTGTTCCTAAAACAAAATGCGGATTGTTTCTTTTTTCTCTGGGTTTCTTTTGTGCCTGATGCATTTCATCATACTTTTTTATTATTGTAGAGATATTTTTATTAAAACTACGAGGTATTTTTTTGTTGCAAGCTATGTTATTGTATGAACGTAATATCTTAAAAAATTACGCAGTTTAATAGGCAATGAGTGTTAAGATTCTTGTAACAGGAAACTTAATATCACCTAGTCCACTGTATAAGGAGCTGGTGACAATTGAATTGCTCCAGGCTTAGACTCAATTCTCAGGTGTTAGCCTTTATGTGCGAAGGTTAAAACAATGTTTATTATCATATTTCACGCTACAATGAACTGACAGACAGCGCAATTATTTAAATTGTTGTATTATGTGCTTATTTTGTAAATCAACATTCCAAAATAATGTATAGGTACCCACCTACGATATTTAAATAGCCTATGAAACTTTGATATGCTGAGACTTTTATTTTAAGTAGACACTTAAAAAGAAAATTTCATAAAATGAATATGGTTAAGTATTAATAGTGCACACCTGGCTTTATATTGTGCAATAAATGTTCTGTTTAATTTCGAGAACATGCCTGTGGGATCTGGATTATAATGTCAACAATATCGCAGCGAGCTCTTGATACAAAATAAATGCAGTAAACTCAACTGTTACATGCATACTCCATTAAGTAATTGAAAGCATTGGCACTTCATTTAGGTATAATTGTTTTACAATGTTAAACTTAATCGTATTATTCGTATTCGATAAGAAAATTCACGGTATGGAATAGAAAAGAATTTTTATTTTAAAATATTGCCAACATAAAAAAGTCAAGGCCATAGATTTTCTTTTATCTGTGTCCGTAATATAAAAATGGCGCCAAGATTTGACATTTAACATGCGCTTCCACGACCAACTGATGATAAAATTGAAATTGAATTCCGTGACAATGGCTATAATCAGATTCACTTGAATATATTTTCAATACGATATGTATAAAATATCATAAATGTCAATTAATTTATACAAAATTTATTTGATAGTGGTTTCGGTCGGTTGTTCACAGCGGGGGCTGGTGAATGCCACAACTAATGGCGCCAACATAGTTTATTATATTCCGATTTGTTATTTAACAGTTTGTTAACGTTATTATTTTATGTAGGTGTTAATTGAATTGAGAATATTCATTAGTCGGTCATAAAACTTTCTGTGATCATTACTATAACGACACGAGCTTTAGTATCGAGTAAAGATTAATTCCCGTTAAACGTTTGACATATTATTCAACTTGTGGTTAACTTTTGGACTTGTAACAAATTGCATCGAACTGTTGATTTAATATTTATCCCAAGTAAATTTTGTGCACAACGTGTGCAATGTGCACATACAAAAGCATGGTGGTCAATTCGCAATATACCGATACCGACAGTGAAAAGTTATTGATTTTATGAAAATTTTCAAGCAACTCTGCTTTCCAAATTTGAATCATTAGTCGGTTATCGTTGGAAACTTTATTAACATACGATTTTTCTAACAAGTGCAACCCTGATACCACTGACGGTCATGTAACCTACCAACGCCATATAAGGGTTGAAGTGAAGTTGGATCTGTTTAATTTACATTTACCGTACAAACATGTTCGTAGTGATGTAACATGACAGGATAGTGATCGGTTGTATAACGAGAATGTCGCTCCTTCTCTTTTTTGTGTTATCTGTGAACTGAATAATTTTATATTTGCCTACAATTTTAACAAAGTAAAATTGTGATTCTAACTTGAATGACTATACTACCTACCAAAAATAGCTCTAGATTTATTACTACTTTTACGACTTTTCTTACAGAACACTGCTACTCTATGGTTACTTTGACACAATACACTTCAAAACAGTTGACATTAGCTCTAAACATAAAAAGAAAAACTTAACCACACCATAAACTCTACAAAGGTCAGGTTTTAATATCAGAGACACCGCTTAATAGTTTCGTAGGAAATTAAAAAAGCTTATCTATCTTAATGATACCGTTTATGAGTGGTTTATCTTCGAGGAAATGCTTGCATGTTTGCTCTTGTTCCTTTAGACACGCCGCGAGAGGAACTGGTTGATTGTTTTATAAGATGCTGGGAACTTTGTTATGAGTTCATTAAGGGGAACTAAAAAGGAAGAAAACGATTTATGGTGGAGTAGGAATAACATTCTTAGTCTGAAACTCTGATATTGTAGTTATATTTTCCCCTATAAAACTAACCATCATGCATCTTACCTAATGATGATAAAATTGCAGTAGATATCACAAGATCTTTAAGCCATAGCAAATCAGTGCAAAATAAAGCATGCGAGACAAAAACTCAATTTATTACGAGAGCATTGACTGATAACATTAAGAGAGCCGATAACCGACCGAGTAGATCTCAATCGTAACGATAAGCGGAAATTGAGAGCGGTGACCCACTTGGTGTTGATAACAGCCGCATTTTATGTTGCTGATACACGCAATGGAGTTTCATACCGAGCGTTACAATCGAATGGCGTATATCCAGACTCGTTTTCAGAACAAATTGTTTACAGTATTTTAAATTGGTGGCTTTTTTATAAACTTTCATAACTGAACTTCTGATGTGGCCGAATATGATTGGCGTATTTAAGTAACATTTATAAATTAAGTAAAGCATGTTTTCCTCAACATTATGGATATTTAACATCATATTTTAAACAATAAACCGGTAATTTTGCTACTTTATCTACGTTTTATTTTCTCTTTCTCACATTTTGAAGTGAAAAAACTCGAGAATCTCACGTGCAGCGGTACCAGTTTAATTTAATCTTTATAATCTTGAATTTTGGTGTCCACATTGAGACATTAAGGAAAAGTAGAATTACATAGCGCTCCAAATACGTTGTGGGCCGCGAAGAAAGCGGCGGTGATCGCTGAGCGATAGCCAAATGGCGGTGTAGATGGCACAACAATCTTGAGAATATTTTCCTGTGTCAACAAATGGTTGTTGTGAAACAATTTCTGAATCACAGTTGTACATTGTAAACCACAATAGTAGGTTATTTTTTGACAGCACAGCTATTCAAAGAAAATTCGATTGTCAAGGAACAGAATCAGGGAATGGTACTAAGAGTCTATTATCCCTACTAAGTAATTTTGGAAAGTTACCTTTAGTTAGCAAGACAAAGTTTATTTTCCTTTATCATAGCAGATCATCCTCTTTTCCAGCTAACATCGGGATCGGACTACCAAGAAACTAGTTGGGACTACATCCAACCCACTGTCTATGGCTACTCTTTCCCGCTCATTTCAAAGCCTCAGCATAATTATGGAAAGTGTCAAAATGGACATAAACAGGTACTACTCAATTTAGAGTGAGGACATTATGTTAAACCACGGGCGGTGACCGGTACTGACCACAGGAGACCACTTCAACAATCTAGTGATATTGTAGTTGGCTGTCAAATTATTGTCATTACATAGTTTTGTGGTGTAAGATACCGTGGGAGAGGTGACAGGTGACTTAAGTGCGGAGTTGTGGGGATTATCATTGTGAACTTGTGAAGCAATTGGGAATAAGTTTAAGATTGTAAAGATGGCGGTACTATGGTAATGCAGATGTAAAACGAAGTGATACTGGAAAGTATCTCATATTGTTGGAAATATTGCAAAAATGGATTGACGGCGGTTATTTTTTAGTGACGGTTTTTAAATGATTTTAGTGTAAACCAGACGTTTTGTGTCTGTAATAAAACCAATATCAATTAATTTTTATTCCGATCAATTTAGTATTCCATTTGTAACTACAGATTTAATAGAATTGTTTTTGAACATCATTAGCTAGATCAAAGTGTCCGCTCAGTCTCTCTGAGTCTGGTCGTGTTTATAAATTGTTTAGGTATAAATGTTCATTACTTCCTTTTCTTAATTCGTAAATGGAAGTAAATTATTAAGTTTTTTTTTTTAAAAACGTCCCACTCTAGGAATTTCTCTTGTATTGTGGGTTCGTTTACAAACATTTAAAACTCATATCAACACTGAATGTTTAAATAACATTAAAATTCATAGCTTATGTTTATCAAACATTATTGTTAGCAGTGAAAGTCTATACAAAAAGCTAAAAAGTCTGGATTGCAACAAGGGGGCTGGGCCGGATGGGATACCACCAATCTTTGTCTATGAGTGCGTAGCTGAGTTGATCACCCCATTGTCACTTATTTACAATAAATCCTTAACCTCCGGGGTCTTTCCATCAAAATGGAAGGTGGCACAGGTTGTACCTATACACAAGTCTGACAAGGACGATTTAGTCTCTAACTACAGACCGATATCAATTTTGCCGTGTTTTGGTAAAATTTTTGAGTCTCTGATCTGTCCATTTATTCAAAAGCACTTAAGGCTGTACCTAAGCGACGAGCAGCATGGCTTTGTGGAAGCTAGATCAACAAACACAAATCTTTTTCTGTTTACCGAGCTATTATCAGAGGCAATTGATTCAGGTCACCAAGCCGACGTCATATATACGGATTTTAGTAAGGCTTTCGACAAAGTCTCACATAAAATACTGATTCATAAGCTGCAAGCATATGGTATAACTGGATCATTGCTTTCTTGGTTAGGCTCATATCTTCTTGACAGATCATTTTATGTAGTGATAAACGGATTTCGGTCTGACAACCGATATATCTCTTCCGGAGTTCCACAATGTTCTCATTTGGGCCCAGTTTTGTTTAACTTCTTTATAAATGATATTCCAAGGTGTTTCTTACATTCTAAGGTTTTTATGTATGCGGACGACTTGAAATTTGTTAAAATTATCAAGTCCCAACATGATGTCATCCTTTTGCAGAGTGATCTCAATAGGCTTGTTAAGTGGTGCGAACGCAATTCAATGCTGTTAAATCCCAGTAAATGCTATCATGTCAAATTTACACGAAAGCATAATTTAGTAAGACAAGATTATCACATAAATGAAACCAAAATAGCAGAATTAAACACAACAAAAGACCTCGGTGTTACTTTTGATACTAAATTAACTTTTATTCCGCATGTAGATTGCATAATAAAAAAGTCTTCTAGAATGCTTGGTTTCGTTTTAAGACATTGCAAACAGTTTAGGTGTCCTAAAACTAAAATTATGCTTTACAATAGTCTGATTCGAGGCCTGTTGGAATATTGTTGTGTGATCTGGCGACCGCACTATGCTACACACTCGTTGCGTCTGGAGAGAATCCAAAAACGCTTTCTGTGGCACCTGGCGTTTACCAGCGGAATAGCAAAAAAAATGCGTTCATATACCAAGCGATTGAAATACTTTCAAATGATTTCACTGGAAAAGCGCCGTGGCCTTATTGACGTAATGTTTGTGTGCAAAGTGATGGCCAATAAAATTGACTGCCCACAGATATTAAATTCTTTTAAATTTCGTGTGCCTTCAAGGATTCCTCGTAAGCCAATTACGCCACTCTGTCCACCGCTCCGACGAACAGTCTTGGGCGCTAATTCCCCTGTCGCGAGGTTAAGCAAGATAATTAATGAATGTAGCGATCTAATCGACTTGCACTTTGACTCACTGTACGGTTTAAAAGCGAAGACTTTGAAAAACCTAGATGTGGATTAATTTACCTTTTTGTTTTTTCTCTTCTTGTTCCCTGTTTCAGGATCTAAATTACATGTAACAATTCAGATACTAGTGGTTGATATAAATTAGGGTAGTTTTCTTTTAATTTTTATTCTCTATCGTACGTACAACTTTCGTTTTGCATGCTGAGTTTACCTATAAGTGATTGTACACTATTGTTTATCTGTTTTTGCTTGTTTTTTATGCACATAACTGGTGTAAACAATCGTTGGTAGACCAATAAATAAATAAATAAATATACTCAAACAGCCAGACCCGGAACAACTACTTGTAGGTCATACAAATATTTGGTCCGTGCGGGAATCGAACCCGCGACACGCAGCGCAGCAGTCAATCGCTTAACCACTGCGCCAACCGTGGCGTTCAAGTTGGTGTAATATCTTGTTATTTTATTTTAAGATGGCTGTTTTTAAGTACCTACCCAATTCTGAAGCTGTACCTACAGTTATTGAAATGAAAACCCACAATATAATTTGACAAACTTTCTAACAACTTATTCATTGGCTTATAGGTACATAAAATACTTCACATAAAGTTGTTCGATTTCAATACCAGAAACGAACTATAACTCTTGTTGAAAGACAAGCCACGTAGAATTGCAATGTCAATGCCTGAATGCAGAGGTGTCCCGATACCGGACGAAGATTTATTCCTTTATTGATGTTTGAGTAATTGCGTTGCGGTCGTGTCTTAAGGAATTAACGTGTTCATGTTTTAAGGATGGTTGGTTATCTGCCATTGTGGCGGATGTGGGTCAGGACGAGGAAGTGAGGCCCGATTGATTCGAGTGAAGGTTTCATTGTGATTGTGAGTGATTGAACATGGTAAAAGCGAAGAAAGTTCTATGGATGTAATATGTAATGTTTGATAGAGGAAAATATTGAAATTGATTTGACTTTAGGTGAGAGACGTAGGTAACTAGGCTCGCCAAAAGGCCGTAGCAATCTTCTTGCATAGTAAAGCATGTATTTTTCTTTAGTTTTTTATGTATTTAATTCGGAAAAACAAACAGTTAAGTACAAAAATACCTTGATAAACAGGTAGTGAGAAAAAATATTTGGTAACGTATGTGTAGCTCATATACAGGGTTACTTGTAATTCGACGTATATGCGTCAGGAGCTGATAGGGGGGCCAAAATACAACAAATTGAACCTCCCATATGTAGTTTTCGAGATATTAGAATTTGAAGGGTTTTTTTTTTAATATTTACCCAAAATTTGACATTTTATTCCAAATACCACCAGTAGGTAGGTTAGCTAGGTTCCAGGTACCATTAAAAATTATATTATAAAGTCAAAAAAATAACCAATATTTTCATTTCACGCTTCAATAAATTGTGTCGTTAAAAAAAAATGAATTTCGGCCATACATATGGGGGGTTCAATTTGTTGCATTTGCCCCCCCCCCCCCCCCCCTATCAGCTCCTGACGTATATACGTCGAATTACAAGTAACCCTGTATGTTTTGGACACAACAGCAAGAAAGGTGAAAATGACGACCTAAATAGAGCTACTTAATGATACCTACCACTACCTAGCTAAGTTTCGTATCTAATAACATGTAGGTATTCCTTTTCAGAAATTCACATAAATGTATAAACCACATACCTACACAGTTTACGATCAATATACGGAAGCGACAATAACGCTTTGTGTCGGTTACATTGACAGGCGGCAGCGATCGCTTCAAAGTGACTGACAATGTAAACGCGCAAGGGCTAGAAACTGCAAATTGAATAGACACTGTTATCATCGAGTTGTTACTCAAGTTTGATGTTTGTGGAGTTTGTACGGAGATTTGGGTTATTACAAGTTTGTTTGTGTTGGTTAAGACAATGCGCAACCCACAGTCAAACAGTTTTGTCTGTCGTAGACAAAATAGTTTAGTCTGCTGGAGATAGGTATAGTGTGAGTCTTTATAATGTGCACGTATCGAAATGAATCTATCCTTAATTTTACCGACGGAAAATATATTTTAAAAAATCTTAATATTTATTTTATTTCTTTTTGTGAATTTTTTAAAATTTTGATCGCTGCTGTGACTCGTGTAAACAAAACGGTGTAACTTTTAAACTAAATGATCTATTGCGATGAAACAAACTCCGTAATGGTTGAAAGTAATTAGGCGACCTCATAAAATGAAAATTGTGGAAAAAAAACTACCCTCAATTGAAAATAAACATGTTTTTTTTTGCAAAAATCTGTTCATGTTTCATACATTTTTACAATAATCTTAAAGTTTCTCAATCAGACGCCCCCTACCCTTTCTATTACCTTAAGTTATTTTTCATAGTATTAGCTATCTAATGGTAAAAATTGCATGTTTTAACTCAATCCCATAATTTCTTATCGACTGTTGAAGAAAGGCCCAGCGCGCGGCTACGCACTATTGTTTAGCAGGAAGATAGCCTTTTTTTTAATCTTTAAAAAAAATACAGATTTTTAAATATTTTTTCCGTCAGTAAAATTAAGCATAGATTCCTTCATTTCGATATGTGCACATTATAAAGATTCACACTGTATAACAGTTTCGTCTTGTGTCGAAACAGTTTTCTTTGGAACTAATTCATTTATTGCACGTTATATGTATTATACTCTGCGTCCCTGCCCTACTCTGTCTTTTGCTAAAGTATTCGTTTGGCTTTCATTTAGTTACTCTCAAACGTTGTTAATTTATTTTATTGTACCTGATATTTAGTATACTATAATATACAGCGATAGGAACTTCGTTCTAACCGCGACAGCTCTCGAGTGGTTTAAAGATACTTTAGCAACATCTTTGACTATGATATTGTTTGTTTTATTGCAAGTATGCTCGTCATCAATGTTTAAAAAATATATAGCGCGTTTATCTCAGTGTCAACAACAGGGTCGATTATTTCATTATAATTTCCCTGAAAGTCTCATTTTCCTGGACTTTATGAAGTACAGTTAAATCTCCTGTATTCTAGCTGTGCTACAATTTTTTTAGCATCCTAAATAACTGTATATTTAACTACATCCTTATGTAAGTATTTGTTCAGGAAACCATGAATATTAATTTATGATCCTTTGTTTGGTTAATTCGTTCCGTCCTCTCTGGGCTATTGCCTAGGTCATAACGTGGAGAAACGAAGATAAATATTGTCTTTTGTTTACAATGACTTGGCTTGTACTGTAGTTAGCGAGTGCATATTTCAATATTGAATTTTACGAGTCGACCGACACGGCAAAGCCAGCACTTTATGTGGTTCGAAATACTTAAGCCTATTTAAGTTTTATTCTAAAGACTCTCTAGAGCCAGGGGGTCTACTCTATAAGCCCGTCAGCGAAGATACAGGCCCGTTCGAAAGTAGTTTGTTAGGTACTTCGAAAGGAACATTACTCCCGATTAATTAACATTTTCTGACGGGTAAGAACACGTCAGGAGTTAGGACAACTGTCAAATCGTGTTGTCATTCATTCCTAGTTCGGGCCCCGAAATAATCTCATGTCCATAGGTGATATGGAGTAGGGAACGCCCGTAATTTCGGTCGAAACTACGGATTTCGTGCTTAGCAAGTAGACCTCAGAATAACTTCGTCTATCGTAGACGGAACAGTTTCGTCTTGAGTCAAAACAGTTTCGTCTTGAGTCAAAACAGTTTCGTCTTGAGACAAAACAGTTTCGTCTTGAGACAAAACAGTTTCGTCTTGAGTCAAAACAGTTTCGTCTTGAGACAAAACAGTTTTTTTCAGTAAAAAGGTATATTTCAGACAATTCAACGAGACTGATCTGTTGCATTGTTGCGCCCTATTTAATTCTATTTTCATAGAGCGATAGTCTCTCTATAAGACTAAGAGACTCAGCTCGCCTATAATTAAGTTCCTATATACTCACTTAAAGAAAAAGCAAATGAGCATCTATATTTTATATTTCTTTGCACATGACGTGAGATGCAAACACAATCACACACTGCAGTCATAGCCCTCCATAATGGTGCAAAAACGGTCGGCTGACATAAGACTGGTTCCAAGAAACGAACAGATCGGGTTCGACGACGGGCAAGAAAACTGAGACGGGCTCAGCAATTTTGCTTAGAATACTGTTTCCATTGGTACAAGAGATTGTAAGGGACCATTAGTAGTTTCAGTAAAATTTAAGTAAATTCTGATGTAGATTTGGAATGAGTAGGAATTTCAAATATGTAGGCATCTGTATGCTGCAACGGTATCTAAATACAGTTGGAAAACTTCATCGATATGCTACAAAACCTACTTCTTCAGTGACAAGTTATAATTAGATTAAACGTCCAAGTTCCTGTAAATTCTTAAAGAAATTAATAAAGTAGTGCTTGAATATAATCAGGAATGTTAAAGACTTGAGAGCTTGAGTTTAAATGCACCGTAGACAGACATGCAAGTTAATAACGTTGATGATTGTTGTAATCTCAGAACTTGATGAAGCAATTTGATTTAATCAGCATAGACTTTCTAAGTTAGTGATATCGTATTACAGCAAACAACTTCGTTTGCATGGAATACGCAAATTGGAGTACCTACCACCGCTTTTACGGACGGACGTGAGAACGCCTTAATTTAGACAGAATAATCTAATCATTTCATTGACTTCAGTTTAATTAGATTCAGGAATTTTACTGAAATAAGTCCACAGGTTTGGTCACAGACCTTATTTATTCAAATTCCGAACAAAAACTAACTACCAACATAATTAATCAAACATCTTCTTGTAACTTTTTATGGCAACGTTAACCAAAATCTAAATCATAAAAGTATAAAAGCAGTGAACAAGTTACATCAGGATGTTCCATGTCTCGCTCCAAACCAGTTTGTGTTCATTCATAAATAACCATTCTAGTTTTTATCTAAAAAGATCTGGCAAAGATCCCGGCGAATACAGCCTTGAGACGGAACTATTGGTATTGTAAAAGAATTGTTGTGTGTATCCGAATGAATGACAGGTTATAATTACGAAATATTATATCTGTCATAACATTTTCAAATATTCTGAGTTTAGTTTTATTCATAACACATTATTCGACGGATTGGGCAGAGATGTACACACGGCTACACATCAAGCTATACATTTCCAGTTTACACTGACCTCTCATTGTAAGGGAATCTTATACAATGCGAGACCAGCTTATACTGGATATGTATAGCTTGATCTGTAGCCGTATGTACCTATAGTACACCCATTTTATTCTTTGTCTACTATTATTGTTTTCGACGAAATATTTTAAATAGATAGGTAGACCAGGTACCTAATCAGTGCCAAGATTTATTAGTCTGGCTGCACATTCTAAACACAGGAACTAGTTTTCGATGGGAAAAAATCAAGTACCAAATTAAATCTAATCATATATTGAGATGGTCCAAGATAAGTTAAACTAAGAGATAATCAAATACCGCTAACATGGATTACTTTTTGAAAGCCCATTACGTGGATAGAGGTGCTTACAGCCTGTCATAAAACCTGCTCTATTATATTGTACGGGATTGTAAAACGATTCGAACTATTCGAAATCGGTACTCAGATTAAATCAATAAACGGATTCGAGCCGAGTGCTCGCAGATCAACACCGTTTTAATTTAGTTTGGACAATGAGATTATTAAATGCTATTGAATATAATGAACCTCATTTGAGTTGATTGTTTTCGGTGCAAAGGCCAAATTATTAACATTTCGACGAGTCTATTAAATTAATGCACATTTCAATGTATTTATCGAACTATAGTGTCGGGTAAGCGAACCACGAATTTAGTCGAGAATCTTGCATAGAGTTTTTTCGACATTATCTTTTCACAATAAAATAATTAACCCGAGAAAGCATCTTCAAAAGGATACGATTTTATCAGAATGAAGATCCGAGCAACATACGAACGTAGGGGCGAGATAAAACTGCAACAAATCGAATGTCAGGAACACACCATATTTGGCGTTTCCCGCCAAGGCACACCGTTATACACTCGCAGACTTAACTACAATATTATGAACCATCCCGAGACGCGAATTAAAGCTTTAGTACTAAGAGATACGAATTAAAATAAAATAAACGTCGTGAGATGAAACACGAAAGGCGACAAATTGGGAATGTTGGTGTAACGGCTAAGGAACCGGATAATGGCGGCGATTTGACTCAAGTAAAGTATTTTTACATATTAATTGTTGTCAATATTTCGCAAATATATCAACATATTTGGATGTTTCTTTTAAATCAGGAAGCTTAAAGAAATATGTGATCAATTTGTCGTAAGACAGAAAGTTGCGCCTGCGCCGGAGCAAGTTCTCTTTTAATAATAAAAACAAACAAGGCTTGTGTTACTTGCATTGCATTATCCCACTTTTATAATGAGTATTGCCATTAAAAGGTACATTAAAAAGGTAATATTCACTTCAAAAGTAAAAAGTTACGTATCGTGAGATTACTGCAATCTGTGACGTCAGAGGTGTATTACCTTAATTGTTTCTTCTTATTATGTTTTATACAATACTTTCCTTATTTCCTCTCATTCATTCCCCATAAGCAAAACTTTTTTGAACTGTCTTATTATAATGTGTTATGTTTTTATATATAGTCTGATTGTTACTGTTCCACCTGACTAAACAATAGATAGACCTATTACAATTCATCAAACAGGGACTTAGTATAAACTTTACCACTTTGTAAAATGTAAATCTATGTCACGTTTAAATAAGCAAAATTTCCTAAAAACCTTAACACGTTCCACTCCATTTGCACTAGACCTTTGATCTCCAGTTCAAACACCTGATCGTGTTCCACATGACTCCGATAGAGGGGGAGTGGGGAAGGTCAAGATATCACGGTTGATTACGTCACAGGTCGTCTTGTCAGCCCGTAATGTGCTTGACAATCCGCTGTAATTAAAGATGACGTGACCGCTCCGTTCGTGGTAAATGGATGGTTGTAAACATAGAGCGACAATGTTTTTATGGCTACTGAATTTTAGAAACAGATTTTGCTAGTTTAATTTTTGTGTTACCATAAAACCTCGCGAGAACATTACCTTATTTGTGTTATCAAAAGAAGACGAGACATCCAGAGAAATTGCTTACTATGAAGGTATTACAGGAAACTTGGAACTTACCTGAAAGAATAGAAAAGAACAAATTAGGTACAATTTATCAAACGACAGTCATTACCTTCAATAGGGTTATTTACAGTCACGACAACTTTCAATGTATGAGCTTTTTATCATCCAAAGCAGGTGGTAAGGCTTACCAAAATCCTCGTAGAGGCGATCGGCAGCGGCGGCGACCTCTCACGCCCGGCCTTGGTTCAAGCCATGGTCCAGGGCGAGGGGGAGTGGGAGGCAGTCGCCTCCTTCTGCGAAGCAGTCATGCTAGCGAAGGAGGTGGCGGGACGGGAGAGGGAGAGAGTCTCCCGTCCATGCCGCCGCGGTGGACGCTCCGGGCGTCGGGAGCCGCGTGACGACTCCCGGCCACCGTAGGCGCGGGCCTGCGGGCGGTGAGTAATGGGTAGCTCACCGTCCGATCAGGACCAGGCCCGTGCCGGACGGCGCGTACGTGTTCCACGCGCGCCTCAAAGAGATGTCAGCATCGAAGAGGGGGCCCACTAGGGCCCAAGCCTGCCGGGAAAGCGGGATCATCCAAAAGGGGTACCGCTGACCCGGAACATAAAGGGCCAAGGAAGGAACACGGGTGGGTTTTAGTCAATAAGAGTCTGACACTCCCTTCCGCTCCACCCAGAGCGGGAGGGGCCATTAGATGATTTCCCATCCTCAAAAAAAAAAAGGCTTACCAAAAGCCTTACGGTATCTTTGTTTGACAGGTTGATATACTTCTTGTACCATTAAAGAACTAACATCATTATATTTTTTAGGAATCTGAGGGTCTACTCTAAGTACGAAATCCGTCGTTTCGGCCGAAGTTACGGGCGTTTGCTACTCCGTATAACCTACGGACACAAGATTATTTCGAGACCCGAACTAAAAATGAATGACAACACCACTGGACGTTTTCATATTCTTACTCCCGATGTGTTATTGCCCGTCCGAAAAAGTTAATTAATCGGATGTAGGGTTAATTGAGAAGTATCGAACTACTTTCGGACGGGCCATTTCTTCGTTGACGAACTTAAAGAGTAGGCTCCCAGCTTCATTTATTTCCTCGCGTATATCCTTCCTTCCATATGAAAAAGTTCTGAAAAGAAGTTGCCAAAAAAGCTTGCTAATTACTAGATACTTTGTCCAAAATAGTGCAATTGTTGTAATGGTTACAATAGCTATTGCAGAATACGAAATTTTCGCTCAAATGAAGAAGCCATGTTCCATGTAAAGCGTCTGCTTGGTTGTTATGGCAACTGTTTATGAGGATGTTTCGTACAGGTCGCACGTCAGCTGCTAGCCTAGTGTCGTAGGGAGTTTCAACAGAATAAGAGGCCAGCTTATACTCGTTTTGTTATCACTGATATGCGGTCTACCGTGCTCAAGTTCAAGAAGGAAAATGACAACACACGGTAAAGTTTAGAGAATGGACTAACTACTTACTAAACTAATGCCTAACATAACTAATTCTTATCGTAGTTACTCGTTCTCATTATAATTTCCAGGAATATAATTTCGAAAAGATAAACTTTTATATCGAATACCTAATACTATCGTAATATATTAGGTAGGTATTCGTGCGCGAATAATGATCGTGCACTAGTTACCCTGTTATTACTAATTCGTAATGGTGTAAAGTTGGAATATTAATAAATTATTTTATTTTAGTAATAAACTCAACTCATAAAATGACCAAGGTCTATGTATTTTAATATTACATAGTTTGACGTGGAACGTAGTGATAGGACGGATGATGATTTTAATTTGATAATTAGTAATTACATTATACAGGGTGGGTTAGCAACTAGGTTTAACTCTTCTTTTATCTTGTAATTATTGACGTTCCAAAAGTGCCTTTCAGTGGTTTAATTTAAATATACGATTTGACTTTGACTTTGGATGTAAATGGTAACGTTCAGTATCACCATTTAAAATGATAGGCACTGTAGTGTTTTCATTCTGTATAAATGATAAATGATTTTATTTCTGTAAGTAGGTTTGAACAAACACTTTTACACGTCAATCATATTATATTTTTAAACTAGATGAGGTCGGCGTTTCCTATCTGACTACTCTGAGAAGAAAGGCCGAAACAAACTCAGAGGTCACAGTCTCTTTTAAAGTCCAGACAAAATCTTGGTCAGATCATGTGAAGGCTATGTACATCGGTGTCTGCAATGGTCTTTTGAGGAAAGAACCACACAGATTGAGTGGACCTGTCCAGTCAGTGCACGCAATTGTCAGTAATCGTGCAGCTCAACTTAGACTCAAGGAGCTCAACGACTCGACGAACAATACCAAAGAAAGGACATTTGAGTAGGCCGCACAAATTACTCAAACTGCCAGATCATGATTACGCTGAGAAAAATACAAAAATAAATATAAAAAAACCAATGACCGACATAGTTCTCAGAGTCACAATAATTAGAATAATATTATAATAATCTTTGAGGACCATTGTAGATTTGTGACTGAAATGGTCTTTTGAGGAAAGAACCACACAGATTGAGTGGACCTGTCCAGTCAGTGCACGCATTTGTCAGTAACCGTGCAGCTCAACTCAGAACTTAAGGAGCTCAACGATTCGACGAACAATACCAAAGAAAGGACATTTGGGTAGGCCGCATCAGCTACTCAAACTGCTAGAACATGATTAAAACTGGAACAAAAACACACATAGTCCTCACGTTCACAATAATTTAAAATAATATAATACTTTATACAGTAAATATTAGTGTCATTGTATATGTAAATAAGTATAGATACTTAAAGCAAAGATTAAAAGTAAAAATTGTTAGCAAAATAAAATAAATTAACATTGCCTGTGCTTTATTGGAGCAACTCAATCCCATGCCTTTTTGTTCTCAATATAGTCTTTGACAGTATAATAGGCATTCTGGCATAGTTTCCTTTTTATAAAAGATTTGAATTTATTAAGGCTTAGTGCTTGAATGTGGCTAGGAAGTTTATTATAAAAACGTATACATTGGCATCTAAACGAGCCACCTATTTTCTTGAGCCTGGTAGTAGGAACAACAAATTTGTGTTTGTTCCTAGTATTTAAATTATGGATATCACTGAATTTTTTAAACAGATTACTTTAGAAGAAACAGTAACCAAAATATTTGTCTTTTATATTGAGTTGAGACACAACTAAATAAACTTCCATCCATTCCACTCCTACAAACTCCTCACCGCCTGCCTATAGAGAATTAGCAGTTAATTCCAAATACACAAATAAACCAGTGGAACTAAAATCACTGGCTCTTATCTCAATCCCATACTAAGCTTAAATCCTTTAGTAGACCAAAGCGTAGGTAATTAGACGGAAATATTTGCAGCCGGGACTCGAACCTACTATCTGCCGACATCGCGGCGACGACGGCGACGCGGCACTACCCGACAATGTGCTCAACAAAAGGTTGCAGGTTCTTTTTTTAAACTCAAAAGCCGAGAATGTCCACAATATAAGTTTGGGCGGCAGAATAAAAAAACACGTTGTATCGTAAGATTATCGAGTGGCTTTTGTTTTGTTTTCGATAATTGAAAGAATTGATTCTTTTTTTTTTCCTTTCTTTTCATATGTGTCGAACATAATTGTAAATAGAGTGCTATAAGGATCTCTTGGCGACTGAATGATATTGACTGGGGGGCTAACATTTTTGAACGTCGTTGGTAGCATTTGTGAAAGTGTCACAGAAATTGTATTGAAAACACAAGATGGTGGTGGCGTTAGTTTCGAATTAAGTGACATGACAAAATCTACTTAACTAAGTATAGGGAACAAGGGTAGGTACTCGTATTAGGTATTCATGGTAATCATATTAAGTTTAACGATATTTATGCAACATATTTTATATTAATGGAGGCGTAATTTAATACAGATTTTAATTGATTGATTTAAAAAAAACGGGAATTTAGTGTAAAAGTAAAATGACTATAATTAAATAATTACTATAAATAATATTACTGAGAAAATGTAAAATAGTGCCAAAAGCGAAAAACAAAACACTTTTTTGTAGATTAAATAAATACGAACTCCCACATATCATTAAATAACCAAAAACATACCTAGCACCTTTTTATTAATCTGTTGGAGCTCGCAAGGCATTAACGACGGCTCTACATCGGCGTGGGGTGTTGAGTATCAGAAAGTCTATTGTCACCTGTGGAATATCATTCCATACTCAAATTTTGGGGAAGGTTACTGAACGCTCTTCTCCCGAGCAAATCCCACGCATGCTCTGTGGGATTGAGATCAGCGGACTAAACAGACCAATCTAATAGCGCGATTTTGTTCTCGCAGAGCACATTCATCACCAGCCTGGCTGTGTGTGCGCGCGCATTATCTTGCATGAACAAGAAATCTTGGCCATACTGCTGTCGGTGAGGGATGACCATAGGTGGCACGATCTCGCTACAGTATTGTTCCGCATTTAAATTGCCTGGGCGAATTCCAGCCTACGCCATAATCGTTTCACCTTGGTACAATTTTTTTTTATTTAGGAGTCAACTATGTTGAACAGGAACTCGCCAAACACGCAGTCTTCTTGAATCGGGATGAAATCCAAAGCGCGACTCATCAGAAAAAAGGACACAAGCCCACTGATTGTCAGCCCAGTGCAAATTAGCAATAATGAGCCCACAATAATCGACGTCCTTGATTTCTGCGTCGAAGAGCTAGAACTCTGAGCGGTATGCGAGCGTGAAGATTAACTTCATGCAGTCTTCTCCTGGCGGTTTGGTCACTGATTACCACATTTCTTTTTTTTTTTTTTGGTGGGAAATCGTCATATACACACATCAAAAGTGTCTAGGGATCAAGCATTTTTATGCGGATTTCTTGAGATTAAGATGTGGCTTTGTAATAAATTTATGATTTTATAAATTTATATGGATCCTTTTTGGTGCATTTCATAATTTGAATCAGGAACTGTGAATCAAATTCGAGTAAAAGATGAAAATCAGCTGTCAATATTTTCCCTATAAAAACATACAACGCATTGAAGACATTATTAGTGCTACTGTTTCCCTACTACTGATTAAAACCAACGTTATTATGGAGCGGCGACGTCATTTAAGCAGGGAAGAAATGCTCAGAGCCGTGGGAATGATAGAAGCTGGTTCCCGGCAACGTACTGTGGCTTTAGCTCTGAATACAAGTCAGAGTGTTATCAGTCGACTTTGGACACGTTACCGAAGCACTGGTACCGTGGCTGAGCGCCATGGAGGACGGTATCGCTGCACCACACGGAGACAAGACCGATACATTCAAATCTTAACTCGAAGAGCTCCAACAATAACCGCCATGATGTTAGCCGTGAGGCTTCATCACTCTTCAGGGAACTTAATTAGCGACCAAACAGTCAGAAACCGCTTGCATGAAGTGAACCTTCATTCCCGAAGACCGCTACGGGTACCACCTATAGCAATGCACAATCGTAGGATTCGATATCAATGGGCTCTTGAACACAGAAATTGGGCAGAAGAACAATGGCGTTTCGTGTGCTTTTCTGATGAGTATCGTTTTGGTATGAGACCGGATACAAGACGTATACGACACTGGAGAACCCCTGGACGCCAACAGCGATTAAAATCCTGCCAGGAAGTCCATCCTTATAGTGGTGGAACCATCATGGTATGGGCGGGTATTTGGATCGGCGGAAGAACTGAGTTGATTTGGATCAGAGGCAACCTCAACGCTCAAATTTATGCTGAGACGATTGTATCAGACGTCATCGTTCCTCTACAAGTGCAAATCGGTCCCTTATTTCAGTTAATGCATGATAATGCACGACCGCACACCGCAAGAGTTGTAAGACAGACTCTCGCCGCAGCTAACATCAATGTCCTGCCCTGGCCTGCTCAGTCGCCAGACTTGAACCCGATTGAGCATGCATGGGATATGCTACAGAGAAGAGCTCTGCCGAATATGGAGGGTATCCAGTCGCAAGAAGACCTTTTTTTGTTGTTGCAACGAACATGGGCGGCCATTCCACAGCGTGATTTGGATGAACTCATTTTGAGTATGCCAAACCGATGTTCTTGTGTTGTTAGTGTTCGCGGTAGAAACACGGATTATTAATTGTTTAAGTTACCCAATAAAATTTTAAAGAAAACTGTTATTTCAGTCTTTTTTTCGAACTTTTGTGTTAGTGGTTCAAATGTCAAAAATCCCTTTATTAGGAAAATGGCAAATTTCTTTATTAATGCAAAGGTGACTTGGTTTATCGTTACTGTGACAAACGAAAACACTTTATTTTATGAATCCTTAAAGAAAATTTTAATTAATATCAATCAGGAGAAAAGTTATTGCAAAAATATATGTTGATCCCTAGACACTTTTGATGTGTGTATAAGGTTTGTACATAAACTACTACATACGTAAGAATTCTGAGTTTCGTATGTCAATGTTTTTCTGCGAATTTAATAGCTTATCGGTGATATACAAAGCTAGATAGTATCAAAACCATAAATTAAATTAATGTTCACAAGACAGTTTTAATCCCTCAATAAAGAAAGAAAACCAATACCTAGTAATCTACCTATCTACCTAGTGATCTTCAACTCTTCTTGCATGACTCATCGACATAGGAATTTAAGACATAGGATCTAAAAAGTGCCAATATCTTTCCACATACCTTACTTCTAATAGAAGGGAAAGTTGGTACATACTTGTACATTAATAGTTGATTATTAACCAAGGGGATAAAGCAGTGTCTTCTGTCGCGGGTGACGATTTAAATCGCGAGCGTAATGAAGGACTCGAGGTATACTCCCGAGCGTAGCGAGGGTGTTAAAAACTTAAATCACGAGCGAAGCGAGGGATTTAAGACGAGTCCTGAGTGTAGCGAGGGATTTAAGTTCACCCAAGACTAAGACAGCTTTATCACCGAGGAAAATACTCTACTTTTCGTACCATTTGCGAAAAAAATAACACAATAATAACATGAGATAAGCATTTATTAAAAATAATGACAATTAAATGTATTTTTAGAACATTAACTTATCTATAAAAATAAACTTAACGTTTATGTATTTGAAGAAAACAGAAACGCGGCAAATTCCTAGACTAAAATTTTTTTGTCGGAAAAGCAAAGGCATCAGCTCATACGGCTTCGTCGGTTTTCGTAATTTTATAATCATAACTGCATAATAAATGCGTATTCCTTTTTCAAAAAGATGTATAATGCTTTATATACAAACTCAATGGTGTAAACACAGATGTAGTTCAGTATGAATTTCGGTAAGTATTCCAAATTTAAATCACATTCTCCCCCTAGAGGATGAATGAAATTCAGTACAATTTTCTTTCCCTGTTTTTAACAGATTAAAAATGACTATTGTTATGTTCGCTTTTTGTGGCATAGAATGTCACTTTTTTGAGCAAGTGGTACGAAAAGTTGATATATGCAACAAATGTGCAAGCAAACGTATACTCCAAACACATTACCATGCAGATTACAGGCAATTTCAATGGCACAGAAAACTGAACCTACCGGTAAATAATTACAGGCGAAGATGCCGCAGGAAGCAGGAAAAGAGAACACACACACACACACACACACACACACACACACACACACATCACCCTCCAGCCCTTATCCCAATTAATTTAGGATTTTATTTTACCATACATTCTCTATTAGCTGTCATCACAGTGCTAAATTCCTTCCAAGCCACATCATCTTTCACAAAATCCGTCTCTTCTCCGATCTGCTTCTTTTATTATAGCAATCGGCATCTATCGAAGGACACACAAATGTGGCAGTAAATATCTCAAGCCTAACCTCGGTTCGGAATGTGGAGACAGTATAATAGATGCCATTTGGGCATTATAAGCAGTTTCAATTGCACAGACAGAAAGACCTACCGGTAAATAGTTACAGGTGTAGCGGTATATACATCGCCATATGCGAGCTGCGCGTCATACTGACGTCACGCAAATCCTGCATCGCGCAAGCAGAGTTTACCGTGCGACTAGCATACATACAACTTCCTGACATCAATCATCGGGTAGTTGCCCACCAGGCACGACACCCGTCTGGTCGGAGGATCCTCCCTTCTCTATGGAGGTATGAGTGAACTTTAGACCCTGTTCCCCTTGCCTCTATACAGGCAAAGATGCCGTAGGAAGCAGGCAAAACCCAGTTCAAATCGAAGAACACACACATATTCATCACAATTTGTTTAGCGTCTTCTTCAGCCATACATTCTCCATTAGCCCGTCATCACCGTATTCATTTCCTTTCAAGCCATAGGTATCATCCTTCACAAAACCCAAATTTGGTTTCGGTCTGCTTCTTTTCTTAAAGCCATCGACATCCATCGAAGAACACATGTGGCAGTAAATATTTCAAGCCTAACCTCAGTTTGGAATGTGGAGACAATATAATAGATACCATTTGGGCCCACACCGCCAGGAATGCGCTACCTACGCCGACTTCTGATCTAATACTTGAGCACAAAACATTAAGTTTCATAATCATCTGTGCTATTTCTGTGATACCGTTGACAAATATATTGACAACAGGCCAATAGTTGAAGTAGTTTTTAACTTTCCGGGTGGGTAATATCCTGTTATCCATAAGTTATCAAATGTAGTGGCGAAGTGCAGCTGGATGTTCGAATATACAACACATATTATTATGGTCCACGTACTGTAAATTTAAAGGACTGTTTTCTTGATTAGGTGCTGTTCTTTCCAAATTGGATAACTTATTGTGTAGAGCTCTTCGTGACTTGGCATCAAATTGTTATTGTTGTACAAGGCACTTGATCTTCAAATCCTATCAGAAATAAGGTTAACTATAGCTTCAGTATCCAGTATCCTGCATTGGTTGAGTTACGACAGTTTTCAACGGAACGTAACGCGCAGTCAATTGTTTCTAAACAGGAAGGCTTACTTATTGGACGTGGCAATAATGATCCACAGGATGTGCATCTGAAGTGTATATGAAATAATGATAACATTACACTGTGTAGCTTATTTATTGACGCATAGTAGGAACATGGATTAACCGGTATAGTTGTTTGAGCTAGGTTACGAATACGATCTTTCGAAAATGTAATGTTAGTCAAATACGTGGTCGAAAGAACAATTGTCCATAATTCAGGCTCTAGCAAACACCCACAAGCACCAAACTCAGAAAGCGAATAGCCCGCTGAACTAAACAGTGATATGACGAAACACCGATCTTTAACATCGTGGCCCCGTTTAGCGAAGTCAGTCCAATTTTAATGGCTGTAAACAGAACAGATCTCGCTTGCCGCAACCTTTAACTCTGCAGCGTCTAGTTACGTGTGGTGATTCGTAAGTAATACACCAAATATTGTCCCACACAACACCTTATTGGTCCAAAATCACTTTGACACGCGCATTCACGTTCAGGTGTCGTAAAAACACGGACTATTTTATTGTAGGGACCGAAATGTTTTAGTGAAGCTCGTAAAATAAAAACGCTGTAAAATTCACGCATTGTAGCCGACGTCCATGCTATATTTATGACTGCCGTACATACCATCCCTGAAATTATCTGTTACGAACCTACGACGTCACATTTGCTTATGTTTTTTATCCAACGTTTGTGGAATCTTTGTGGCTGTTGAATTGTTCGAACTTATACGGCAATGTAAAGCTAACATTGAAAACATTTCGTGAGCAAAACACCACAATTCCAAGTGTACAAAACATTTGACACAAATATGTAATTTGTCACAATTTACGATCAAACCATTTGAGAATAATAGGTACGCGAGTCGACGAGAAAATGAACGAAATGTCTATTAATAGCAATTTATTGGTTGGAAATGACTACGGTTAGTCTGAGGAGAATAAAGAACTATAAAAAGATTTTTTATAAGGCACAAGCTTCGTAAGCGGCCGAGCCTTGAGCCTTGAGGGATAAATGTCAGCGCTTTGGATTCTTTTCAGTAATTAATTTGTGGTTATCCAGCGTTCCTTGTAGCGAAATGGGTAAAGAGATTGCTAAGTTATGCTTTTACTTAGTAATTCGAATTGCGAAAGCCAACTTCACGGAGATTCTTAATAGAATCTCCAACATTCAAGTTACATTTACAAATTTACACATTACCGTCAACTAAGGTAAACCACTTACATTGGGCGAAATAAATTCAAGCTGTTATTGCTCATTGCAATTGATTACTAATACAATTTAAAAACTATGTTAGCCATTTTCATAGTTCATTGGCCTTTCAGGCTACTGTAAATTGTACCTAGATGTAGAATGTCAATGAAACTGTTGCCAGTACAATTATTTCCCCATTTTTCATTAGTAGTTATCGTCATAGTCTCGGTCACAACAATTACGCGGTGTGTTATTAAATAAAAAGGCGCCAATTATAAGGCTCCAGCGACTCAATTATCGTCGGCTATTGGCTCGCTATTGAGGCCGCGCACGGGTACTGGGTTGCCAGAAAAAATATAAAAATATTATGTAATTCACGTAATGCACGTTACGCACTTAATGAAGACAGTTAGGTGAACAGCCCGGAACTTTTCACGAGAGTTTTACGAACCTAACGAAATTGCTAATCGTGGTTTTAAAGAGAAGTGAACAATAAAGTAATCAGAGTAAAAATAAATGAGTGGGCAGCTGTGCCCACTGGTTAGTAGCTATAATTTGTCTGATAAACCGACAAGCGTGGTGATATCGCCAAGCATAGCAGACAGACGCAACATAGTGGGCTTTTCCCAGCCAATAATTATAACATGATGAATTTCCATAACCTTAATAACTTACCTAAGATCGCACAAGAAAAAATAACTCTAAAGATAATCTGCTTAGAGACCGCTATAAAAAAACATGTTAGAAAGATGGCAACACCGACGTAACATGATTGATACGGCGAGACGTGTCAGAGCATGGCGTCTGTCGGCCGACGTCGATTGCTAACTAGGTAAAAGTGAAGTCTAAGGTACACAACCTGTCCATTTTAATCACTTGTGTAAAGGCCAGCAGGCGCCACTAATATACTGGAACTTGGAACACAAAGCGACATACGCAGTCGGCTTAGGAATTCTAAATTGGTACTAGATTTTTTCAATTTACTGCGGAAATAAAGAATGGAATCTTATGTGATGTCTGGGAATTTAAAACACTTGAATGCGTTCGGAATAATAATATTGATAGTGTTGCTAATTTTCTTATTGAAGATACAACAAACGGAGATGGTAATAAAATATAACAAAGTATTAGCAATGGTAGCGATAGAATACTAATTTAAAACATAAAAGTTCTTGTATAAACGTTAACATCATATTTTACATAAATTTTGATCTAGACATAAACAAAGGCTTTAACGAGGAACAAGCTGTAAATATTGAATTAGAATCGCCAAGAAGAACTTCTATCAACAAATACCCACGAAATTTATGTTTAAACATAAATATGGTAACCTCAAAACAACAGTTTAGAGAATTCATCAATTTTAATGAGCGTTTAGATTGGTTTTAGATCAAGTGTATAGGTTTGTTCTATGCGCTGGCGCCGCTAAGACGCCGTGTGGGATGAACTACCTGCGCTGCGACGAATAACTTTACATATAATGCGAATGGTCAGCTCTGTCATTCCTCGCTTAGCTCTATTTGCTCGCTCTCTCTAAAGAGTGGCTACTCTAGAACTATTAAGTAGGGCAGCTAAGTCATTCCTGGCTTAGTTTTGTTTACCCACTCGTGTTGTAGTAACTATAAGCTACTTAGTTAAGTGGTTGACACATAGAGATTAATGGGTCCTGAGAGGTTCATTCGAATATGACCTCTGAAGATTAGTCTTACGACGTCAGATTTGATTGTTATGTTTTGTTAAAGAATAATTTCTCCAACAACCTCCCTGAGCAGTTTTTATTTGAGATTATGCTTCATTTTTGAGAAAAGAATTGTGTAGAGATGAATAAGGCAGTTAGAAATGCAGGGGCTTTATAAAACTGACCTCAGTTATTATTACCAAACACCTCACCTTTGGGTAGGTACTGTTAGATATACAATCTAAATAATCTTGTTATAGTAAGTGCCACTGCAAATGCCAAGTTCTTGATGGCCGACATTGATAAATATTTGTTCTTGAAACTACAGTTTAATTATAAAATTGTTAGCAGCTGTCAGTATAATTGTTGAACGAATTTGAATATTGATCTTAATTAGATCTTAAAACACCTATTTTTTAAAGGACCTCCCAAGAACTTTTTATAATTTTTGCCCAGAAAGTTGCATGCTTCAAAATTCAGAGCTGAATTAAAGCTTGATTTCTGTAACAACAAGATAAAGCGAGGTGGGACGCACGGCTACAGATCAAGCTATCTTTCCAGTATAAGCTGATCTCGCATTGTATAGGATGTCCTTACAATGAGAGGTCAGTGTAAACTGGAAATGTATAGCTTGATGTGTAGCCGTGTGTACCTACTACATATTTTTCGGCAGTGGACGGAATAACAGTAAGAATTTTTTTTTACGAAGCAATACTAATTTCTATAAATTGTATTTATTCCCAATTTTATCGACATGTTACCAATAAATTAGTTTCGTAACGTCTTTATTATCATAACCTGTGTTGTAAAATTAAAGATTTGGCTTGTAACAAAGTCGTAAACCTGGATTTGTTCGGTTGAATCGCCAGTAGCCGTCGCCGTCGTTTACTACAAACATTTACGTTGCGTTGTTAGCGACATCGACAGATCGATCGGGGTCTCAAACCTCGTAAAGGAATTATTGAATTAGAGCAATTTGCTTAAGCTTGGTCGTAGAATTATAAGTGACTGGCACCTGGTGTTACTTCAAGGTATTGCGTAACAACATTTTACACCTGTATTAACTAAATTGCAAGTTTGAATCTGAAATCAATATAAATTTTTGGGGCAAAAATTTGAATGAAATATTCACCGTTGGAATTCAGTAGGTACACATTTGGCTGACGTAAAATGAAAGTGACATGAGCTTTATCAACAAGTGCGAGTATATTGATAATATCATGCCAAGCAAAAAGATAAATCAATACTCTTTCTCCAGCATGCAATAGATACAATCGACACACCTCTATATAACAACCGCAAAATAAATAAAGAGAAGTTAAAACAAATAAAAAACACATTTTAGGTCGCGTTCATTTTATTGCCAGTGAAAATAATACACCGGTATCGACGCGTTCAGAATTGTAGGCACGTAGGCCGTTTACACCAGCCTGTTTATTTTAAATAAGGTTTCCGTTAAGTAAAAGCAAACCCGAGGGATTCAGTGCCCCACTGAGCTGAATGAAAAATTAAGGAAAATATTCCGATTATTCTTCGTTGGAAATTCAAAATATGTGGGGACACCTCGGAAAAATTTGTTCGTAATTTCAAATGAAGGGTTTTAAATTACATAGTTATATTCTTTTTCGAATTCCAATGTTTTGGTCTGTGTTTTTGTGATATAATTTAATCCATCCAGTCCTTCCTCTATAGATGATGTTCCATTTTAAAAGCATCTTTTATAGGATGTCAAAGAAAAACGAAGATGGACATATAAAACGATACACAGTGGCCTGGGTGCAATCATATTGAAGGCAGATCAATCATAGTTAGAGATTTTGTAGACGGGAGCTGATTAAATTAGTGGGTAACAACGTGTCCATTCTACTATATACACTCGACCCTACTATGTATCTGAGCTATTTGCTCTTGGACTGGATTCATGAACTTAGTCGTTTCACTTTGAAGATAATAGATGAAGATGAGAAAAAATCTTGAAAATATAGGTCCATCTTTTTATTATTGTGGCTAAGATATACAACGCCCTTATTTAAAGTCAAACAAAAGCAAGAACCCGGCTTACCCAGCAACGAAAACACAAAAACGGATCGCGCCAGTTCTCACGTTCAAAATGAGAGTTCTAAAGATTTTGCATTTTATATTATGCAGAGATTTGCGAGTCGGTCGACAAATAACCCGGTAAGAAACCCGACAGACTGAGAAAATATACTGTAGGTGTACCTAGAAGAAATTCACCCAAATCTTGCTTCACAATCGGCTCTATAAAACGTGAAAAAACTTAAGTATTCCATCCGCATGCGTAGAGTACGACAAAGGTTGGCGGAAATACTAATTTAACCCCTTCGTGCCGCCTTTGCGATGAAACCGTTTATTTTTTACTATGAACGAAATTGGTCTGATATTTACCTGACTTTTGAGCAGTACAATAATATATTTTTCTTTTTGGAACTTGCGAGTTTAGCGTATATTTTTTTGTATTTTCCCAGAATGTTTCAGTAATATTATTCTGAATTTAAGAGTTTGAAACTACATAACTGTTTTCAAGGTTGTTGGAAAGTATTGCGAGAATTTTATAGAAAAGGTACAAAGTTGTTAAGTTTATGTTCTTTCTAACAATAATACTGATGCTTCAGCCAACAACATGGCCCAAGGCAACGAATCCAGTCAAAACCAACGATCCAACACATAATTTTGTTTAACAACTTTATTTCCTACAGAATTGCCTATAATGATGTTTTAAAATCTATAATTTCATCGGCACTTACTTCAAATATCACTTTGACCTTTAGGTCGTTTTCAAAGTAACTCACACCCACAGTTTGTCCCATAATTATATCATCGTCACTTGATACGTCTTCGAAATCTAAAAGTTCATTTGCGAACTCTTTGGTTAATATTGTTTTTGGGTTTTGGGACAATAGCACGCGACGTTCTCTATTCAAATGTTATAATATCATAAGTATGTCATTAGTCTTTCACTTGTTTCGAATGACGATCGAGTTTGTCTTCAATAGTAGCGTCAATAGATCTGCCAACAGTGATCATTCAGTCGTCCCTGCTCCCCAGAACACAATTAATTATTCAGTACCGATTCCCTGTGAATCAACGCCAAGTGTTTCCTTTCCTAAATTAGAATTATGAAGGTGGAAACAATGCGGTTTGGAAACGTGATGATTTGATGTAACCAACTTTAATTTATTGCTTTGGTATTACAGTTCCTTACCAGAGAGATTAATGTTCGAATTTAGGATCGGAATCTGAAATGCATGTTGATTATGTGAATTGTACTTTTGGAAATAGAGGCTCGATTTTAATTACGAGCACATTCAATCACATACCTTTAATCCTTTAGGAGATCTAGAAATGTGTTGTGTTTTTCTAGATGCGGTGGTAGAAACAAGAACAAAACAAGCAGTTATTCACAGAGTGCGATCAGAAACTGAGCAAACCACAGCAAAAACAGAAAATCGTAAAACCAAACGATATAAAGATGTATGTGCGTAAGTAAATATTCCAGTTATTCATCTCCCTAGCTTCTTAATGCATAATAATGTACAGTTTACCGCCAGCCGGCGACTGTGCGATGCTCGCTTGTTTTGCGGTGACATTGTAAAAACGCGGATGAAGAAGCGATTTCCCTCGGGCACAAAGGAATCGATAGCTATTGTGATTCCCCCTACGACATTAAATTATATGGGAGGGTGCCTCCTGAACACTGAGACATCTGCTAAGTTTATCGGCTTTGCATTTTATCAATATTTGCCTATTTGATTTGGGAGTGGGTGCGAGCCTGTGAAGATATTTAATTTTATATGAACGTAGCCTTAGATGTGTGTGTCAGATCACAGGTTTCCGTGGTTGTCCGGTTCATATGCCCTTTAGGTAAAGCTACTTGTTACGCAAGGTATATACACGTTAGTAAATATACTCGTATTATATTGAAATCAAATTGTTTATGAAGATCGTGCATTTCATATCTAAAATTAGTCTGCATCCATGAATCTCCTCTTCTATACCTATTGCTAGATCTTGCCCTATAATTTTGTTTTGTTCTCAATCTTAGACAGTAACCATCGATTTTAGATCAGCCTACTTCCCATGAAACATTAAAAACAACTCTTGTTTGTACACATTTCGTTCTAAGATATAGATAAAGCAAGTGTACAAGGCTGTCTGATATAAACAAGTGTGCTGGTAACGCGAGGGGCACAAATTTGTATTTGTCGTTCAGTAGGAGCACAATTTGTGCCAATAAGGGAGCTACCGACGTTCCTTATTGGTTTACGAACGATAAACAAATCAGTTGGCCTAGTACTGATGTTTGATAAAGGGTTGGAAGGGACTTGGGAAATATTGGTTTGTTTATATTATGTGTATTCATGTAATATCAGAAAAACAGTTTTTCGAGTAAAGAAGAGAGAATATGAAACTAGGTTGGGATAGACATCTTCAGCCACCAAGAGATGGGAATAACCTTTTCTCGGTAAATAAACAATTTGTTAAAACATTCAAAATTTTTACGACACTAATCCTACTATATCTTCCGATAAGCAAATTGGTCATTCGTATCATCCTTAACAATCATATTAATCATATCAATAAGGTTGTTACTGCATCCACCGACGGTTTTAATACTACGTTGCCATACACGATGGTCGTATTGGCAGCTGATATTGAACAGAGCTATATTAAACTGTCTAACTATGATTGAACCAGCAATCATTTGGGTGTGAACTGTGCTTAGATTTGGACGTGAGATTATGCAGTAATTATTTGTTGGCACGTATGTGAAAAGCTAGGTGGCATTAAGTTAAGTATACATGATTGGTCCACATAGAAGACAAAAAATAGGACAGCAGATGTTTAATGGGAATCAAAAAATTGCCTTAGACATGACAAAACGACTGACCGGTTGGCGCAGTTGGTACCGACCCTGCCTTCTGAGCCACTGGTCCCGGGTTCGATCCCCGGACAAGTCAAACATTTGTGTGCATGAACATGTCTGTTTGACCTGTGTCTGGGTGTGTATATGTATATGAGTATGTATATCAGTCATCAGATTACCGTAGTACAGGCTCTGCCTAGTTCGGGACCTGAAGACCTTGTGTGGATGTTGTCTCATAAAAAAAAAAAAAAAAATACCTACAGCTGACAGAGATAACGTGGAAAATGTCTGCAAAATAACAAAAGAAAGAGATGGCGAAGAAACGGATTACATATCCTGATCAGTTTGCAAAGTATATCCTAAAGATGACGTAAGAACTTTCAGTAGTTGGTCCGGTAGTTCAATTAACTATAAGGCGCCACTTAATGCCAACACGTAGGCGCTTTTCTAACATCAATTGATACTCTATGGCTGGATTTCGTAATTTATATTGCCTCTATCTTAATACCTGTCATCAGCCAAATAATAACAACACATCAACTACCTGTTTCTTCATCTGTAACTGTATCCGAACGATACTATCCATTACGATCCAACTTTATGAGACATAAATAAAATTTAATTAAGACCTTTAAAATAAACAAAGAAAACATAATTTCTGACTTGGGCTATAATTATCGGTGGGGTCAAAACCTGATGGATTCGGTAGTATATCGATAATGTTGCAATTATAGAGTCATAACTCAATACTGAATCGCGTTATGTAATTGCTTGATGAGAAATATGGGTAGCTGTCGTCGTGATTGTAAACGCAGGTCAGAGGCGGAAGCGGTAGCGGACGCGACTTTAGTCTGAAACAGGGTTAAATTACAAGACTGGCTGGAACTGAATGATGACGGAGCTGTTATGGAAGCCTTTAGTAAAATCTAGCCAGTAAAAGTAGCCGTGATCAGTACCAACACAACTACAAATTATGTTATTTTTATATTCTAGTTTTGATTTTTGTGGAAAAGCTTAGTTTAGGTGGGACATTATTAAATCAGCTTTAGAAATGTTAGTTTGCTTTCATTATTTGCTCGTTACCATGTTGACTGCCACTGTCCGTCTTATCCTCACTTCCCTACTCGTGCTTCATCTGCATCGTGTGTTTACCTACAGCCGAGGTCACTTTCGTAGTTAGTTGTGTGTAATTGACTTTGTATAGTAACGCGAGGATCGCAATTCGATTGTTTTTCAATTATTGTATCGTTGAACCAACGAGTACCTAATCTAAATTACAAATCTTCTATCTTTGCTGATTTTGTCTGCCTCAGGTTGGATTCTCGCTTTAAGTTTATCATTTCGACGTACAAAAAGTAATAAATAAATCGCCAATTTTAAGTTAATACCTACTTATTTACAAGTTCCAATAATTGTAAACTTGTTTTTTTTTTGACTGATAAAGTATTTAAAATACGGACAGTTGACATATTTATTACAGATATGGGGGGAAAAGTAGACGAACATTTTGGAAATTAAAAACTAGGTGTTAACTTTTTCACACAAACCAATATTGAAGAAACAAGGCAAGACAATGGAGATAAAGACTCCGCCGCCATACTAGTCTGAACCTGCCACTATGTGACACTTGCACACTATACCTAAAACGTCTATATCGGAAATCGAAACAAAAGTAAACTTTAAATTAAGAACTGCCAATCTCGTGATGGACATTCGTCAGCCTGTAATTTATGTGTCGCAATATTCTGTTGCATATAAAGGCTGATTTTCTTAAAAAGGCGATCTTTTCGTTTCTCGTAATTAAAGTAACGGTAATACTGTAAGTAATGCGTTTTTTTTAAATATAAAATGTGGAAATCGAACGGACTCTGCGTTTGGGTGTTCGGTAATCAGAAAAGTATAAGACAAACATTGTATTATAGAAAGAGCTTTTCTACTTAAGTAAAAGCGAAACGAAGGTATAACTTAAAAAAACGCATTGTTAGAGATTTTTATGCGACGAATAGAAATATAACTTATATTTATAACAATAAAATTGAAATTTCAATTCGATGATGTTGATTTCGATGATGCATAAGGACGCCGCGGCATGCCTAAGGATACCGCGGCATCGTTGCCGTTGAAATTTATATTTTATTGTCATACTAATAGATACGTTACATTTCTATTCGTCGCTTAAAAATCTCTTGCCGTGCCGTGCCTCCTGTGGGCGCAGGCCCTTCGCCTGTTAAGTCTCCTGTTTGTTCAGTTAGGCTTTGTGTTACTCAAGTGGTTACAAATTAGATACATTAATGTTCAAAAGCAAAATCATAGCTAAATACTCAGAAAGTTAGAACTGAGAAAAGTTTAATATTGTTGTTTTCACTTTGTGTTCCGATTCCAATAAATTAAGAAAGTTTACGCAATCCTTGTCTACATTTCCAATAAAATTTTACGCTGGATCTTAAGTGGACTGACTACGTGTTAACACTTATTAAAAAATCATGATTAAAAAGAAAATATTTTTCGTCGTATAATTCTCAAAATGTTGAGCGTGAACTATCATGTTTTATGTAATGACAATAAAGGGAATTCAATCAACTAATGAAATACCTAAAAGTTATTCCACTGAGACGTGCATTTATTTTTTAATTAATAATAATAATAAAGTTTTATTTGCACCTTCAAAATTGACTTAAGGAAACAGTTTTACAATAAAATAGGCCAAAAGGTAGTTACATTACTATACATGTAAGAGTTGCTACTAATACCTAAACTAAGATAACTTAATATCTTGTGTTATAGATATCAGCGCCCATCCTCATTTGCATTACATAATATTAATATACAATTAGAGCCAGAAAGCTAAAATTTTATACTTAAAGTTTTATAATTTAAATTCCCGTTTTACAACTGACAAGAAAAGAAGCATACTGGGTACAAAATAAACCAAGTAGGTATAAGACATTTTATGATTTGAAAATAAATAAAAATAAATAACAACAATTATGATTGAGGTAAGTACTTATCACTAATAAGGCATTATTTAAGAGCCTGAAAATAATGTAGGTATGATTGCAATTGCGTGTTGTGTTGTGTGTGAGTGGGGTGTGTTTTGAATTATAACTGCAGAATTGGTGGTCATTCGACTCAACTAACATCAAACGCATCGCTGTTTTAAACCTTATTTGTTGCCGCGATGCGCTTTTGTCAATAAACTAAAAGTTTGCTTCTTACCGCACCTGAAACCAACCAGCAGCTATAACGGTGAAATTTAAATTCTTCGCCTAAAAATATTCTGTCGACACCTCCATATTTGCAGGCGAAAAGCTATAAAATCGAGCAAGACATCACTTTACGATTATAAACGGAAATATAAAAATGTAATTTTGCGCACTTTTATTAATAATTTTCGATCGTAACGTTAACGTTCACACGATGTACTGGTATCTTCTCTAGGGTTGGCAAACATGTATGCAAGATAAGACGTTTTATGGTAAAAGGTGTTAAAAGCAAATATGTATTTAATTTACGTAAATGTTGACTTAGATCGTGAGGTTTTTAAAGCTATTAAGGAGATAGCAACAAACAATTTACAATCGCGTAAGACGTTAGTCATTTCGACTGTCATTTCTATCTTTAAATATATGGAAGCAGCGTGACAATTAACAGGGGGGAATAAAATAAGAACTGACTGACCGGTTGGTGCAGTTGGTAGCGACCCTGCCTTCTGAGCCGCTGGTCCCAGGTTCGATCCCCGGACAAGTCAAACATTTGTGTGCATGAACATAATATGTTGTTAATACACACCCAGACACAGGTCAAAGAGACAATATCATTGTCTCTTTGACCTGTGTCTGTGTCTGATGACTGATATACATACTTATATACATATACACACCCAGACACAGGTCAAAGAGACAATATTATTGTCTCACATGCACATTTGCACATTTGTGTGCATGAACATAATATGTTGTTAATATACACCCAGACACAGGTCAAAGAGACAATATTATTGTCTCTTTGACTGGGTGTGTATATGTATATAAGTATGTATATCAGTCATCAGGTTAGCGTAGTACAGGCTCTACCTAGTTCAGGACCTGAAGACCTTGTGTGGATGTTGTCTCATATTTATTAATAAATAAAAAAAACGTGTTGCGACGACCCCAAGTAACGGGACAAGGGCAAGAAGAAGATGATTTAAAAAAGAAACAAACTGATACACACAAGACCAAAGACAGCTGACACAACAACCATAACAGGTCCAGCTAAACGCTTACACTGTACCGTTGACATTTACAAAGCAGGAGATATAAAATTACACGCCGATAAAGTCCCAGGGAGTCTAAGATTAAAAACTAGTCCACTTTACCACTTTGAATTTCAAACATAATCTCCTATGGCGGTTTCCAATGCGCTAATTGGTCATAAAATCATTCAGCTTCTATCTATCAGTCGGTTACTGCAAATTTGTATGTGAATCTCGATTACAGTCGCGATTTCTCTTAATTATTTCTTGCACTTGCTTGGATGGTTTCTATTTGGTCGTGATTTTACTTTTATTGACAAGTTTTCCTGTTCATATCGTCTACTAAATCAAAGACATTTCTAATTGAGCAAGTTAAAGTCATTTGTAGATATTATGCTAAATAAGTTGAGATCGAGACATTATGCTTCGAGAAAATCTGAAAGTTCTTCATTGAGTATTATCATTTTACCCCAAGCATACCATTTTTCATCAAAATTACGAGTTTTTTTTATCGACAGCTTAATGATTTCATTAGGCCGGGATATTATTACCAACAAGATATTATGAATACTTCATTTCTTCTAACCCCATTATATCCTCATAAACATTTTTACTGCCATTTTCCTCCCTCCCACGTATGTTAAGAAAAGCTGAACGTATATTTTTCCTGCTTCTCCATTCATTACTAACAAGTTCTGCTGGCTTACTTGTGTTGCGAGGAATTAAGGGTACGTTCCCTTTTTATAAGAGATTGGCAGGATTACCCATCATTAGGGTCTAACAAACAAAAGAAAGTGACTTGTGCTTATTCAGTATTATTCTGACATACATTACTAATGGCTAGATTATATATTTTGGTCTTTCGGCGCTTTTCCAAAGGTCCAAGTCGTTTAGTATGATGACATTAAGCTGTGTCTTATGCAGATAGAGATAGTTATCAGTAGTTTGTGTTCCAACGTAAGTTATGATCATTTTAAATTATTTATGGTCGATGTTTCTGTGCCTTTTAGCATTAAGTAGGTACTAAATATAAAAAAATACAATATTCAAATTTGCCTCTATGTTTGCCCGCCAGCACCGTTTACTTCTATGAAATTCTGATTTACGAATGGAGCAATAAACAAAGTAAAGTTGACTGTGTATGTATTATCCATCAAAATGTCAGACACCACTCTTAAAATGTCCACTTTTCCGTGATAACTTCCCATTACCAAATCAATAGCATCCCACACGTCCATAATAGGTCCCAAATTACACCCAAGTGCGTTAGATGATCGATTCGGTCCCGTACCTACGAATTATAGCCGATGGGCGCCGAAAGCGTCACGATGGCGTCAAAGCAAACAGTTTTCATAGAGTGGACATGTTTATCTGGCTGGCTGTATCTTCGGGGCTTGTCAGGGGCGGGTGTAACACTCGCTTCAAGCATTTTGGGTTTGGGTCAAGATTTACGCTGCCAGCGACGATTGAACTTTGGGGAATAAACATTTTGAAGTGGATCATGTAATCTTGAAACAGTATTGCCATACAGTAAGTTTTTACGTAATTATTAACTAGGAGTATTCCTTTTTAAGGAAAGTTAATTTCGCATATTCTCATAAAATCTGTTGGTTGATTTATTTCCTTGCTCTGTATTAAGTATATTGACAATAGCGACATGAACAGTTTGCCCATCGTCGTTCGTCACTAGACATACATTGATGATATAACCGCTTATATCTTACACCAGTCCACACAATTATATCCGGTACCTACATCTCCTAAACTCAAGATGTGTCGATAATCCAACTATGTATACAATATATATTTACTATAATTACACCGATCACATCGTAGGTCAGGTGGCAGCGATTGACGACCGATATCGAGGCAATACTTATCGCTGCCGATATCTAACGTAATTGTTTTTAGCATCACTTTCGTTTACTACTCGGTCGAGTTAACTGTGCACCTCGCTGGAATGCCATTTCTCCCCCCGCAATACCGCTCACCTCCCCGCGCTCGCCACGTTGCAAACAAAGCGTTGAAATGACGTCATCAACTCCAGGTGCACAGTTAATTCGACCAAGTAGTAGTTAACGTTATCTGGGTAATACATATAATTTTGTCATGCGAATAAGGGCAGAATCATTTCCTCTGCCCCTAAAAAACGTTCTACAAACAATCTGTTGGAACATCGCTCTGAATAATAATCACGATTGCCAAAGACTTTAATGATAATTACCACAAGGAGCAAGGTGACTTGTCAAAGTAGAAATTTTTCAAAGTGCTATGACGACTAATAGAAAAGTATGGTAGAAACAGACATGTTGCACCGACCCTGAATAAATTGGGATAAGGGAAGAGAATGATTATGAGTGTGAGAGTTGGACTTGTGAGTCTACCATGTAAATTAGCTAGGTACTTGTTTGTAATTTAATTATCACAATGCAAGGAAATCCCCTCTTACCTATTATTTAGCTACCTATCTCTTACCTAGTATTGCCACTTTCAAGTGTACTTTAACATAATTTCGCGAGGTGCAAATCCGATTTATAACTACAGAACAAAAGTCACAAACGAAAGATTCTCAAACACTCTCTAACTCCACTTACGTGCTCCAGTAGAAAGGGGTTAACTGCTCGAAGTACTTACCTGAAACCAAAACAACAACAATAAATAAACGACTATCCAAACTTTATATTATTTACTTCTAATAGACTAATTTATCAAAGTTCCCAACTCCACACTTCAATAAATCAAATTTTGTTTAGAAAGGGCGAGATTCTAAATCCATTGTAATCGCTCGCACGTGTGTCGCGAAACTTCAGCTAATTCCACCTAATAACCGTATTCATTATATCACAAAGGAAAATCAACCCTATTCTTACTAGGCTAAAGATAAAAACAAGTTTTTCACCCACAAACAAGGCCATGGTTGAGAGTCAAAAGGAGGTAGATCAAATATCGTCATTCTGTCAACTTTGGTAGATATTTCAATTATTTTTCTTGGAACTTTTTTGTAATATGTATTTTCTTGATTTGACATGGAATCGTTATTTGCCATTTGGAGTTTCTAGGCGTGTTAGTCACAGACGGATCTACTTATGAAAGATCTTCTTCAACGAAAAATTTTATGTACTGGGCTTGCTTGTTCCGTCCTAGACCTAATTCATCGCTTTCCACCAGGCGAGATCGAAGTCATGAGCGGCCAATTACATTATTTTTTTTTGTTAATTGCCATTATGTACTTACTCAAATTGTAGTCTTTACTTGAAAACATTTGGTATTTTACCAGAGAAATTGCAATAGCGAGTTAGGCGTTTGGAACCTATTTTTTCCATTAAGGGCCGGTATTTTGATCCATAGTTAACTCAACCATTAGTTAAAAATAGTAACTAATGTTTCAATTAATTAATTTTGGTATTTTTTTTTATTTTTAACTATTGGTTGAGTTAACTACTGATCAAAAAACCAGCCCTTAGTTGTTATTTGAAATTGATTTCTGATGCTGGATTCACTGAGCTTTTATTGTTTGATGAAATTGACTCTTTCAAAGCTACAATTTGTCCTATTGTCGATAAACGATTTATCGCAAAAAAACAAAAAACGGAGTTAAACACTTTTGCCGTTTGCCCTCACTTGGAGGGTAGACACAAAGGGCCAGAGCGTATAGGGACGAACAATAAAGGTATTGAAGGCAGTCTGCAAAGGGCACATGCTTTCAAATAATAGCTCAGAGAATCCAAGTCGACGTCCCAAAGAATTTATACGAGGTCCGAGGCCCGAGGTTTTATGCGACTTGTCGCCTCGCGAAAAAACCGTTTGATTTCTTGATAAAAAAGTAAAAGTGGATTTTTTTGAATAGCCGATACTGAAAGTGAGTTTTTTATTCGAGCATTTTATAGACAAGACTCTATTATTTTGATTATATTCTTTAGGTAGAACTATTAAAAACTATGTTCATAAAGCTATAGTGTGAACCATGTACTTAAACTATTTAGTCTCTAATTTATTCTTTTCATTGTTCAGAAAAGGTCACGCACAGCTTTTACTGTTTTACATTGATTGGAAAGAGAGAATATGCAATTTTTATATTGTATACAAATATGGAAGAATGAATGGCTGTAGGTATAGATGCTATAGATTTCCAAGTTGTCTTTTTTTAAGAAGAAGAAATTTGCACTTGCAATTGTTTCCCGAATCACATTTAGTGAACCTATGTGAACACTATCTCATGCACATCAGTTTTGAGGCAGATGTCACTAATGTCAACTGTCAGTCACCACAAATGGCGGGAAACAGTAGAAAGTGAAGCGTGCCTGCACGTGATATAATCAGCTTAAATACGGGACCAATAGTATTCTACAACTTGTTACAAAGACGTCACGAAATAAGTAATCCCTTATTAAACCTATAACAATGCAGAAATGATATCCTTGCTAGGCTATACATTAAATGCAAATGTCTTGTTGTTACTCCCTAAAAAGGAAGGACAATCGTGCCGAGAAAAACGAAATGCTTAACTTTTTATAAATGTTTGCACGAATGCTTTGTCCAATGTCTGGAGCGAGAGGGGATTTTTTTAGGACAAAAGAGGGTATTTATTAAAATATTGTCAACTTTTTGTTGCTTGAGATCTCCCATTGGAACAGATGCGCGTTTTGATGAAATTATTAGTGTTGATAAATGTATCCTGACGCTTGTTCTGAAGTTACCTGCAAGCCATTAGGGGTAGAGAATGTTGTTTTATTATATATTTTTAAATTAGATGAAGAATCGTATGCCGTACAGCCGATGCCGTTCGGCAATAACGTATATTTTAAATCGTTTTTCTTCTACGCAGAATAACTTGATTTAAGTTACTAATCACGTTAGTAAAAAAATACATTATATAAGTTTTACTGAAAGACCGGCTCAAACTCAGGAAGACTATAACATGTCCATTTGTAGGCAAATCGGCGTTCAATTGGAAGGCTCAATAGACTGAAACTGAAGTTTTCATTCATGACTGCGATCGGTATGGAAACTTACGTCATCAGCCGTATGAATGAAACAAGAACTTATAGAGCAAAAAATCAATAAAAAATTAAAAAAAACCTCTTTCGTCAGTCGATAGCACACTGAAAGTTACCGAAATATTATATAGATTGTAAATCGTTGTAAGACCAACCGTTACTTTCATACAAAGTGTCAATTAAAGGCAAGTTTATATGAGTGTGAGAACAATAGGACTCGGACACATGTGATCACTGATCAGTGTGAAATCGCGTGAAATTAAAAGTGGGACAGACTGATAAACATCTGGGGACAATGTAACGGTAAACATTTATTGTTAAATAAACAATTTGGAAGGGAATTCCATGAGTGTGAGTAAAAGTTTGACATTCGGCCAAACTGGACAAAATCACTCATTTTGGAAGTGTGTCGTTTATATCCTAATACCAGCCTATTATTGTCCAGCTGCAGGGATAAGACCTCTTCTCATAGAGAGAAGGCACGAGCATTGATCACCACACTTGCTCAAGACGGGTTGGCGATTTCAGACTTATATTAACACTATAAGTACATGTTTCCTCACGATGTGTTCCTTCACCGATGTCAGTAATATCGAAGATACACTCAGAAAATACATATTTAAATTTTGTGAAAACTTCTAGAAAACGTTTCGAAGTTTGACTTGCGAGTGTTCAGTGACCTGTATTTCATTCGAGTCTCACAATTGAAGCAATTTTTGAGCATCTTCCCATTTGTGTTAGGTACTTTAAGTCACACGTCAATTCAATTCTAAGGGCCAACAGTGCCTATAATAAATAATAGGTACACGGTGCAATATGTAGCCCTAACTCACCATAACTAGATTAACGGTCTCTTTATGCCCATATAAGGCAAAACCTGATAATACTTCCACCGAAGAGAATTTACGGCTTCATTCACACTGTTCGGCAAAAACACTGCACTCCACCCATTCAACACTGGCCCTTAGTCGAAATGTCGAAAACAACATGGCGGTGTGTTACGTCATACATGAAGTAATTACATTTACTAAATATAATATTATACATGGTGTTTAACAATTCCATAAATTCATGTAAACATTAAAGTTAATTTTTAAATTAAATACTCAATCATGATTTATTTGATTTGTTTGATTGTAGAGTTTATCATATAAACTAGCTTCTCTCTGCAACTTAGTCCGCGTGAAATTTCGTCTCTTGATCCACTGCGTCGAAAAGCATCGTCTTCCCGCACTATTAGGTACTTCGTTTTCGCATAGTGTTCTTTCGGACTTTTTTTCTTTTTGCTCGGCTCCTTAAGGTCGCAGCGAGATGTTAAATAGCCTAAAACCTTCCTCATGAATAAGGCTATCAAATGCAAAACGAACTTTTTTCAATCCGACCGGTAGTTCCACAGATTAGCGCGTTCAAACAAGCTGAAGCGTTTGTTTGTAACAAACAAACTCTTCAGTATTATTAGTACCTATAGTACTTACAGATAACTAAAACCTTAATATAAATTGAAACTATCGCAAGATACGTTAAAAATATTATTAAATTTGTTACAATGAATAATTTTATCTATAAAAGACTGGCAAGCCAGCTGAACGTCCTCAACATTACATGAAGAATAGGCTTATATCAAGCCAGTAATTTTTTTCCCATTCTACGCCGACATCAAAATCTCATTTATTGAAATTAGACTGAGAATCAGCGAGAACTACTTGGACGTCAAAATTACATAAGACAGTCCCCCAACGCCCGCTCGCCCTTCACCACTTCCTAATGCTTTAGATGGGAAGATGAACAAACTCCCCACCAGCACAGCTGTCTGTTCAGTTAGAAGAATTTGATTCTTTACAACAGTACCTATGCGATGAGTAGCGACGTTACAAGGTAAGACAAATTATGAAACAACCTGTACCTTTACTATTAATAAAAATAAATCCTTGTATATTAAAGTAACAAGCCAGTGATTTACTGTTGTTACAAGCTATTTATATCTGATTGCTTTGTAATTGACATTTGCCGACCAGCGAGCAATTGATTGTGTTGTTTCTTATTACACGGCGTATGCGCAATGCATACGGAGTTTGTTTATTACGTTGTTGCGATTTGCGTTAGAAGAATATGATTGACCTTATCCTAGCCTTCGGACGATAGGTCATGCAAATGTGGCTAAATATAAACGAGAAAAAAAAATTACTTGTAAATAAATTTACAAAATTAACATATTTTATATTTTTATGACGCAGAAAATGTATGAAAGAAACTTGTAAAATGGTCGCGTGTCTCTTGTCGCCAGTTGGTTTTAAGTATTAACCTTCGGTATGCCTGGAGGCAAAAAGTTACACGGTGTGCCTGGTGGGTTTATCAGACCCGGATTTTTAAATTGTAATTTCTCAAATAACTATTGATAAATAAGTTATTAAAATGTACTAATATTTCTACTAGGGGTGTATGTTACAAAATAAAACAAAAAAATATTGCAAATCAACAATTTTTAATAATTGTTTTTCCAATTAAACTTAGGTAGTGTTTTTAACTAAAAAAAATACGTCGTTACTCTTATAACACACATTACTTATTAAAAACTAAAGAGATCTCAATCAGACTATATAAAAATATAAGGCACTTCTATGCACTTATTAATAACTAGAAAATATTCAGTCTTCATTACTTCTATCAACATTTTCCAGGGCTCTGGTTCGGAAGCAAATTGCACATTCGAAAAGTGCATGATCCAGACATAAGTGACTCTTACAGGTCTCACAAATATATTTCGTTTTGCGATCTTTCTTGACTGGGCATACGTAGCATCTACGTTTTATACCAGGAGACGATTTTTTCAATGCTGTGTCAACTTGGGTACCCAAATGACTACCTATTCGTTTGCGAAGATCTGTAGATAAACGATTGTTGTTTTTTCGTGACTGCAAATGTTGTTCAATTAGTACAAGGCCCAAGTCTTTTATGAAACTTCTACGACTATACTTGTTTTCTGGACAGTTGAGCATTTGAATAATTTTGCCATTGATGCCAGCAGTATTGAGCATCCAGAAGAACAGTGTCAATGGCCACCTTCTGGAGTTTCGTGTGACATCGTAAGATTGAATAAGCTTGTCAACGGTGTCTACGCCACCCTTTGTTTTATTATAAAATGTTATAATCACGGGTTTTTGCTTCTCCTCTGTTTCACGATCTATTTCCATGTCATGGTGGAGTGATGACAGCATAAACACATTTTTGCGGGGTTTTGGAATATATGATACTATGGTCAAATTTTGTTGAAAGCCGAACAGGGATGAATGTTGTTTACGATTTTTTTTGAATTTCTCAGGTATACAAGCTTTATTGGATTTCATTGTACCAACAGCAGTCAACTTATGATGTTTTAGCAAGTGTTCGTAAGTTGGATAACTCGTGAACCAGTTATCCATTGTAATATTTCGCCCTGATCTGGAAATAGGTTTCACTAGACGATCAACAACGTCATGTGGCTTATTGCTGATTTTATATGGCCCTTCTGGCTGTTCTCCTGCATAAATTTCTAAATTCAAGGAATAGTAGGTTCTGGCATCAACCAGTGCAAATATTTTTATTCCATACTTGGCCGGTTTGTTGGGCAAATATTGGCGAAATTTGCAACGCCCTCGAAATGCTACAAGTTCTTCGTCTATGGTCAGATTCTCGAAAGGCGTGTAATGCAGCTGGCAGTTGGTGACAAAATCATCAAAGAGCTTCCTGAATGGTGCTAGCCTGTCTTGTGCTAATCTTTCTTCGCGCGAACTGACATCATCAAACCTCAAATGGTTCAAGATAAATGAAAATCTTCTTAGGCTCATCGTCATGGGAAAAATAGCAACACCCGTTCCATCATTGCACCAAAAATCTTGTAAATTCTGTCTTCCAGATTTGAACAATCCTGCGAGATAAATTAGACCAATCGTAGCCTTCAGCTCCGTAATAGAAATTTCCGAGTAGCAGTATTCATTAGAAGATTTCAAATTGTCTCTCGTTCTTCGGATTCTTACATTTGTATGAAGCATTATGTCGAACAACATAGACTCGTTGATGAAGAGTCCGAAACATTCTAAAGGAGTCCTTGCATCTCTAGCTTGAGGCTTTACTCCTGGTGTACCCGATATTATATTTTCAACTCGTGTACGTACGTTAGATCGACCAGGGTTTTTATGCCATAAAGTTCCATCCTTACCTTTGTACGCTCTCCCTGACGGCAATGAAGCTAGCGTAGACAACGGCACGCCCATTTCAGAATCTGACGAACTTTCTTCCGCAACAGCCCCACCAAAATCATTGTTTTGTGCCTCTGACTCAGATGCCTCGCTTCTCTGACTCACGCGATCGGATTCTTCTCCACTTGAGTTGAAAACTACGTCATCTTCAGCAGCGTCGAGTAATAAATTACTAATATCATCATCGCACAGATGGCTCCCCATTTTGAAACTAAAATAATTTAAAAAATATTATATTTAAGCACAAAAATAACATCAATTTCCAAAAACACTAACAAAAAATACTTACATAGAAACGTCACGTCGTGTGCCTGGTCGGGTCTGTGAGACCCGGGCGAACTATACGTACGTCCTACTACAACGAGAGCGCGCTCCGGACTGAGGTGGTGGGCGGCGGGCGTCTAGCAATTCATAACGGCCAGCTACTAAGTGCGGTTAGGCGCGAAATTCGAATTTGAAGGAAATACAACGGTTTATGCGTACAGATGGGTCTGACAGACCCTACCAGGCATACCGAAGGTTAAAAGTCCCAGGCTTTTTGTAAAATATGTTAGATATTCTTCACAATTCTCGTTAAATTTGATCTGGCAATTTTATTGACAAAACCAATCTCCAGCAAACAATGCCAATGATTCTTTCAAGTTGTTGAAGAATCTTGCCGTTTGATTTCCATGCAAGTACCTATTATTTTAAGGCGACCAATCATTGATAAACTGATAAGCACCCACAACGAATTCTTCATTTCTAGTCTCAACACAATTAACAGAGTAACTAATTGTATGGAACACTTCAAATAACACCTTATCAAACCAAGGATATGGATCAGAGTAGGTATTCACAGAAGGGTAATTAGTATTCTCAATTAATTTCTAACCTTAGAATAGTTTGGTGCTTCTTATTCTAGTATCTATTTGAAAGCTTGCTTGTTTCTTGCATCATATCACTTTCTTCTGCTTAATCCAAAACGTTCTTTATTTAAAAAAAAATAAACATCTGCCGAGTCATTTTGTGCATTCACCCATTTATTGTGTCCAGTGCATCGTTATAGCCAGAAAAATAAAGGCTCCTTAAAAAAGGCGCGACACGCGACGCGAATTGCATCTGTTTGAAGGAGACATATTTTATGGCAACCTACTTAAAAAAATCGAATTAGGTTAAACTAAAGTGCATAAGAGGCGACATTATATGTGGTACAGAAGTGTACAACGCTAATCTCGAGGATGAGGCTAGAGTATAATTCTGTGGTGTTAAGGTAAAAGTTAAAAGGTAAAAGTCATAATTAAGGAAAAATGTGTTATTTGCATATTTTGATACTTACTAAACATTAAAATCTATTAAGGTACAAAGGAGATAAGGCAGTATTTGTGTTACAATTTCGTACAACTCAAATTGCAAATCGAGTCTAGTCAGGAAACAGCAAAATACTAAATGGGGTTTAAAGATTTAAGTTTACTCATCTCATTATTGCGTTTATGACTTAACCCCTTTTACCTTAGCACCACAGAATTATCGTGTAAATTGACAAACGAAGAAGCTCGATTCTTAAAACATTTGGCGCAATGAACATTGTGGAATTGTCAATTTCGACTGTCATGTGTTACTGATGCGTGCGTCTAACTGTCAAAATCTCTGTCGAAGGGACTGCTATTCAACACCATCTGTCAACTAATATCTACCAACCTTAACGAATTTCAGGCTTGTCTCCAACCGCAGCCTTCCACAAATTGATGAATTGTAAGCGAGAAGGATGAAATTCATATTATTCATAAGACGGAAATTAGGAACAGGCCTGCTTTAGTTATTACTATTAATTGCGAGGGTTTGGGAGTCAAACTATATTGGTATCGTAATGGATTTGGACCTCTGTAACCGCAGTTGGGAAGTTGATACGAGAAATGGTGGGGTTTATACCGTTATGAGCAGTTGGTTACGTTGATTAATTTTAATAAATACTAGCTGACCCGGTGAACTTCGTACCGCCTAACAGTCGATTCTTGTTTTTTATTTTTTATACTTATTCTGCTATTCGGGATTCGTCAGCTAGTAAGATAACAAAAGAAAAAAGAAAGTTAATAAGTCTTATGGTATGGTATTAAACTTCAAATTGACTTTTAAGAATTATTACGAATCGATTGTATGGGAGTATGAAAAGTGTTGTTTTTAGACCTTATCAGGATTTTTTTTTCAATTTTCTCTCCGTAAGAACCATCCTTGTATTTCAAGGAATATCTAAAAAAATAATTAGCAAAATCGGTTCAGCTGCTCTCGAGATTTGCGCTTAGCAACACATTCAGCGATTCATTTTTATATTATAGAAGATTATGCAGCCTACTGCTTGGGGTTTGTGGAGGTAATTTTTGACAGTCACAATATGTATTGTATGTTATAGGGCGCCGTGAGGGTATCATAACTTCATGACGTGATAATCAGCACACATGGAATACCTACTTTACAAATCGCTAAACCTGAAAAGGATCCTTCGTAATGACACCTAAAGTAACATCTGCAGTGACCAAAGTCGCAGCCCGCAGGCAATATCAATTATTTAATTTGTACAAATCAAGGAAGAAGAGAATTTTAACGTGTTCATTTACGGTTTTCTATTTATATTAAATTCTTATTCAATCTAGAGTTAATTTTAGATCAGCTGAAAATTGCACCTTACATGTCTTCTATAGCATCCTGTGTCCCAGCAGTGGGAATATTATAGTCAGATTAAACTAAACTATGTCCGCTATAGCCAATGATGAACTTAATAAAATCCATCATGACATGTCGTTCGTGATCATTGAAACACGTACCCTGGCGGCTATGGACGGTTATTGACACCGCTTATGGCCTTATTACCCCGTCCGTACGCGCCTTGGTTCATTCTCAGGGTCGTTTGCTCTGACCTAATAATCTGAGGGTAATCTTTATACTCCAGTTACAATTATTAAATTATCTTTATCTTTACTTGTTATTTTATGGTACAAGATATCACGTGTTAGCGTGGTGGGGTAACTGTTTATGTTGGTACTACAACATGTAATGTGCAAAAATCGACAAACTACATACAAAAGAAACAACAGAAATAAGAAAATAACAAGGTGTTACAAGTAAAAAACTAAAACAGACTTTCTAAAAATAGAAAACTAATTCGATCAACGACCTATCGTTTACAATTTCGAACGTTTAAAAAAACATTCTGGAATTCTAAAATTCAATTTTAAAAAGAGAATTCTAAAATGGCGTGATAAGGCTGAGAATTACTTGGTCCGCACGGACGTCCGTACGGAATGTGCAGATATCATGTTCAATATACAATATCAACGTGGCTGCGATGACCCCGCCACTACTTACGTGAGGTGGCTAGAAAGGCCCACTGTAAAATAAAAATAGATTACCACTGTTATGACCGCGAATGTACTCTGTAGTGTTATTAATTTTCATTTAGGTCCCCATTTTTTGTCGACTTTCATCATCTTTGTTTTTAAAATATGAGATTTTTGTAAAGTGAGTGCTCATACTCGTGCATGTTACGTCGTGTATAAGCAATTGTAAAGATTCCTTACACATGAATCAGCGTCATTATTCCGCAGACTACTGAATGAATAACTCTTCAGTGTTGAAGTTCTAAATACAAAGAGAATTCTCGACATGAAAATATTTGCAGGAATCGCGGTCTCCCTACATCATACGAATCCCCATTTCTAATAGGTATTAAATAATTAATTAACAAGGTGGTAGCACCGACGACAGATGTACAAACAAAAGTAATTTCGCTAAAATGCCCCACAAGCCGCCGCCTGTCGGTGTCCATCCGGGGATAGTCGTCGACAGGAGAGACAACCCTCGAAGGCTGCCCGTGATATTACAGAAAGGGATATTCAGAGTCCGTGATATTAGGGGGATATTACGTCTGCTAATCGTATTGTAGCCTAATGTGGACGGGAAGATTAATTACTTTAGTATTGTGGAGTAGCAATTGTTTTTATGAAAGCGACCCTCAAACGTCATTTATTTTTAACGTTACACAAGTCACAGAAAAACAAATCTTATGTAGGATATTGCGAAAAATATTGAAGTAAACATGAACTATCCTGTGTCGAACATTTGTAACTCTGCCAGATTACGTAGACGACATAAATATTTTTTATTTGTATGGGGTTGATAAGCTGATAGTTTGCTGTTGCCAAATGTTCCTGATATGAGGCATTATGTAGCGCTAGCCCATTATTACATATTTATTACATGATGACGTATTTATGGGCTGATATTTCAAGACGAAAACATTGAATTTATAACGGCATCTAATAATTCTGTTGATCGCAGAAATTCAAATGAAACTTGAGATAGCGAGTTACTTTTAAAGCCGTAATAAAACTATTGATATTGCTGTTTATAGTATTATTGCATTGAATATTGGTATTGACGCTAATCTGCCGGGAAGAAACTTTAGTGTCCAATAAACTTTAACGAGGATAGGTGAAACAAACTATGTTTTTTACGACTAAACTGGCAGAAATCGTCACGTAACGAAAAAGAGTTATGCCCAAAAAAGTTAGTTTTTAAAAACTTTTGACACTAGAAACTAACTTTGAGACCATATTAGGTAGCCCTGTTTAATATAGGGTTACTTGTAATTCGAGGTATATCCGTCAGGAGCTGATAGAGGGGCTAAAATGCAACAAATTGAACCCCCCACTTAAGTCAACAAAATAATTAAAATGTTGAGCGTTTTAAGAATAATATGTTAAGTATCTATATTTTCATTTTATGTTTCGAAACATGTTGTCTCGTTACAAAAACTACTGTGACATTATTCGTACAAATAAATAATAACTAAAATATTTATTTTTTCATCATTTTAATTATTTTGTGAATTAAGATACTTTTAATTATGTTCATAGCTTAAGTGAAGTGTTAGCTACAATATCAATTTTCAATGGTAAATTATATGTAGGTAGTTTTTTGTTATTTGGAATTACATGTCAAATTTTGGGTAAATATCAAAAAACCCTTAAAATTCAAATATCTTGAAAACTATTGAATTCCGACCATGCATATGGGGGGTTATTTTTTTTCACAACGCTGTATAATATACAGCGAAGGGAACTTCATTCCAATCTGATCTGATGTCCCATGACAACTGCCGACGTTTTTTTATTTCACTTGGTAGCTCGACTGATTATAGGTAGGTATAGTATAGGTACTTCATATTCATGTTAAACACATGTCCCGGTATGTTTTCACGACAAAACTAGAGCGTTCAATTTCACGTAACCATGCATTATCCGACTAGGGCATGTAAGGCTAGTGTAAGGGAAAATTAAAAAGGCAATTTTCTTAATAAGCCCACTCGCAGCGGGGGGTTAGCACGGCTTACTCGACACTCCACTAGATAACAGCTAACATACATAAAGGTTATGTGTTCATTAATTCACGGGGAGCTTATGCCGGTTGTGGTATTTTTAGTGGACTCGTTTGTAGCCTCTATTTTCTGCTATTTTTGTTCGGGAAGTAATCATTAATAGACGTTTTTTTCCGGTTGGACTAGATCCGCCTTGTATCTTTATTTTAGACGTGATTTCCATACTGTTTTGTCTCATATCGTTCTTAAATAGCCAGAATTCAGTATAAGCAGAAATTCGTGTTAAACAGTCAATGGGTAGCCACAAAATGTCACAACAGTGATAAAATAATCATTTGCACATCCATATGGGCTTAAAAACAATAATTTACTTTATAAAAGCATGAATAAACAATTTCGTATGTGGTATACGCTTCCTACACTTTATGTAGGCGATGTTGGAGGCGTAAACCTCAATCTTAATACAAAATATGGTCAGGATATTGGTATATTTATGTGATGATTCCATTATAAATGTTTTTGTAAACTTAAAGTCAAGGTTTAAGTATTTTTAATTATGTTTAAAAGACGGTTGCTACCAACATGGAATATAACGAATACTTTGTGAGTACAATATCCGCGATAAACCTAAGTTAACATTGTCAAGAGCACGCGAAGTGTCAAGGCTAGAGGAAGTTACGTCCTAGACCATCGTGAAGACGCGATAACGATTATGTAAAAGAATTTGCAAGATGTTCGGCGATCTGCGCCTGAATTTGTACCTAGAAAGATAAAACACGAAATAGCTGACATAATAATGGTTTGTTTACCAAAATTAAGATTAATCACCAAATTTGTTCTTTTGAGTAGTAAACTTTATGGTCAATTAGGCAAGGCAGGCGCCACGGGGGCGATAAATCACAATAAACTTTAATGAACCATCGATAGCATTCAGCTATTATGTCAAACTTAATTAAGCGGTATCATTTCTTCAAATAATATACAGCCACACGGTCTAATCCGAGATTAATTACCACCTTACTTGGCAGTACAAACAATCAGTTAATTTACATAAAAGAAAGCTTTAATTCGGTTAAGCTACGCGGTTAATCACAGGTTCAAACTAACTAAAGCTCCTAGTGGTCATTTGTACCCGTCACACCAATAATTAACCCAGACAAGCCGAGAGCAGTAAACGGTTAACTACCATTTAAATAACAGAATAATGAGAGAGGAAACCGGATTTGTAAAGGTTAAGAGTTATGTTTACGCATTGGTTACGTTTTTAGACACGGTTAATAGATGATGTTAATTACAGTGGTCGGTGGCTGCTTAGCGGTTAAACCTGGGCAAGTCCGTCGCCAGTAATATAGGTACAGAATTAATCAAGAAAGCAGTTACACCACACATCTCGAGGACTCACATAGTAAAAGATTCTTCCAGCTGCCGCCAAGAGCTCGCAGACAGCGGTGGAGGCGCGGTGCGGGCGCAGCGGGCGGGGCGCGGGGGGGAACCATCCTCACATCGCCCTCTGAAGAACTTCTGCCTAGCAGCGACGAGCCTCTATCCCTCGACAAAGATCGACGCCTTCCGAAGGGCGCTCCTCTCACAGTCGCGAAATTCTCCTCACAGGTCACATTGAAAGTATCTAAAGGTATTCCTTCTGGTTCTGTATTTCTTCTGCTTCTCACAGAGAATGTTCTTCTAAAACCATTAGCAAGACCTTCAGCTATTTTCTTTTTCGGCTTTGGAACTTCTTCAGAACTAATAACAGTAATATCATCCATATCTTGTGGTTCGTATGTCCTAAAAGTTCTGTTCTGTTCTATGCCAGTGAGGTCTTCAATGCCTCCATGCCTGTACTTCAAAGGTTTCGCGCGATCGATGACCCCGAGTTCATCGTAGCTTCTGTAAGTGGAGGAGGCACGCCTTGGGGCTGGTGGCCGGCCGGCTCTGTCAATCGTCATTTTTAGCTGATGATCCAGTCAGTGACCTGACGAAGAAACGGGCGAATTGAAAATTGTGTCGAGAAACTGATCCTGGTTTGCACGACGAAGCCTTTCACACAGGTGATGATGTTTTCGGTGAAGTGAGCACTGGTGCAGCACACGTTTAAACAAGCGACAACAGTGAGGTGACAGACACAGAGATAGACATCGTGTAAGCAACTCATCACGACTATGTTAATGATTCACATGTAGTGTCAAAAGTTATGCAGGCTGTAAATTAATTGAGAACCTCATTAGAAGAGTCCGTTTAATAGTTTATTTATATTGTGGTAATAAAATTAACACAAGTAATAATTAAGAGGTTTTTGGTGTAAATATAGTTCGTTATAGGTTAAAGAACTCTTCTTGTAGCCTTGGAAAACTAATTTTTTAACACTGCTTTTATAACCTGAATCATTTATAACTAAATCAATGCTAATTAACTAGCTTTTTTTCGAACCATTCATAAACTTTTCTTTGTATCTTTTGAATGTGCTTAATTTTTGTTCGAGTTTTGCTTAAGTTAAAATGTTTTCATGTTCCATGGGTGGATTTATATCAGGCGTACCGTGTTAAGTGCGTGTATGGCAGCAGTAGAACAACAATGCCGTGACTAGTGCACCTTGTGGGCTACATGCCCATAAAATTTGTTTACCATCCCCCACGCCGCGGTGAACTCAAATCTATTGTTATCATCACGTAACGTTTTACGCTGGCAGCTTTAACAGACCTTATTTTCGTGGAAAAAAGTTTTTTACTAACTTATTACGTTTGTAACGGGTCATAATTTGTAGATTTTATTTTTGTGTTTTCCGTATTACCTACTAAAAAGTTTTCGTGCTTCTTTTATTTTTTCGGTTAGACTTGGTATTACTGTAAAAATCTTCTGCCTTTACAAATGCTCTGTTAAATAAATTGTCGAACAAAAAGTATTGGCTTCGACCTTCCAATTGCACTTCTCTGAACAAACACGCGACTCAAGAGATTGTCAATAAAATCACATTCGTTCTACATTAATCCTAACATTGAAATACTTGTTTAGTCTCGCCTAGTAACGTAAACATACGTCGAGTGTCTCAAGTGATAAACACACTGAGAGGCAGTGGAACTCGACCGCCAATTCAAGTGGCTAATGACCGACACGTAATTACCAGCAATTGCACTAGCCTGCCTACTGGCGTCCACTACTGTGCTCGGAAACTATCCGATTAGTGACTCGGAATTCGAACAATTATCGAATTAGGTACCGTTTCCCGCTTGTTAGGACACTCGACATCAATGAGATCCGTAAGCGTGTCCCGAATATTTGTGAGTTTTGAAGATACCATGGGACCAAATAGGTGTAAAGGAAGCCATGTAGTTTTAAGATTTCAGAATCTCATAATACAGAATCATTTTTTTTTCATTGAGGTCTAGTGATGGGAATGTTTACGAACATTAACATAAAGCAGTAAACGCTTTAAAACTAAGCAAGTCAATAAGCATGACCACCTAACGACGGAAACATCAAATTTGCAGAATATTTTCCAAATAATCGCAATATTTGCATCTTCTAAAAGAGTTGATATCTTCATTAAAGTGTGCCTGATGATTATGTAAGAAAATGATAGATAAATTGTAGCCTTGATACCAATCAACGGGCTCAACGAGGCAATCAAGCTACTGAATGAAGTGATGTCAATTAGACTCATTAATGAATTCTTAACGATATTGCCGTCTCTTTTCAATTTGAAAAGGACTTTATAATTGAAGAGAAAGAGGAGACGAGTTAAATAATGATGATGATTGCGTTACGAATTGAGTAAGGGTTGATGAAGAAACCTGTTTGGTTGAAAGATGGTGTTTTTCTTCTAAAATATAATATTTTGTAACGTTTTACGAACAGAGATGGGCAAGCATAATTTCATAATGTGGTTGCATGTTGTGCAAAATTCGAGCTAAGGATTTGTTAAAGGCAGATCCAGCTTTAGATTATCAAACAGTATGTAGCACCCTCTAATACAGATTCAGTTGCGTACATTTTTAAACCAGATACCTCCATCATAATCATTAGTAACCCATATCATTACCATTACATGAACTTGAATGCATTTATCATTATTAAGGCTTGGAATAGATAAAAATTAAAATATTGCATCACTCGCCCACGTTCTCTTCCTCCTACAATTTATCTTACTTTAACTGAATAATACCAGTTTTTTCAATATTCAATCTTCATTCGTCTTGTTTAGTTTATGATTGGCCGTATAATACAATGGTTCTGTTACGTAAACAAGACAATTGGCTGGATCTGCATTCAATGTATCTTCGTAGAAAAGTAAATCGATAGCATGTAATGACTATAACTATTCTTAATCAAAATTTCGAACTATTTGGAAAGTATAAGAACCTTTATCGCAGAATTAGAAAATGGAACTTTCACTTTTGAAATTGCTACTTACTTTATAATTGTATAGGGACACTATATTGTGGAACGATAAAGAAGCAATTAAAAGATTGTTCAATGGCGAATAGCACGTGTGTACCGCTGCGGGCCAAGCAATTAGTTAAATCCACTTTTGCTAATATTTAAAGCAATTAGAAATTGCCTTTGAAACAACGTTTTGAATATTAATGTTCGATATTTCAATAAGTCAATGCTAAATACTCGTGCGCCTTGGGGCGGTCAACCGTTGTTTCTATCGTTTGAATCTTGATTCGCTTCATAGCGTAGAAATAATGATACTAGCATTAAATAAATACAAGTTGCAGTTATTGTTGTTTTTTGTGCTTTTATGTGTGTTTAGTTATTATCTAGACGAACTCTACTAGACATTTCGGTGTCGCTTAAAAGTATTTACTCTACGGTCATCACAAGACGAAGAACCTGTCTGGCCCGTTGCTTGATTGCCTGTAACTAGTGTTTTTTTTTTTTTTTTTTTTTTTTTTTTGAGGATGGGAAATCATCAAATGACTCCTCCCGCTCTGGGTGGAGCGGAAGGGAGTGTCAGACTCTTACTGACTAAAACCCACCCGTGTTCCTTCCTTGGCCCTTTATGTTCCGGGTCAGCGGTACCCCTTTTGGATGATCCCGCTTTCCCGGCAGGCTTGGGCCCTAGTGGGCCCCCTCTATGATGCTGACATCTCTTTGAGGCGCGCGTGGAACACGTACGCGCCGTCCAGCACGGGCCTGGTCCTGATCGGACGGTGAGCTACCCATTACTCACCGCCCGCAGGCCCGCGCCTACGGTGGCCGGGAGTCGTCACGCGGCTCCCGACGCCCGGAGCGTCCACCGCGGCGGCTTGGACGGGAGACTCTCTCCCTCTCCCGTCCCGCCACCTCCTTCGCTAGCATGACTGCTTCGCAGAAGGAGGCGACTGCCTCCCACTCCCCCTCGCCCCGGACCATGGCTTGAACCAAGGCCGGGCGTGAGAGATCGCCGCCGCTGCCGATCGCCTCTACGAGGACACGGCGGTGCTCCGCCCATGCAGGGCAGGCCCCCACCGTATGCTCCACCGTGTCCTCGGGGCGATCATCGCAGTGGTGACACCCGGGCGTTTCCTCCCGCCTGATGATGTGCAGGAACCTCCCGAAACTTCCGTGTCCGGTGAGGACCTGCGTCAGGCGGTAGGTGAGGACGCCGTGACGCCTCTCTAGCCACTCCTCAAAGAGGGGTCTTACCGCCGCTATCGTGGCGTGCCCTGCGCTGGGTTGCGACAGTCGCTCTTTCCATGCCGCCATGAGATCGCGCCGGAGGTCCGTCCGCTCCGCCGCGATTTGCCGCGGAAGCGGGGTTTCCCCCCGGCGTAGTGCCTCCGCGCGCCACTCATACAGGCGCGCGAGGACTATCGCCTCCAGATCCCACGGCGGCAGTCCGGCAAGGAGGCTTGCCGCCTCGCCCGAGATCGTGCGGTAGCCCCGGATCAGCCTTACGGCTACCACCTTTTGGGGCGCGTTCAGATAGTGGGCGGCTCTCCGCCGCAGTGAACGCGCCCACACCGGGGCCCCATATGTAGCCATGGACCGCACGACCCCCGCGTAAAGCCTCCGGCAGGAGGCGTTTGGACCCCTCAGGTTGGGCAGGAGCCGCTTGAGGGCGGCCCCAGTCCGTTCCAGTTTGGGGGCCAAACGTCGGAAGTGCTCCACGAAGTTCCACCGGCTATCGAGCACGAGTCCTAAGTATTTCATCGTGGACTCGACGCCGATGTGAACCCCTCCTGCCGTTAGTTGGGATCCCGATGGTGGCCTGTTCCGGGGCCCATGGAAAGACATGGCCTCGGACTTGTGCAAAGCCACCTCGAGACCCAACTGCCGGATCCTCTCCACGACTATCGCAACCCCGCGTGTCATTGCGTCGGCCGCCGCCTGATGCGACCTCCCCTGCGCCAGGACCAGCGTGTCGTCAGCGTAGCACACCACGCTGACGCCATCAGGGAGGTCGGCCCGCAGCACCCAGTCGTAACCGATGTCCCACAGGAGCGGCCCTAGAACCGATCCCTGTGGGACGCCGCACGACATCTCTCGCCGGTTCCACTCCCCATCGCGACCGGGGTAGATGACGGCTCTGTCCGTCAGATATGCCTCGACTATTCGACGGAGGTAGGTTGGCACCCGGTGATACCGGAGTGCCTCCCCAATGCAACTCCAGGGCAGGGTGTTAAATGCGTTGGCGATGTCGAGTGACACCGCCACGACAACCCCGCCCCGAGACACCGCGTCCCCCGTCGTGAGGGCTCTAACGCGCATGATGGCGTCCACCGTCGAGCGCCCCTTGCGGAAGCCGAACTGACTATCCGCAAGATCCGGCCCCGTCCTCACCAGGTGCCCGACGAGGCGGCCTGCAATTACTCTCTCAAAGAGCTTGCCGACCTCGTCGAGCAGCACAATGGGCCGGTATGCGGACGGAGAGTCCGCAGGGCGCCCTGGCTTCCGAATGAGGACCAGCTTCCCCGTCTTCCAACGGAGTGGAAACTGGCCTCTCTCCATACATGCGCTTAAGAGCGCCTCCAGTCGAGGCCCAAGAGCCGTCGAGGCCAGGACCCAGGCTTTCCCTGGCAGGCCGTCGGGTCCTGGGGCGGTATTTTTGGCCTTCAGCCTACCTACCGCCACTCTCAGATCTACCCCGGTCACTTCAGGTGTGTCGTCGTCGTCCGCGTGGTCCGCTTCAGGCACCGCGAGCGGCGGAGCCATGGGCGGGGGAGTATGCTCCCCCCGTGAAGGGAACAGAGCGCTCACCACCTCCTCCACCAGCTGGGGGCGGAGACTCTGCGTCAGCGGGGGGGCCCAGGTGCGGAGTTTATTCCGCACCATTTTGTAAGGGCGCCCCCATGGATCTCCGTTCAGAGTCTCCACCAACTCCTCGCGGGCCGTATATTTGGCCCGCTGGACAGCCTCTTGGAGGGCAGTCTTTGCCGCTCTGTATCCCTCGTACAGCTCCGCCTCCGTCGCTTCCGCATCCGGAGGGCGGATGCGGAGCCTACGGTGCCTGGAGTACAGGTGTCGCACTGCGACGCACGCCTTGCGTAGCGTCTCCAGCTCCTGCGACCACCAGTACACCTGACGTCGGGCGCTTCCTGGACGGACTCGGGGCATTGCCACGTCGCAAATCTCGGACATGGCCTCCCGGAACCACTCCGCCTCATCGTCAATATCGGCAGGCCTGTCCGGTGATGACACCCAGGCCTGCACAATCGAGGCTTCCAGGAGGAGCTCCCGGTCCATCTGCTTCAGCGCCCACCGCGGACCACTCGGGGCCTGTTGGACCGGCGCGCTAGAGGTCTGGGCGGAGACGTCGAACCGGATATACCGGTGGTCGGAGTAGGTCTCCACCTCCTCCATGACGCGCCAGTCAATGACACGCTGTGACAGAGCGGGGCTGGCAAACGAGATGTCCACCACAGACTCACCCCGCATCCGCACACACGTGGGGACAGAACCCCGGTTTAGGACGACCAGGCCTGTCTCCAGAGCCCAGTCCTCCACCATCCTGCCCCGCACATCTGTGTAACGGGAACCCCAAGCCGGATTTTTGGCGTTGAAGTCCCCGAGCACTAGCACGGGGAAGCGATGGTACCCGGCGACGACGACACTTAACTCTGTTAAAGAGTTCTGGAACTCGGCGAGAGTTCGGCTCGGAGAGAAGTACACTCCCACTACTACTATCTCCCCGAACCGTGCTGCTACGCACCCCTGTCCCTTCGTGACACCTTCGAGGGATGGGGTGCCGGCGGCGGCCGACGAAATTATGGTCACTGAGCCGCTCAGGTCCTCAACCCAGTCATCCCTGGGCAGGACAAAATACGGCTCAGCGACCACGGCAATATTAATCGACCACTGCGCCATGCTCTGGAGCAACAGGTCCTGAGCGCAGGCGCAGTGGTTGATGTTCGCCTGGAGGAGTCTCAATGGAGCCGTTACTCCTCCATTTCAGTCTCCTCCCGGGTGGCGGCAGTGGCGGCGGCGGCAACAGTGGCAGTGGCATTGGCCGCGGTGAAGGTGGTAATGGCAACGGCGGCGGAGGGTCTGCCTCTCCTCCTGGTTCCGGTGGGTGGAGCGCAGGACTTACTGCCCGCCCGGTGATCGGCCGGCTTGCCAACACCCGCACATGCTGCGCAGTGCGGCGCGGCTTCGCACGAGCCGGCCTTATGTCCGGGCTGACCGCAGCGGAAGCACAGAGTGCTACGGTCCACCTCCGAGGTGCACTGGACGCCAACGTGGTGCCCCACATGGCATCGGAAGCACCTCAGAGGTCTGGGTTCCAGCAGTGCCTGTAACTAGTGTGTGCTTTAAATTATCATCTTCAACATCCTTTTCAACAAGCATTTGATAAGGATGGTGTTGTTTCGATAATCTAATTGTGTCTTTAACTTCGTCAATATTTTACAAAGACAGGTTCTTCAATTTCCATACCATCGTGTAGTCCTGTCTAAATAGATTGTCAATTATTTTTTTCATTGCTACTATCAAAGTGTCTTATGCAACTACGTCGTTGTTTTCACTACAAGTCCCCGCGGCTCATTTCACGCACGAGTGGCTCCTGTAGTTCGTTATAAAATATCTCTGGGCGATGATAGTGGAAGCTGTAACAAGGCGTGATAGGTGAAAGATGTCGCTTTCATAAATGGTGAGATTATTTATTAAATTCTGTCGCAACAGGGCCTAAGACTTCCTGAATTACTTGTAGCCCTTAGGCTATACAATGGCATAGACAATGTTGATCACATAACAACTTCACAAGGGATGGGGATTGATCCGTGAGAGAGGATGAGCCATACACAGACGATAATATTGAGCTGACACTTAAAATATAAATTAACACTCGTACTTAGTCTGTAACCCTATAACCTTTCTCCCTCTGTCAACTGAGGCGAATTATGTGAGAACATGAGAGACAGCGATGTCGGGTGACGACTGAGTAAGGATAGTGATTATTTGAAGAACGTTTTGGAAGAAGTTTACGCTTTAATATATTGTTGCTAAGAAACTGGTTTCAATCCATTTTTGCTTATCTTGTTAAAGAGTCGTTGACTTTAAATTGGATCTAGTTCAGTCAACTCTCAGCGGATGTAGTGCTAAAAAATATACGATTCTTGAAGTTGTATACAAAAACTGCTTAACCCACTTTTCGCAAACATCTACTTCTCGCAAGTATTATGAATATTATTACTTCTATATTAATAAGCATCCACACTTAAAAAAATCAAGTAATTGCGTTGTTTTAAAAGTTTCGTTATCGCGAATTCAATCAGTTCTTGAGCTAAAAAACTGGGTAGCTACCAATATTTTAGAGTACCACTCGAAATCGCCTGGCGTTAAAAATAGTTTTTTAAAGTGCGAGTGGCACTTAACCGACCGTTTTAAATGAAGGAGGTAACAGTTTTAAACAAAGATTTGGGCGCCGGAAACCGTCGCGTCGGTTACGAAACCCATTGATTATTATACTAAGTACTCTAATGCTCTTTTGTAATTTTAATTGTGTTTACAATTATGGTGTGAAGAGTATTGAGATCCGTGTTTTTGCTGCTAATACTGTATTGTTCAGTTTATACGGATGTTGATGTTTTCGTTTTATTTTGTAATTGAGTGCAACCAGTTCGGAATACTTACTAAGCTGTTTTATGGAAAATCTAATGCGTGCTTACGAGTACATACATGATAAGGGCTTTTGCTGTCTCTCTATCTAGCGTGATCTATTTAAATATCAGATTTATGTAAGTAGATCTCTGGAGAGTAAACTTAGGTATTTTCAAAATTTATTATGTTCACAACACATTTTAATCGTATTATTACAAACAGTAACATTGTTGAATCCGGTCTTTATCAAGTTAAAATAAAACTCCTCGCAAATAAACGCAAACACTGAAGTTACGATACCGTCGGCTCATCAGCACTTATCAATACATCTTAAGTGTCAATTAAACATCAATACCCATATAAGAGAGTCAACATCAAAACAATTGCCTTTTCAATAACAGAATAAAAACTATTATTATGCGATGAAAATAATTTAAGCATTCTTAATGATCTGTACATAAATGGTGGACACTGGGTTAATGGGGGGAAACACGCCATGCGATTACGACATACAACAAGACACTGCAATGCAATGTATTATGATGCATGAATTCAGGAGGTTGGGTAATGTGGCCCAAATATGGCACAAGAGAACAACGACACTTCCCTGAAATTTAATTTGAATTTTGGATGTTACCACTTTTTAGTTTAGTGGCATGAAGTAGGACGTTTTGTTAGTTTGCACTTTGTTGTGAAAGTTTTTCTGAAGCAGCCACGCAAGTACGTACCTAGCATCGTCACGTCTAGGCAATAGTGGAAAATAAGAAAGTCTTAAAGAACCTCTTTTGCAAATGAAAAAACCTGACCCCTTAAATTTTGCTTTCCACACGTGCACGTTGTTTCACCCCGCACACCTTGATCACCGCAATACCATGACAAAAATAAATTAAAGATTTTGTCAACAAAATTTGATACGCTATGTCGCCATTACAATAGATGCTAAACTTCTATTGTAAACTAGCAGCTTCCTAGAATAGACACATTAACAAACAGGAATTCAAATTAAACTTTAAATGAAATGACATCTGATATGCAACGCAAAGGAGTTTGCAACATTCTGCCAACATAATGACTCAATGTGTGTTCTTGCTTATTTCTATTTACCAAGCCGTTTCATGATGTGTGGAGTTAGCGTGTTTGCATGCACATAATGTACTTAATTATAAATCGTTTATAAATAAATATGTATGACCGATAGCATTAAAAGATTTTGTGCACTTTGTATTATAAAGGTTTTAGTAATGTTCCTTTTATGGGACAGATCAGACTTATTACGAAACGGATCGTATTTAAACGAGTGACTGTAAATTAAAGTTTTATGTGACAAAAATAATTAATTAACGATATATTACTAAGTGAGCGACTGACTGCGAGTGACGAGAAATCAACAGAACTGCAACTTACAAACATTAATTTGAGTTACTTAAAATACAAAATGAGAAGCTTCATAATATTTGAGCGACCTAATATTTGTTCGAATGTCATCGTTACGTCTTGCATTTTTTTTCAATACCTATTTGGCAAATTATTTATTTATACTGAGCGGCATTTTATCTTAAATTAAGAGTTTCGAATAGAAAAACCACTTTGAAAAATACTACAATGATTTTTTTGATATATATATACCTAACCTCAATTGGAAAAATCGTCTTTATCTTAATATTGAAGTTGCCCTCTCTGTATTTCTAGTCGCTCACTTAGTCATTCAGTCGCACGGCTAGAATTTTAATTTCTGAAATGGATTAATCACAACCCACTTTTAGTAAGTTCGTTCTGTATTTTATTATCAATCAATATTCGTCGTTACTTAAGTTAATTTTTCGCTTACTCAAATTCATACCGCTCAAGTTATTCAAACTCAAACCATTTATTTCAAATATACCAATTACAGGCACTTTTAAATTGTCAAGGGGTCGGTCAGTCAGAAAGATGAAGCTAGTTGCCCATTCCAAAGCGTAGTAGGTACCTATGGAGAAGAACGGGCAAGAAACTCCATGGACACTCTTTTAAATCAAAATATTGTTACAAAAAAGTGGTTACATCATTCATATTATAACAGTATCTCATCATCAGTCGCTAAGTTCTTTTTTATTCGTTCGTTTTATAATTCCCCTTACGAAACTATGTACCGACCTTTTAGTTACATATTTTGGTTTTACTCGTTCTGGGTAGTGGCAGCAAGCGCTACTACTGAGCACGAGGTCCTGGGTTTGATTACCCGTTCGGGCATAGTGTTATTGGGTTATTCCATTTGGAATTTCTCAGTAGCGCCCTTTTTTTATTCTTATTTTGTGTCCGGTTGATGGCAAATGGTACTTAAACATCATCATCATCATCATCAGCCTATAATGTTCCCACTGCTGGGACACAGGCCTCCTCTCTGTGAGAGGGAGTGGGCCATAATCCACCACGCGGCCCCAGTGCGGGACCTAAACATAACTGGGGACATGTGGCTGTATTAAAGGAACCTACACCTCTGCCTATCTCTTCGCGTAGTTCAGGCGTGATGTTATGTTATTTTATATGATCAGTTCCCTTTGTGTTGTCTGCTAGCTCTAGGTTATTTACAAAAATGGCAAATAATCTTTGATCAATTCGTATGATAATATTTATGCATCATGCAATGTCTGTACCTAAACAGCCACACCTCGTCTGAGAACCGATAACCCGTTTACTTTTCATCAGGTATCTGATAAATTACATTATCATTGTCAACAAAGAAAGAAATAACAAATTTTTTTATAGGTACTTTTTGTGTTATTTCTGCACATTGATTGCCGAATCTTTTAACTACTTCCCCACCACACCCATAATAATATTATGGGTGTGGTGGGGAAGTGGTGCAGATGGTGCTAGAATAACATATTATGTTATTCCAGCACCATCTGCACCATTTTTCAAAAATCTGTGAATGCAATTAGCAATCGCTCAAAAAGTTAAGTAGAGTCTCTTATGAATGCAGTCATCGGCAGTCAATGCAGTCTCGTATGAAGCAGTGCTGCTGAGGAGTTTGTTGCGCCACTTCTTCTTCCCAGCTAAAGCACTAGGAAGTGGTGAAGGGCGGGCGATTTGGGGGACTGTCTTAATGTGATTTTGACGTTCAAAAAGTGCTGATTCTCAGCCTAGTTTGAATAAAACTTTTGATTTTTGAATGATTTCCTGTAGCTGCAGCGGTTAAGGTACCTGCCTTTACCCGTCTCGAAAATCCACCCTATGTTACTTAGAGCCTTTTAAAATGAATTAGCGATTCTCCATAGAAGTGATTGGTATCGGTATCTGAGGGGCAATTCCCGTATTTTTAAGAACGTTCGCATTCTAATCTCAGTGTCAATCTGTCAAAAATTGTATAGCGTTTACCTACATTTTTGACATTAGACTGTCGCTGAGATGAGATTGCGACTAGAATTTGAACATTTTTAATTACGGGAATTGGCCTTCTGATCTACCTAGTACCTATCTATCTTCGGTTCTTTAGGTTGTGTGTCTTCTGTCAGTCAGAATAAAAGGATTCATTGAGTAACCTCTAAGAAGGTACAGTCAGAGAAATGAATTGTTAAGCTTTGCAACTACGTCTGTTTTCCAATGGTAACGGTCGCGACTTACCGAGTTGTAGGTCTTTGGTTCGAACCCAGACAAACGCTTTAGTTTGTGTAAATTATATCATAACTACTGCTCTCAAAACGGTGAAGGAAAACATCGTGAGAAAACCGGCATGTCCTAGAACAAAAAAAGTTCGAAGACATGTGACATCTACCAACCCGCACGGGGCCCTCGTGGTGAATTACGGCCCACTCACACCGAGAGGAGGCCTGTGTCCCAGCAGTGGGAACATTATATGCTGATTATGCTGTTTTCCGTGTTATAGCTATTTCATACATCTGTCAAAGAATGACAGTTGTGATTTGAATAAACGGTCAATTAAGTTGGATTTTATTTTCATATTAGTCTTTGCTAACCGAACACAAGTAAAGATCGATTCCTTTCGCTGCTCAGCCACTACTGCTTGCGATAGCTCGACTCAGCGTCTATTAGAATTGCTAATTGGCATCTGCAGCTTATAGCTCCACCCTGTATAATATAACATAGTGCGCCTGCTGTATAATATCTCAAGCTTGGCGTTACTTGAACGCGGTTTGTTGTCCTAGGTTTAGGTACAGTCACATCCAAAATGTATTCGTCACCTTAAGGCGAAAGCGTCAGAGAAGCCCGCGAAATTTTAATTTTCTTACGTTTTTTGCAATTTGCGGGTCGGTATCAGGTTTTATGTTGATGTAAATATGATTCGCGCACGGTAACAAATATTTATTTATAGAATTACAATCATAAAATCATCAATACATGACTCTTTATTACCCTGTTGAATGACTATTTCATGAAGTCTTGACATTTGAGGCCAATTCTAGCTTAAAGTGTTGTTTTGCTGATTCAAATGATTATATATTTCATAAAATGGCCAGAAAATTAAAAGGTTTTAGGTTGATTTCAACTCGACATTGGTCAAGAGATCTTGTTCTTGAGGTATTTTGATATGCCTACGCAATAAGTATCACCGTGCCGTAGCTTCAAAAGGTAGTATGTGTCCCGACTTGATAAAGGAAAGAATTTTAAAACTAACGAAGATTTAAAAGACTTGACTGTACCTACTGTTGTAACTTGTAACCTTTAGTCGAAATCTTATTGTTGTAAAACAGGTGTCTCCAAATTAATTTGGTTCCTTTTTATTGAACAAGTACTTTTCCTATTGCTAATATTAAAGAAACGTTATTTTTCTGCGTTCTATTTTTTTTATAACCGCTTCCAGCCAGGAAAACACCATTAAGGCGGAAGATAAAAAAGCAGGAAAAAGGTTGGAATTCCCACTATTTGACATCAAACAGGCGTAGAATTCGATTATGATTGTTCAATGACCTTCAGTAAACTATTGAGGGTGACAATATGTTTGTAGCTGTAGAACTGAATTAGCACACTCAAACGTTAAAAATATCAAGTACAAAGAACAGTGCTGTGTATTTATCGCTAAACTATATTATAATAAATAAATAATTAATACTGAAATTATTGTTAGTAAACTGAATCATCTACAAGTCGGTATGTACAAAAGAAACTTACAAGAAAAGCCGTCACTACGTATTTGAATTCTTTCGGTAACCCACTTCGATGTATCCTAAAATAGAAATGGCCACGTTTTTGCTAATGAAATGTGGAATAAATCTATCTTCAAATAAGATTTCAATCTTTAGTTTTGCCTCTAAATGTATTCGTCCATAACAATAGCTAAAATATTTGACAGGTCCATATTCGATCGAAATTTAATTTAAATAAATTCAAGGACAGATTTCCGAGCGAGTATCGTGGCTTTCTTGATCCTTCTTACTGAAATATCTTCGTACCTTATTGCAGCTGTTAACCTACTTGATAACCATTAAGATTGGTGCAAAACGTAAATACCAAGGCTTGGTTCGATAAAGTCTGTTTGTAATTGTGAATGAATTCGCGTGATGCCAAGCTGGTAGCGGTTGCCATCAGTTTACGTAACACGTCAATTACCACTGGGTTAATCTGGGCGACACGCTTTGGTAATAAGGTTAGTGCCTTTGATTGGAGCCTGAAGACATAAAAGGACACAGAAGTGAATAATAGAAATGGCAGAATAAGATGGATACTGTTAAGTAAGTGTTAATATAGGCAAGGGGGCTCGTTGCTAATTGATAACAGCTGCACGGTTCGATCGAAGGTTAAGCTACGGTTGCCGCGGTCGGTTCGTGGATGGGTGACCATCCATTACATAGCGAGACCCTCCGTGCCTCGGAAAGCTCGTAAAGCCGTTGGTCCCGGCTGTCATTCTTGGATCTTTGACAGTCGTTAGGGGTATTCAGAAGCCCAAAAGTCTGACAGTCAGTCTTACCGAGGGGTATCGTGTTACCCAGCATCTGGGTCGTGGAGGTCAGATAGGCAGTCGCTCCGTGTAAAATACTGGTATACGGCTGCATCCGGTTAAACTGGAAGCCGACCAAAATCGATTAACAACGATTATCGAGATTGATTAACATTATTACATTTTTATCCGTCCATAAGCTTAGGGTGTAAAGTAAATACCAAACAACGGATCCTTTCCACAAGAAAATTTACTACGTCTAATAAAGCGTTGTTTATTGTAAGTATATTGTACCTTAAATTGACAAGGAAGACCAATCTGCTTACAATTGATAGTGCTAATTAAACGCGAGAAAGCACTTGGAAAGCTTACCCTACACTTTCCGTCTAATTACCAACTCTGATTAGAAGAAAATAGAAATATATATATACCTAAGTAGGATGGTGCTGTTTCTTCACTGCCTCTTAAGAGATTACTTAGTTTCACAACTAGTCTTATTTCCTATATCGAACTAGAAACTACATAACTATGGTTTCTATACAGATTCCTCAGATAATTATATAGATATTCTACGTAATTTTTTCCTGTTTCTCTAGAAAATATTTCAAGAAAACTAGTCACATTTAAAATTGTTTTATATATACAGGGTGTGGCGTAAATAATGGATAACCCTGAAACTGTCGATCGGCCAGATTATTATCTATCATTTACCTCACTTATATCGCCATATGCCCATGGATGACCACATTATCGATATTTTTGATATTTTATATAAAAATCGTACATACTCTTAGAAAATCAGCTGCCATTTTTACAATTGGTGACTTGTTCTCGTTTTGTTTTTTTTTTGTGTCACTCCTGAATATTTGTATTATCAAACCAGTATCAAGATTTTCTATTACAATCTAAGATAACATTGCAAAAAATACTTATTCTTAAATTTTAACATTTTTTCTACGGCCCCTTCCGCCGCTCGGCTCGGCTTCCTTCTTTCTTTCCGGGGCATTTTGGGCCACTATATCGAAAAAAAATGTACGCGTATGTAGGCGATATAAGTGGGGTAAATGATAGATGATAATCTGGCCGATCGACAGCTTCAGGGTTATCCATTATTTACGCCACACCCTGTATTGTATTTTGCCCCCGGTACGTTTAACAATTCTAATGACTAAAGTAGTCATCAACACCTGTTTTAATGCTTACAAAACGAATTTGCATTAGATCAGCGGAGCAAAACGTCGACACCGGCGAGTGATAAAATAAGCTTCATTATCATTGATTAAATAAACAGCCGTGTTGGACTAAACATTTATCGTCTGTTCGCTAAAATATCGCGGGAGTTGCGAATATGGGTACTCTAAATAACTTCTTAGCATAAGATTATGTAAGCGTCAAACTAAACAGATTTTATTAGTTCTATTGTAAAAGTTAATTGGCCAGCGCGAAAGGGAAACAACGATCACGTTTCCCGATCATCTATTACGCTACAGAGAAACCCACTAACTGATAACAACAACCACTTTCGCATGGCGACCATCGACGTTCGCCAGTCACATTAGCGCCAACAATACCTGACCTCACGAGAGAAAGTGACTATCCAATCGATTAATCTGCAGAGTCCCGCGGGCATCGGATACCAGACGTATGGTAATAACAGATCAACATCGAAAGCCGTAATTGTTGCATTGATAATTCGCAACTGACAGAGCAATTGCCGGTTGCGGAATTGATACTGCCCAGCGAAAATTCATATTGGAATCTCCTAGCAGACGCCACTACGGTTGACACCTTAGCGAGAGCCTTTAAAATGAATTTTCATGTAAACAAGACAGCGCGAGCGATGAAAGGGAAGCGATTTGTGCCGCTCAATAGCACGTCATGAAGTGTGAAGGGACGCGAGACCCGGGTCATTCATCAGTAGTGAAAGCGGGGCCAACTGATAGTCCTAAATTACCCCGGGCCACGAGTAAGGCCATCGTTACCCAGCCCGCTATAAAGACTCGACAAAATGTAGGAACCGCCGACGAAATTGCAAATCATTCGTCAATGGATAGTAAACGACCTCACCTTGTCGAGCCATTGACATTGACGTAGATACAGGTTACTGCAGCTAACGAGATTGATGGGCCGCCGCCTGCATCCAATTTTTTACACGATGACATAATACCATAGAATTAAATAGAAAAGGATATGAATGACAAAAGTGTTTAAGTTCACTTTTGGAATACAAAGTGGAGGAGGACGTAAATTGGGGATGTCAGGCTCACCGCACGTTGTGGCAGAATTTAGCCAATCTCTGTCGTCTCGTTTGCATTTCGAGTGCACGGACGTTGTGAGGGCCTTTATTTTATATTTTTACCAGACAGCTGTTTAAATGAAAGCCAGTTTTTGTGCATTCCTCTCAATTTTTAACGAGATTTACCTGGCAAAAACATGATAGCTCTGACAGTTATTTAAGCATTCTCTTGTTCTTTGTGAATGTACTCAGTTTTTTGGGCGAGGGGGACATACGTGAGGTCGCGGCAGGACCTCATAAAAATTTGAAGATTTATTCAAGTTGTCAGTTGTATTTTTAGCGTGTTACGTGGAATTTCACGGAGACGTCAAAATAACACGGTGGTGCAAATTTCCGCGACATGTGCGGTGTGAGGCTTGTTAGCAGTTGTTAGCGCAGTGACGCTACACGATCATCAATACGTAACGGAACACCGGCCATAAGCGGCGAGACATTATCGATTTGTATTTCCACGAACGCACTTTAGGTCAGAGATGATTATGCAGTTTAAAAATTCTGAAGCGTCATGACATACTCATAATTATTGTAGCGATAAATCTGATAAACACATCGACTGCTAAGCCGAATGCAAAGCCTCACGACAAAGCTCGCATTAGAAAGCTGAATTCTGAACACCGTTAAAATGCGTTCAATAGAGACATGGCGAAAACGTATTGAACTCATATTAGAGTCGTTAGTCGTAATTGCGTATCATGCAAAAACGAACGAGTTCTACTCACGAAAAAAATCGTTTTCGATTCACAACCTCCATTGTACATGATAGTGATTAATATAATTTTTATTTGCTTTGATTGTGTGTGTCTACGGCGTGATTCTGTTCTCGTTACTGAGCGGCCGTTGACATCAAATAAAAACCCTGATTGGTCCGGAGGTGGTTTAACTGTACCCATAGTACAAGCGTTGTATGATGGATTGGCCTGTCAAGCGTATAGTAACCTCCGTTTCTATTGTACAGTCATCCAATTTCTAAAAGTTAATATTTATTATGGGTTTCAATTAATAATCATATGTTTGGATAAGCAAGCGATCAGAAATTCGTTATTGGATATTGGTAGGAATCATAATATGACGTAACAAAATGTTGAAGTACTTATTTAAGTAATTAGAGATTTAAAATGAAACGTAATAGCTCTGGTAAAATATGGAAACAGCAATTAATGTTGATTAAGATAATAATAAGCACTTTAGTAAACTAAATATTATTGCTAGCGTTAAAGTTATCAATATTGTTGGCAATAAACAAATACCTACACTAAATTCTAATACAAATTCCATCTTAACAAGGCAAGAAAACTTGACAAATGCGTCTACAGCTCCGTGAGAACATGGAAATGCGTAAGGAATTCCAACAAATGACAAATACACTGGTGCCCAAAGTCGAACAAAACAAAATCAATTGTATCGTCGATGACAGATAGTTGTATCGCGTTACCACGAGGTTACTGATAGGACTGATGATAATCATTGGTTAGCGGTTGACATTATCGTCGGAAATAAATTGAGTATTCATGCCGTCACCCGGTGAATTTAAATCGCTGGAAACACACACGGTGATAACTCCGACATGATATTTAACTTACGTTGACACATTTCAGGTTGCGACATCGAAAATTGACAACTTTTGGTGTTGTCAGCTGTTACCCAGCCTAGAACAATGAGGGTAAACAAAAGTGATTTCAGCAAAAATTCAGTAATGTGATTGTGCGGAATCAGTCTCTCAAGGGAATTATTTCTCCATATGAATGTTCCCTAGAAAGAAACAAGATCTGCCTGTTTGGGTGACCCCTTTCAAAATCCAATAAAGAAAGACTATTAAAGAGTCTATTCAATTGATGGAGGATATTATTGAAATAATTTACTGCATGGGAATTCAAAACTAAGCGTCGTTCTTCGTTCGTTTGATGCTTACAGCCCCACCTAAGCGTCCTCCGTTTAGATCTAATGGCTATAAACCTTAAAAGGAGTAGCATCATCTAAGTATGTTTCTACCTTCCCGTTGTCATTGTTTACGCTTCGTAGACCTTATGGAGTCATTAAAACAGCTTTCGTAGACACATCGGTCCTTTGTTCGTCTGATAACTCTATAATATTATGTTCTGGTACCGTATCCTTTGTTCCTAACACTTTAATTAGTTTTTATGACGGTCTTGAGTTGCCAGTAAGTGGGGGGTCAAGGATCGGAGGGGCGTCATCTCGTGCCTCTTTTGTTTTTGGGGTTTTGATCATTTCGATTCGCATAACAAATGCAACAACATGTTCATTTTGTTTGAGGAATTTCTTGTAAGATATAGATATATTTTTATACATATAACTATGAAATGAAAGTTATCTCAGAAATTATAGGTTGTTTGATCAATCATTTAATGAATGCTGAATTAATGTTTTTGACGATTTATTTACAAGATTGGCTGGCTTATTTGCATCATAACGAACGGTAATATAATATCTAATTTACGAAGTTATCATACACAAGCCAAACAACATATTTACATATTTAAAGATAAATATCGTACAGGTGAAGCAGTTTAATCGACGCTCATTTAAATTCGACGAATGCACTTGATTTATTATTTTACTATTGACAAATCGTTTGGAGATCTTGTCTTATATTTCGAATGGTTCGAATAAACAATCGTGTGTTGAATTAATTAATCGAATACTTTTGTTTCTTTTTTTATTCTCTTCAAAGGAGTAAGTAAGGTGATAATAGGATTTATGGTGCCGTCAATTCTCATGGGGAAGATAAGGCAACTGAAACTATATATCAATATCAAGTAAGTATTTAAGATAGTGAGAATTTGATAAGTTTAATAGAGAAAAACATCTATGATTAAGGTCTTTCTCATGCTGATGAATTTACGATCGTTTGTACGCGATCGTAAATTCATCAGCATCAACTGGACAAAATAAACACGGAACTCATAAATGAAACATACAATCACACAACAACAACTTCACAAATAAAAGTAATCCCAAGCATCAGTCATACATTACCACAGACAAACGTGCACAAAGGAAAATGAAATGACAGCTAATTGTAGTGCCAAATATGGTACACAGATTACACCAAGTGTATTTGCTTGATACAACACCGCCCGGAATGGACACCTTGACTAATCGCGACACGACCGAACAAAATGGGTCAAAGTTCTTGAGACAGATGCACTTTTGTTAAAAAGAGTACGTGAGACACCGACGGAACTTAACCAGCGTTAACTCTGCCTTTACAAGAGCATAAGAAAAGTAAAATATTTTTTTAAATATCGTCGATAATGTTTCACATGCCACCTGTGACATGGACGTGAATTCGTGTACCGTTTATCGAGTGATGACATCCACTTATTTTATTTGACACTTCTGCCACTTCAATAAAATTACTGTAAAATATTTTACCGAAATTGCCAGCAGTTGTAAAATAATTTTGATTTAATATTTTTTTATGGCAACCCACAAACATATGCATCATTTTCAATGTTTTTCGGCAAGCTGCCAGCTCCAAGGAAATAAACCATGATAAAGTATAGAGAAGAACAAAGCAAAACAGCGACAAATGATGATTTAACAAAATTACCGCATTTTAACGACAAACAGGATAAAAATAAACAGAACAATTTTGTTTTAATGCAATAAAATTCGTGGCACAGATAATAATCAGCCATCAAACACCTCATTTTTCTTTTTTAATTTAGGTGCTATGCAAATGGACAGGGTTTTTATCTGAGATTTAATCTTAAGAAACGTCTTCGGATTTGGCGGGGAGATAAAATGTCTGAGTGATGGTACAAGTATACTATTAGTGTCTGTGTGTTTAGACATTAGAAAGCTTTGTGATGATATTTATTTTCGGTATAACAATGGTTAGAATGTAGCTCCACTTAGCGAAGGCAATAAGTTTACAGTAGATAGCAGAAATTGTAGTGATGATTCAAGTGGTTCTGTTATGAACAATGGCGATAACGAGTTGCAGGAAGGAACAGATAACAGGTATGCACCTGAATTCATTTTACAAATGATTCATAACACCATTTGTTGTTATTATAATTTCGATAGCCAAATCCAAACAAGCAATGGAGTCATTGAATGACTCCATTGCTTGTTTGGATTTGGCTCAACACTATAAGACCAGCTTATTTCTACAAATTGTTTTCTTGATCTCAATTTATGTCCAACTCCAAAGTCCGTATTCCTTTTTCAATACCACTAACGATTGTTTACAATACATGATCGTTTCCGAGTAGAAATCCATTGGAGACGGCGCAGACTGAAGCAGACTTGTTGCAAGCTCGGCTGGCAGTGTGCCAGAGGACATTAATCAGGGCGAGGCACCTGCAATTCACACTCATCCCGTCAGGTGCGAGATACTCAACGAGCACTGTGCGAGATGACACTGAGAGGAGTATTAGACGAGATTTGTGTATACTAGAGCTTGCTAGTAAGAAACATTGCTTTCCTACGATGGAAAGGAAACTATATAACTACTGTATAATTATTATATATTTTTAGTTTTAGGGATTTTTGTTGAAAACTGTTACTTCTGAACTTTATATTATGGATTACTTTAATCATTTTTTGGTTACAGGGTGGCTAGAGTATATATAATGTGTGCAATCAACACCCATATGCCTCTGGTTCAAATTCGTCTCGGTGGACTAATGTGTTTTCGGGGTCGAAAGGACCACTAATTTGGTCATCTCTTAGCTTTTTTAAATGTCAGCACAAGAGCTTTTGGCTTCATAAAATTGCTTTTTAATATAATCTGTTCCACCATGTAAAACATTTCAAGCTGGCACGTGTAAAGAACCTATTTTATTTATTTTGTTTTAAGATAATATCAGACTATGACGTAACTGTAGCGTATGGAGCACTAATTTTATCTTACTTCCAAGGTCGTCTTACTTAACACATCCGTTTTTCTCAATAATATCCATTTTGGTCGTGACTTAAACTTGTTTGCAGCAAGTCTGGCTTAACAATCTATTTTAATTTAATAAGAATTGCTAGTGGAGTTAGTGCCAATAATACCGGTATAAACAATTAATTAAATTGTCCTCATTTCAACCGAGCTAAACTAAAACAATTATATCATGATGATACAATAGCACGAGGAATTGTAAAATGAAGTCATTCTGAAGCCAAAAGATGAAAAGTAGTAGTCGTAATGTAAAACAAAATGTACGCTGTTGTAACAGTGTCTTGTTTCAGAAAAAAATGTTTTTATGTTACTCATTCAGATGAGCTGTAAAGAAAGACGAAAAGAAAACACAATGTAATACGGAATGAGTTTTAATGGAATATAATTGGAAGTGTGATTTTATTTCTTTCTAATAATTTAAAGAAATGAATAGTTAGGTATATCAAGTTAAAGAGGTAAATAGTTGGCCGTATCAGTAGAGGTAACAACTAGATGCCATGTTTTGTTATTTGGTGAAAACAGTGCAAAAACAAAGGGACATCAGAACCACGATCTTTCGTTGTAAATCAACATAAGTTTAGAGTAAAAAGTTAACATGTTTATAATAAACCAAGCGTACAAAAAATACAAATGACAAGCAAACAAAAAGCCACCCCAAAGAGTCAAAACAAAAACAGAGGAAATTAAAAAACGAACATCTGTAGCTAATACCAAATCCAACCTAATTCTATTCAAACAGGATGATAAAAAGCACAACCCTATGGAAAGTATCAAATAAAAAAAAGCTCGCATCCGGGCCTTTAACCATATTTCAGTTTAAAGGGCAAAGGAGATGCAAGTGTAAGTCGACGAGAATAAACTATGAAATAATGAGTTATCTCAGATGGTTGGGATTCCAAAGGATGCAAATGTCAATATGTTTCCACAAATAAACGGTTTATTGAATAAACAAGACATATTCATCGATATGGATGAATATAGAGGCATGACAAAAGATAATTTGGTTGAGCTTCGGTAATCAATTTCTCTCTTAAAATTCATCTAATAAGGAACTTGCTTCAGTAAAAGAAAGCCCGTCACGTCAAAGGTATCGGAGATTTTAATTAACCAATGCCATTTATCAACAAGTGTTGGATTTGGTAATCACTGTGGGCCATTCAATTTGAAAATCAAAATTTTCTTTATGAAGAATGAGAGTGATTAACGATGTAATGTCACCGGGACCACCCCTCGTCAGGCCACAATGTTCAAGTCATGCTATATAATAGCAATATTGTAATGCTTTGGCGTGAAGTAAATTACCTTCCGTACAATAATTAACCGTTATTACATAATACTTTAGCGTGGAACGGAGGAGTCGTAAGTTCAAACTAGCATGCAGCATAATTATGTCAAAATCAACATGTTCCAATTTCAGGTAAAATTCGACTGAAAATATGATGTAACGCATAGGTAAAAATGTTTTGGGATTCAACTTGTATATTTTTAAGGGTTCAAATCAAAAAGCACTTTTCTAGGATATAAAAATATTCAAAACTTAGTGTTATGGGCACGCGCACTCAGCCCAACACATCGCTACACAGGATATGGTAATGGTGGCAGAGAAATGGAAGCCGTCGAATGTTCGACTATTTTAGTATAAGTTCGTTGTAAGGGCGATTTATTTTCAGCTCAATTTCCTTTCCAGACGCACCGGCGGAGATGTGATACCACTTCCACTGAATAGATACGTCGTTTAGTTGCGTTAATGTGGGTGTTTTACGTAGGCCGAACATAGTATGTTTGGATTCAATATCGTAGGCACAAAAATAGTTCATTGAATTGAGTAACACACATGCAAATGAAAACAAAAGTAGCAGTCACATGGACGAGCTTAATTTGGGTACGCAAGGTCTATACAAACGGTCTTTGAGGAACATGAAAGCAACCTTGTCTCAATAACATTAGGCACGAAATAGGGGATTATAGGTGGAATGAGATTAATTATATTAGACTCGGCTCGTCTTTGGCACTTTCAGTTAAGAGGTCCCTTCTTTGAGTGCGTTTCAAGGAATTAATTTTATAAATGAATCCGTCAAGATTCTTGAAGTAAATTAAGTTGGAATGAAAACTCTGTTGAATACTGTAATGAAGAAGCTTAACGTTGTCAGAGGCCTCTCTGAGGTCAGAATTTATTAATTTTTATTTTCTTATTAAGTTTTTACGATACTTTGTTTGCAACTCTTGAAAACTTATTGCGAATCTTACCTTTGTGATGTTTTTAATGTTCTTTCTTTGATAAAATATGAAACTTTAATAAAATTTCTCAAGTATTATACGAAGAAAAAATAAAATGTTTGGTATTTATCCTCCAACCTGCTTTCAACAGTTATTATTACGAGTTTCATCATAACAATTTGATACCATTTATTCACATCAACTTTCTGCACTTTCTAAATCATCTCAAATACCGATCTGCGATCAATTCTGAAACTACCGTCAATTATTGCAATTATAAAAACGAGTTTCCCGCTTCAGTCTACATTTACGAGTGTTTTAATTCTAGTGAAATTCCCAAATTGTCTGTGTGGTTTGCACGCCATGATTTTAAAACATCTGTTCACTTGCGGGGTGTAGTCGGGGGAGTAATTTTTCATCGTCAGATGTAAATTCATACAGCTGTCGGGGCAGGTGGCGGGAACGTGCCCGCTATTGAAGGATTACATCTTTATTGTGTTGTTTTGATAAACGAATGTATTTATTTCAGTTGTTCATTTAGCTGTGTTTCAAAGTTACCAGATTCTTCATCTTGTGGATTGTTAGATCTAGTTATTTTTCTTTTGTCAATGTCTGGTACTTTAATCAATCTTCTAAATGTCGTATGATGATTCGTGCATCGTGTACGACCTGATTGAATATTTAATTTATGAGGTATATTTAAGTCGCAACTATATTATCTTGGTTTTCAATATTTTTGCGTAGTCAAGCAGATTCTATCTTCAGTAACATCATCTACAACATTATCTACCTAGCCTTTCTCTACTAGGCTGGGGTTGGCTTCCAGTCTAGCCGGATGCAGCTGAATACCAGTACTTTAAATGGAGCGACTGCCTCTCTGTCCTCTACAACCCAATTACTGGGTAATACGATACCCCTTGGTAACACTGGTTGTTAGACTTTCGAGCTTCTGACGTCCCGTATCGACTGTCAAAGATCCACGAATGACAGCCGCGACCAACGGCTTAACGTGCAATCCGAGGCACGGAGGGCCGGGTCTTGGTATATAGAGATGGTCACCCATCCACGGATCAACCGCGACAAGCGCAGTTTAACCTGATCAATCGACTGGTGCGGCTGTTATTATTAAGCCACAAGCCCCTCCAGTCTTTTCAGTAACATGTCCAACATAATAAGTTACGGAGCTTGTTTTCATACTAACATATTTCTTCAAGCCAAAATATGTTCTAAGACAGCTGGCATCTGTTATAATTTTCTGCTTACACATTTTGCGTCACATTAATATTCCTAAAACGTTCTCAGCCATTATTCTGAGTTGAGTTTACTCGATACGTTTTACCTAAGAATTGTTTAAGTTAACAGTGTTTGCCGTACCAAGTTACAGCCAATACAGTAACAAATGGAAGTATTGTATTACATTTTACCACTTACAAACTATGTTTAAGCTCGTTGCTATGTTCCACTGATGCGTAAAATTGTTATACTTTATTGCTTTGCTTGTTTTCTTTTTCAAGAAACGTGTTATTTTGAGCAACAGTAATATTGCTTTCGTCTATAGACTTTTGTTCGTACTTTTTTTGCTTACCACTACCATAACGACTTACTGACACTTCTTTAGAAAGAGTTGTAACAAAACAATACACCATTTTGATTTCCTCTGTGTAAGACAAAAGATTAATGACCGAGCAATTTCTACTAGTCACCAGTATGCACTACGTGAAACCGTGAATTATGAGCTTTCCAATCTTGGACTATAATATCGAAGGCTATCCTCGTCAAGCGGTCACAATCGATATTCTCAATAGCCGCACCTCGGGTAAGGATGGAGAAATTATGAAAACACCTAGAGTCGATAGTTATCTCAGTTACTGATGTCGACTATCCCACAGTTGTCAGTACTAAGTCGGCGCGAGCGCAGGTTGCCGTAAAAGGCGAGGACCGTCTACGAGATACAGGCGATCATAATCGATGGAAAAACTCGGTCCTACGAGCCGGACTTGACCTCTTTGGAACTTAGACACCCATTACTTCACGTAAAGCTTCTGTACCCACAATATTCTTTTTGAAGATACTTATCGTATTTTTTGGTTAGTGTCAAGTTCTTTTAGGTGGAGAAACGTGACCCATGACAGTTTCTTTTGTGAGATTATATCGAGGCCCTTAAAAGTATTAACTGCAGAATAATGGATCTTAAATCTCAGCAGCTGTAAGCAAACTCGGCGAGATTGTAAGATAAAGAGTCGTATGTATTGCAGAGCGGCCTCGGGATGCGCTGGCACATCTGCCTGCCCACGTGCCACCTTCGCCCGCGCAGGTTTCTCTTTAGCTTTTTTGTTATTTTCTCAACGAACGCATTCATCATTTACGGGCAGATGCATACGGTAATAACATGTTACCTATTCTTTAATTAAATTTCTTTCTCCCCTTTGTTTTGATTCCGCTGCGTAGGCGTCAATCGGTTTGTTTACCATTAGAATTGTTTTCATTATTGAAGCTTCCATTCCATTAAGGTACGTTTGGTTGTCGTGTGAGTATCTTTGGCCTGAATTTGGCGCACACATGTGCGGAACGGTGTCTGTTTTTTGTCAGTCGACATCTGAGGTCTATTCCGTAGCATGTGCAAAATTTATGTCCCTCGCCATCAGCAACAGGATGTTGGAGATTGTGAGGATTCTTGATCTATTCAACTTCTGACGTTTTTATAGCTTGATTAATGCTACGTGTCACAAGGATGAATTAATTTACTGTCCACGTCTCGCAAACAGACTATTACAGACGTATACTGATACTGATCAATGTATGTTATATCAAGTAATCATAATATTCGGATTAATGATTAGTACCTACTATGTAAACTACAAGCCACAATTTGCTACTCTGTCGAAAGCTTTGTTAGTGACTATCAGAAAATGTTATAAAGGGCTTTTCATCTACAAATCGAGCCATGGGCATGCTTATAGCTTTATTGTGTAACCTATGGCGGTGATTAAATCTCACCATTATTATTAACTGGCTCCATTCAAACACCCACTGTCGTTCTAGGCGGTTCGGAACTATGCCGTCCACCCACAGCGGCTGGTTCCGTAGGCGCACCACGGTCACACACACTAGCTTTTATTCATATATCGACTTCTAAACGCAACTCACTGGGTTCGATTGTTCGCGCTAACTCAAATTTACATTCGGAGAGTCAATGTCGCCTGACAGACACAAGGTCCGCCATTGTTTTGGCCGTTTTGGTGGTCCGGATGGAATATTGCCGCGCTCATTTGAATATTTTAATAAATGAACCCTGGCTCCTCTCCGAATCCTTTATCCCGTGCCAGATGACCCGTGTGCTGCCACCACGTATTGTGTGTACGAATGGGTCGTGCGTCGTGCAAGCCAAGATCATCAGATCATCCAGGTACCAACAGCATACCAACAGTAACAGTGAACATATCCATAAGAACACATGCAAATACTTATTGGAAGACTTTATTTACCATTAATTTTCATGTTAGTATTCAAGAGGACCATCGGCTCGGTTTACAAAACTTTTTTAAAGTTTCGGCACTAGAAACACATTCATCGTAGTCGAACGTCACAAACACTGCAAATAATCCGATCCACTCGTAATTGGAGTGCACTAAGTTTTGTCACAAGTTATTAAACACACTCGTCCGAGAGTCGCACCACCGAAACGCGCGTCTGTCCTTGCGCTGAGCGATTGGTAGACTGGCGCTGGCCGCCCGGGAGACGCACGCGGTGCGGCCGGCGCGGCGCGGCCCGGTGTTGCCGCGCGGTAGCTCTCTCCTCCCTCCCCCTTCCCGCGCAACAGTCCCGAACACTGCACTGCACGGACTGCACCCAACAAATCCAACGATAGCTTCATAGAACTGTCGTGACTCGAAACCCACCTTTGTATGAAATTTTATTCTCGTTTTTACGCGGGATTTCGTTTGAGGTCGTGATTTGACGGACGCGCGATACGCTCGTGTGGGCGCATGGCCCTTGCGAAGCCTGTTTGGTAATATAATAAACCGAGATTGTACGATTTATTAATGCTACAATACGAGACCGTTATCTGGCGGGTGGCACTTGGTGGTGCAGCGGCAGTGTCGAGCGCAGCCATAACGATGCGACACAATCATACTCCACCATAACACCGTGAAAGTTGATCTCATAGATACAATGTACACCACTCGTACCAAAAATAATAATATTTTTCCAGATGTGAATATCGAACAACAAGTCAGCATGTATAAAGGAAGACATGAAATCGTAAATTTGAATGCTATAAAGATGGATGAAGCTCGATTACATTTAAAAGTTGAGAGGTCCAATCGATTAATCAATTTAGATAAATAGACGACTGATGATGACTTCAAAAATATGAAAAATAGATATGATAATACATACGTACAATTATCCTGCTTTCGAACATTTGAATATGGAGTGGATGGGACTCGATTACTGAGCTGATTTCATTTGATGAAGAGTTATTTAGCGAAGCCCCTGCGGCCAATATTTCAATTCCATCCAATATTTTACTACCCGAGCCGTCAGCTTTCGCACAGACACTTATTATATCCCCACTCATCCATCATAAGGCTTTCTTTTTGAACCATATAAAACTGTGTTTCAGATATCAAGTTTAATTTTTGGTAAGGATTCTCCTGGCCCAAAATTTTACCTTTCATGCTAAAATAGAGTCTTCCACTCAAGTAATTAGATACATAATCCCATCCCGGCGTACAGATCGTACAGAAGATAAATTGTTTAAACTAGTTTGGGACCAGAGGCACCGGAGCCCGTCTATCAGCTTGGAGCTCTCTATTTTTAGTTTTATTTTCTGAATAAGTTCTGGTAAGGTCGGACCTCAAGGACGTCTGATGGGTCATGATTCCACTTCGCCCGTTATTATTAACATTATTTGATGGGAGCTAGACGTTGATATTAAAACTTCGCGTTTTGTATGTGATTAACAGAAACGAGTGCTAATTAGTTCAGCAACTTGTGCTGCTAAAATTTAACTTTTGCAATTTATCTTATTAAACTTGATGTCCGTGTCAATAATGAATTAAGGGTATTTCTCTGGTTCGAAATCAGAGCGAATGGAAAGTGAAGCCTCAGTTATAAGTGTCGAGTCTCATAATTAGGATCTTTCGAAAACTGATAATTAGGTAAAAAAAACCGGTGTTGTTGGTCATTGCACTTGCGCAGCCGAAAGACAAGATACGCTTTTCGAGAAATTAAGATTGGATCGAACATTTCTGTAAGTTGAGGCTGCTTTCAAACTACATATTGCGATGGCGAATGTTAAAAATCATGGAAAGAATTGTAAAATTTTCGTAATTTCTCCAAATAAACACTTGGAGGAATGATTTAATGAGTACCTTAATTGCGTTCGTGTATTAAAAATGATATGCTGTTTTGCAACCTGTACTTTCAAACTAAGTTTGTATTTCGCCCAGTAAAACGTTTAATTAAATTTGATTAAATTGAGCTTTGTAAAATATTATCTTAAAACATATTGATGTAAAGTAAATACACGTGTGACATTTAATTTCCGCTCCTTTCAGATACCAATCTAACTTTGCTGCGTAAACTTGCAAAACATATTAAAGAATTAATGAGACTCGTATATCATAGCATGCTACTGTCAAATGGTATGTTTTCTCATGTTTACAGTTCATATCTCATTTCGAGAGAAAATACTTCTTCAATAAGCTTTTGTGTTTTATTATTAAAAATCTGAGGATTCAGGTATCCATTTTGCAATTTTTTACATCTCATGGTCCTTAGAGTCAAAATAAAGTACAAATTGAAAAAGGTTTCGTATTTTCTCTTCTGACTTTTCCCTTTTGCAATATTCATTCTCCCGCCACAATATTTCATCGGTTGTGTTCATAATCGCGTCTACCTACGCTCCTGGAGCCCCTACTTGTCTTGTGGCCACGCATTCTGTCTTCACCGCTTCCCTTTGTGGACACATCGTATCGTATCGTATACAATTTTATTTCTGTCCCACTTTCAACTGGTATGTGGTCTTTATTTACAAACAATCGTTCGGATACCACATGTTTTACAAGTCTCATCCAATCTATTCTATAAATAAACTATGAGGACCAGAATAGAAATAATTATTGAGAGTACCCATATTATTAAATTGGAGAATTATCATCAATCATTATTATTTTATCTGGCAGCGATCGGTTATGGTTTATTCATTTAATTATTAAGGCAATATGAGGTAACATGGTCCAAAACAGGTACCGTATCTTCTGCCTGTGGCTTATCGATAATCTCATAATTAATTGTTTATGTAAAATTCTCATATAGTTTATTGTATAAAAATTACGATGATCAAAAGCCACATTCTTTTTTTGTACAATATTCTTTAATATATCTTTGTATCGTTTCAAGAAGAGCTAAACATTACTTAACCAACCATCAATACATACCTACTTGATTATTTGTAGAGCTTCCTTAGACCTTTAAACGGTGAACAAAGAATCAGATCAGCATCACAGTACCTACATTAAAAAAGTTATCGCGATCAGTCGATGACGTTTGACATTTTATGACAAAAATGTTTACGCTGAAGTACTTTCCGAGAGGTATCGGAAAGTTCTAACCAAATACAGCTGAATACCAGTATTTTACATGGAGCGACTGCGTCCACAACCCCGTTACTGGATAACACGATACCCCTTGGATGGACTGGTTGTCAGACTATCGAGCTTCTGACGACCCGTAACGACTGTCAATGATCCAATAATGACAGCCGGCATCAACGGCTTAACGTGCTTTCCGCGGCACGGAGAGGTCTCGGTATGTAAAGATGGTTTCCCATCCACGGATCGACCGCGGCAAGCTGACCGTTCGACCCGTGCGGCTGTTATTGTTGAGCCACGAGCCCCTCAACATAGATTAGTATTGATGATTAATAAAACTTGCAGCACGAGTCTTTTACAAAGTGCAATGAATCTTCTTAAAGACATAGCAACGTGTTTTAACTTCCAAAAGAAAAACAAAATAGGATAGTGAAGTTATTAACTGCAAATTAAACCAATGAACGACTATTAAAGGGGCACGAGCGTTACAAATAAACGAAAGACGCAATCTGGAAGTAAAACGTCTCTTTCAGCATCACTATGTGTAGCCCGGTACAGATATAAATTAAATAATAATTAAAACGTCAAGCCGTTCGTCCGTAATGTACGACGCGGCCACATATTTTTGATTCGGTCTTTTTTTAATTGATCTTTCATTCAACTGATTGTCTGTAATGGATTTACTTACAATCTCATTTAATTAATTATGGGTGCATTTAAATTGGTAAAAAGGTGCGTTCTAGAAGCGTCAAGGATGTTGCTGTGATTCAAGAGTTGACATCATCGTTTTCATTTTGTCATCATGACTTTTGGTCAAGCGCATGAATGGACCAAGATTTTCGGGTCCTTTTAGACGAAGAAGTTGTTTGGGAACTCTTATAATTTCGTGATATCCGTTTGTTTGTCTATCCGTCCATCCGTACATCACACAACCATTTTACTCGGCTACTATTGGTACTAGGGTCACCACCCTCTATGAACTGGTACACAGTGTAGTGAAATAAAATTTTAATTCATGACAAGTTTTGGTGACGTGGGTCATCTTGTAGGACTAATGAGAACTTATCGGAAGACTAGTTAAGCTTTAACTTTTAGCTCATCATCAGCCTATAAAGTTCCCACTGCTGGGACACAAACCTCCTCTCGGTGAGAGGGAGTGGGCCGTAATTCACCACGCTAGCCCAGTGCAGGTTGGTTGATGTCACAAATTTCTTTCGAATTTTTGGTTCTAGGACATCCCGGTTTGACTCCGGAAACGGTGAAGGTTTCCTCTCGACGTTTTGTCGAGAGGAAACCTTCACCGTTTCCAGAGCAGTGGTGATGATATAAATTACAACAAGTAAAGCGCTTGTCTGGGTTCGAACCTACGACCTACAACTCGTAAGTCACGGCCGTTACCACTGGGTCACCACTGCTCTCCACACCATATTTATTATTAGACATGATTTCATACAACGCAATCATGTTTCATATCATAACCGTTATTTTATCTATTGACACGTTTGTAATCTGTGCGTTATCCATGTAACTAATCACGTTCGTACTTAGTTGGTCGGATGCACTGTCGGAATATTAAATCGTGTTTATTTTTATATCTGACGGGGTCGTGTCTTGATTGGCATTCCGTTTGCATTTAATTAGGTAATAATAGGTAAGCGAAGACAAGGTTTGTAGAAAGACGAGAAAATTATTCTAAGGAGATTCGTGAGGTCCTGCCTACTTGAAGAGTCCTTGTTCGTTTGGCGGTGTGACTTTGTGAGAGTCGGTTACTGCAGTTAATCTATCTTGATAGATACTGTTTTGAGGACGGAACAGACATTGGTGCCGATTCTGTTGTACACCGAACTAAACTAACTAAACTATCACTAAAATTCCTTACTTTTGGCTATGAGAATCTTAACGCTATTCTGCAAAATAAAATCTCTAAATTTAAAAATAATTTTGACACATCTAAAATCAAATTTGACAATTATTGCGACTCCACGTGGTACTTGTTTGCCGTACCACGTGATCTTTTTTTAGAGCCGTTAGGCGCGCATTATGTGCGGCCTCGACTTGTTTTGTATGGAATTTTTTACTTTTTGTATGGAAAATATAAAAAAATATTACCAACACGTTGAGTTTTGTAGGTTTATGCGTTGCAAAGGGGGTCGAAATTTTCATTATTTTTGCGATAGGACACGCCGTTTTCGAGATATAAGCAAAAGAAAAGAAAAAAAGTTACAGTACTGTTTTTGCATCTGAAGCCGAGGTGTTGGTGTGAATTTTAGTTCATGACAACTAATTTTATTCCACACCTTTTTAATCGCGATTATAAATAGTCAGATTTAGTTAAGACAATCAAAATTTTAGGTGAAAAACATAAAATTCAGAATAGCAAAATTGCCATTTTCACTAAATTATAATCTCAGTGCCATCTTAGTGCTGTCAAACTAAAATATAGTTAAGTTGTGTCACTTTAGTCAATTTCAGAATGGGAAATCGTCGTTTGACAGGAATAAACTAAATTTTGGTGATTTTTAGTCTAGTTTAGAGAATTTTGTGACAAGAGAATCGGCACCAGTATAACATTTTATAATTAATTCTAATTACACTTAAAATCACGTCTGAATTTCCCCGATCGGTTAGGCAGAGGTGTTCCTATAGTACATCCAGATTTCGCCAGTTACGTTTAAAACCCATGTACTACATAACAGGGGGCGAGCTTATTGCCATCAACCGGGTACAAGTCCAGACTCCGGGCTAGCGTGTTTTTTAACATATTATTATGATATTATGGTGATATAGCAATAAGTCAACGACATCTGTCAGACATGACGACTAATCAAAATGTTCAGTTTTTTTCAATTTTATGTATTTATTTTGAAAATTCATTGATTCTCATTTAAATCGCAAAGAATGTGCGCAATATGGATGGAGTTATAGAACTATGGAGAAGTATCTTGACGCTGCGTGAGCGTGCGTGATCCATCGCCGCCCGTTCGATGTCCACCGGGTACAGGATGGATGGAAACCAGCACACGAATTAATATTTTTGCTCTGTTGGTGTAATTGCTGTATGGCGTTCCAGTAGGAGGATAAATAAATAAATAGCACGCAACACATTGTTAAACATGGTCCTTTATTCCTTTTCATAGACTGCCGCTTTAAAGCGTTGAAGGCTCCCTCCCGCAAACAGGCACGACGCGACTCTTGTAGAACAATTTCTATGAAAATTTCATGGAAATTGTTCTACAAGAGTCGCGTCACGCCTGTCTACGCCAAGCTTGGTGGATGATTTCCCAAATTGTTAAATAATTATTAAATGTATTGCTTCCTTATGCGTTCACGAATCTGTTATTCTTCTGCCGTGATCTTTGAGTCTCCTCTTGCATACGATATAAAACACTTTTCTTCTGAAAACAATATATTATACAGCCTGTACAGTCAAAACGTGCAGTTAAGAGCGTAATAATAATACCCTGCAGTTAACAGTTATAGTTTCAGTTAGTTTCAAAATAAATAATTAACTCAGCGCCCGAATGAAAAACGTTTAAAAAACGTTGCTGCAAGTTTTTTTAAAGGTTTTCATTCGTTTCTAGTCTTTAATTATTTCTTTACTGTCCCGCAAAACGGTAAGAATACAGTTAAGTAACAACTTCAAAGAAATAATGACTCAGAAACCGAACTCTTCGTGCATATGCATCTTATTTAAATGTATTCCTATGCGTCAAGAAATAACGGCGATATTTGCTTGTGATGTGAGTTTGCAAAACTTTTCCTTGGTCGCAAATATGTTTTTTGGATATTTTTTAGTGTTTAACAGTTTAAAATGTGTTTTAGTTTTGCCTTTGAGACTATGCTCTAGTTTGTTTTAGATGATTGTTTAGGTTACTAACACTGGTCCTAAAGAGGCAAATTTACGATCAAATTTGAATGACATAAAACCATTAGAGGGTACGTCATTGTAATGTAATTCTTATTTCATTGTATTAAAGTATAAATTATAATGGTTGACGAGAGTTTTATCAAACTCACGGCAATCATTCTAATTTATACCTTACCTAAGAGAGATAAGAGTTACACTGCAATGACTTACTAATGCTTTTAAGACGATCGTGAATGTCCTACCTAAGTCTGCCTGAACTTGAACCCAGTTCTGTCCATTTTAGACTAAAATAAGCTATTACACGATCTTATTCCTTATAATCCCAGTTTGTCCTTTTTTGCGGAAACCTCAACGTGGCAACTGTCAAGTTTTTGAGCGAAAATGACTTAACATCGCGCGATTGGATGCTCGTTTTAAAACTCCTTAAGTGGAGAGAAGGACCGTATGAAGAAATCCAGGTTAATATATCCTACTTGTGTCAGCTAATCACCATTTGTAACGAAATTATTGGTTTATCATCCAGAAATAAAAGCTGTAGGCGGAATTTAAACAGTTACATGCTTCCGCAAAGTTGGAAGAGTTATTGTGGAAAATATAATTGTTAGTGTAGGAAATAAACGTTGAAATCTAGTTCGACGGGCTCTACGAGGCTCTAATTAAGATTTCGTTGCCATCTTTAGAGGAGTTCCTTCTATTGTAGGTAGACGGTTCTTTTCTCAACGTACTTATATAACTTGCAACGAGACCCTTTTTTTTTTTTTTTTTTTTGAGGATGGGAAATCATCAAATGACTCCTCCCGCTCTGGGTGGAGCGGAAGGGAGTGTCAGACTCTTACTGACTAAAACCCACCCGTGTTCCTTCCTTGGCCCTTTATGTTCCGGGTCAGCGGTACCCCTTTTGGATGATCCCGCTTTCCCGGCAGGCTTGGGCCCTAGTGGGCCCCCTCTTCGATGCTGACATCTCTTTGAGGCGCGCGTGGAACACGTACGCGCCGTCCAGCACGGGCCTGGTCCTGATCGGACGGTGAGCTACCCATTACTCACCGCCCGCAGGCCCGCGCCTACGGTGGCCGGGAGTCGTCACGCGGCTCCCGACGCCCGGAGCGTCCACCGCGGCGGCTTGGACGGGAGACTCTCTCCCTCTCCCGTCCCGCCACCTCCTTCGCTAGCATGACTGCTTCGCAGAAGGAGGTGACTGCCTCCCACTCCCCCTCGCCCCGGACCATGGCAACGAGACCCTTATAACACGTTTTCACTAACACTAGGCGACACTAAATGAATGCCTAAATAAAAGCGCGCTTTTGGATTCTCAAATTTTGGTGCTAAGCCGAGCTTTTATTTGGGCATTCATTTAGATCTCATCTGGTGATAGAGAAAACGGGTGTTAATGACTTTATTTTAGCAAAGATCAAAAGTCAACCTGCTTCCAAAATATAAACAAACTCGTCCATTCATTAAGCTGTATGCAACGCCTGCGCAAGTAATTACGTGTCGTTGGCCCGTGATGCTCATTCATGAAACATACCTACAGCACATACGTACCTACCTACAGGGAGGTATTTCATATGTAAATGCGTTCTTCCTGCCTACATCCAATTATTCGTGCTTGGGTCCGCGGAAAACGAAGATAAGTGCGACTTATAAGTAGCACAGGTTTGACTGTTTTTGAGTTTCTTAAGTTATTTATATTTGTTTCAATTATTTCATTATTTGGGTTCCTTGTACCATTAAGAAAAACATGATATACATAGCTGGATAGGGTGTGCATCAATACGGTGACGAAAGAGTGATAGAGAGAGATGTAAAGAAGAATATCTTGAGGAGACGCTGCAACGACAATTGGGATAGCGCAGGAAGATAATGTTCAATTATTTAATAATAATAATAATAATAGAATTTATTTCTGAGTATATGGTACATTAAGATTTTAATAATAATAAACAGCTTCAACTACCGTTGCCGTTGTAGAAATAATAAAATTAAAGTACAATTAATATCCCCATTAAAATAATTTTACGTTAGTTTGAAATGAAAATGGATACCTAATTGTTTTAATAAAATGTCAAGTTTTATAAGTACATTTTTTTAAACTGATATTTATGAATGAAATGTCAAAATTAACTAAATATTATAATGTCAAATGATTAAAAATAGTACATTACTGCAGCGGCTAGCAAAAGAGGCATTGATCGACGAACTTGTAAGTCCTCAATGCCTAGTTGTGGCCAAGCCTTTTATAGTACTTTTCAAAAAAAAATGCGCGGAAATTAAAATATAATTACTTTTCAAAATCAATGACGAATAGGAGGTATTTCAAAATCAATGGCAACGAACAACAATAATTTTTCCCGCGATAGAGTGTTTACTTGTTTTTTTTTCATACAGCTTTATATTTGCAATCAAGCTCGAAATTTAAATAAAACCTTTGATAAGTTACCTCCTTGGTGGCCATGTTTCGGAGTAAATGATCGTTCCATTTTTTAATTACACGATAGATATGAGTTTACTATGTAATTTATTTGGCCGCTAAACCACGACAGATATGGATTTTCATACAACTTTTGTCGGCCGCTGCTCGCATGTATTTGGCCAGTACAGCAATTTTGATTTATCTCGGAGTAGGTTGTCAAAATAATGCTCAAATTTCCAAGCATGTTTGAGAAAATTAAATTATGTGATCTGCTAGTGTGATACCTATACCATGAAATAGATCCAGGTATAATTAATTCAGAAAGGAGGTTTGACCAAAAACCACCAATAATATCACTTCTAATGAGAAGATTTGAGAATGGATTTATTGATCTACAAAATCAAAATCAATCAAAAGTCATTTATTCAAACTGGGCTGAAAATCAGCACTTTTTGAACGTCAAAATCACATAAGACAGTCCCCCCAAAACGCCCGCCCTTCACCACTTCCTAGTGCTTTAGCTGGGAAGAAGAAGTGGCGGAACAAACTCCCCAGCAGCAAGATTGCTAGATAAAGGAAACTAAACGTATTATGATGTAACCTTCTTAGTTGTCTGACGTACCTACACTTAGTCAAAAGTCGAAACAATCAGCCTCATTTTTATCTTAGATCAGTCACAAGTCATAACAGACATGTTATTTCGTGTTTTAACATCATTTAATTACAGTAGGACGGCGATAAGCCGAGCCGGTGCCGCCGTGCCGTCTGCAAACAGTCGATTGTTTGCATTTAGCAACAATCGATACTCCATGATTGATCGATACCTAGTACATCCTTATCATTGTTCTGATAATACTGTCGATAATTTATTGGAATTCTTTCTACCTCGCCGGCGCCGGCACTGTTATTTACACTATTACTGCAAACGATGATGTGTGGAGTTAAAGGTGACTTCATTTACGAGAATATGTGTACAGTTTACGACGTAATTATATGTTTACATTCGCTTATCATTGCTACTATATTGCGGTCAGTAACCCATATACTGAAGTGATGTTTACGGGGTTCTATAGGTCAAAACGACGGGACATAGATAGTTTGTTAATACTCGTAGAGAAATAGTAGTTTGAGGAACCTACATACTAAACCAATATTAGATAAATTAGGCAAGGAAGGTATATTTTTAACGTAAAATTCAAACATTCACGTTGAGGCTTTCGGAAGTTGCACCATCCGAGTTCCACCTCCTGCCATTCAGATCAAAGACTCCTGAATAACACAATAGTCAAAGAGATACACAGGAAAGTATCCTAAACGTCCGCTAACAAATAACAATGTATTTTAATTTAAATTTCCTCGACGTCACCCAATACTGTTGTGGTATACAGCTATAGGTTTATAGTATCACAGAATAAGAAAACCGTACAGAAGCGAAACTCATGCACTTTTCTTCGTGCATATACCGAAACTGCCGAAATATTACCAACACCCTGGGTTCGGCGTTCGCCCAAACAAAAACAGGGTTGTCAATTTTGGCGATGATCCAGCGCCTAGTGCGTTACTTTCCACGCAAGAGACGAAACCTAACATCCTGACTGTTTCTTACGCCAGGCTGTCATTCGTAGATCTTTGACAGTCATTACATTACCTACGGGAAGTCAGAAGCACAAAATTCTGACAACCAGTTTTACCAAGGGGTATAATCGTGTTACTCAGCAACTGAGTTGTGGAGGTCACTCCAAGTAAAACTAGTATTCAGCTGCATCCTGTTAGACTGGAAGCCGACACCAAAATAGTTAGGAAAAAGCTATGCAGATTGATTTTTTTACGCCCTTAAAGCATTTAGAATAGAATACTCTTTATTTAGGACGCGTTCAAAGCGAGTGTTTCGCGCTCCTATAAATTCTTACTCTAGGGTAGCGTTCCATCTCATTTGACACAAAAACTCTGTAACTGGATAGCAAGTTTCCCGCGCGCTAATTGGCCGAGCGCTTCAGTATAGGATTACGAAGTAGGACGACAATGAGTTTTCGACAATTTTGCGACGAATTGTGTTAAGATTAAGCTACTGTGAAACTTGAGGGCCGTTATGTGAGAGTAAATGTTGTTATGTTCGCTGTTTGTGTTTAAGTAAATTGCTTACGGCTTTTTAAGATGGTGTGATTTGCAAATTGATGGGAATAAACACGTAATTCTTCTCAAATAAATAAGAAACGGTGTCGGATTAAATGCTGACGTGACCGGTGCTGCATCCCTTAAATAGGTACCTTATCACCTCGATTACCATGGTTAGCGTAATTATAGCTGTAAAATTGTATTCTTGGTTAGGTATCTTCTAAAAGAGCCCCGTTGGCTCGTGGTTACAAGCGCGACTGCTGAGCGTGGGGTCCTGGGTTCGATTTCCAGGTCGGGAAAAGTGTCATTGGGTTTTTCCATTAGAAATTTCTTAGTAACAGCTCAGAGTTTGTAAGTTGGCGGTGTGATACCCCCGTGCTTCGGAAAGCACATTAAGCCGTTGGTCCTGCGCCTGATCTCTCTCCGGTCGTGTCAGATTGCCGTCTCATCGGTCTATGAGAGTGAGGGAAGAGAGAGTGCACCAATGTCTGCGCACACACTTGTGCACTATAATATCTCCCACGACGAAAGCCAGTCTCCGTTGAGATTGGCTGCCATGGCCGAAATACGGTCTGGAGGACTATTATTATCTAGAAGAGGAAGACTAATGAAACGATTACATAAGGGATGAAAAATAAAAAGGAGTGAATGATAGAGGGACAGCTGACACCGAAATAACGTGTTGGACTGACCCCAAAAAACCCAAAATCAAACTCATACATTTTATGGCGCTCATGTAGTAAGTAGATGTTACATTCAGGGGTCCAGTACCTGACATGAACCCTGTAAGGGCACAGCAAATTACAAAGCGTTAAAATTACTTAACATTCAGTTTAAGATTATTGATGAGAAAGTAATATGGGACAAGGGCAGGAACTGCAGGAAGAAGATGGTGTTTAGGTATCTTCTATTTAAAACTTCAGAAATAATTTGACTGTCAAATAAAAATAATAAAAAAATCCATAAATCGTGGTGTTTCTACAACGTGTCATACCGTCATCAGCGCGGGGCTATTTTCGGCAATTTTATTTGCATATTTTAACGCTCAATTGATAGGGGCCTATTAATTTAGGGTAGGGTAGGGTCCAATCTACCGTAATATATTTATATTCTACGGAGGGACATTACGATATCCCTGTGATACCTTCAGTAAATTGATAAATGTATATAAATTTTATTGACGTTACTAACTTTTGCCCGCAACTTAGTATGTGTGTAAGTATTTTGTATTTCATATTTTTTTGTAATTCACCAACCTGTGTCCTTCTCCAGGTCTCAGGCTACCTATCTGTCAAATTTAATAACGATCGGTTTAGTGGTTTAACCGTGAAAAGGTGTCAGACAGACAGAAGCATTTATAATATTAGTAGATCAGGGTAGCATTTCTGGTTAAAGACATTTAGTTCTCATAAAGAAATTTACATTTCACTTACATGAGAACAAATTTAAACATAAAGTATAAAAATATATCATTGTCCTTCGGCACTCGGACTTACAATTAATCTAACAAATTATTTAGGTTCGTGGGTACTCCCAAAAATCCAACACTCTGCCACTATGCGAAACTAACCTGCCTTGAGATGCCTGCATTTATGTTATTAAATCATCATCATCAGCCTATAATGTTCCCACTGCTGGGACACAGGCCTCCTCTCTGTAAGAGGGAGAGGTCCGTAATCCACCACGCGGGCCCAGTGCGGGTTGGTAGATGTCACATGTCTTAGATTTTTTGGTTCTAGGACATGCCGGTTTCCCCAGAATGTTTTCCTTCACCGTTTTGAGAGCAGTGGTGATGAAATAATTTACACAAAGTAAAGCCGCCTGTCTGGGTTCGAACCTACGACCTACAACTCGTAAGTCGCAGTTGTTGCCACTTGGCCACCACTGCTCTCTATTATCTGCTCTGTTATTAACCTAATTCAATATTAACTTGTTAAGTTAATGGACTTAAAGTTAACTTTTGTAGAGTTATATTTTAATTAATATGATCTGATTTCAAGATTGATTCCGATTATTGATGGTTTTATTTAATTATTCTCATTAAGTAAATTATTGGTCTACTAGCTATCGACGGCTCCATCAGGTGATAAGCCTGTATTAAACTACTTTCGTTAGATATGAGTTAAGTATTATTTGATAAAGATCTTTATTTTGTGCATATCGGAAATAACATATTCAACACTTCCGTGATTCACTGGCTAGATAATGTAAGCACAAAGATAGGTGATAAGAAGAACATATATACGTATAAGGAATGTTTCCTGTACAACTATATAGCTGCTGCCCGCGGCTTCGCACGCGTGAGCGTCGGAAATTATCCCACAGAAACGTGGTACCGGGACAAAAAGTAGCCTATGTATATGCCTCCTTATAACATCTCAGCTATCTGCCAGTGAAAGTCTTATTTAATTTGGTCGAGCCGTTTCGGAGATTAGCCGAAACAAACAGACAGACAGTCAAAAGTTGTAGTAAACAGACAGACAGGCAAAAGTAAGCTGTTATTTTGACATTACAAACAGACACTTCAATTTTATTTATTTTTATATATTATTATGTACCTTACAACATATACAGAGGCAAGTTAAAGTTTTTTGCGCACGGGTTTTTAGAATTTACAGCACAGAGCGGTTAGAACAGTGCCCGTGCATTGAAGTTGGTATACGAAACGAACTCCACTCCTTCGACTTCCAGAATTTATTGTTGTTTTGTTTGACACAAATGCCCGTTTTCACGAACACTAGGTCGCCTGAGCAGTGGTGGCCCAGTGGTTACGGCGGCAACTTATGAGTTGCAGGTCGTAGGTTCGAACCCAGACAGGCGCTTTACTTTGTGTAAAATATTTCATCACCATTGCTCTCAAAACGGTGAAGGAAAACATCGTGAGGAAACCAGTATGTCCTAGAACCAAACATTCGAAGACATGTGACATCTACCAACCCGCACTGGGCCCGCGTGGTGGATTACGGCCCACTCCCTGTCACCGAGAGGAAGCCTGTGTCCCAGCAGTGGGAACATTATATGCTGATTATGATGAGTTCGCCTAAATATTGGTTGGTTGAATTTTCAAATCTCACCGCTGAGCGAACAGTCCGCTTTTGTCTAGGCACTACCTATAGGTGTCGCTTAGTGTTAGTGAAAACGGGTATACTATCCTTTCACAATCAGCTCATCTATCCTAACAACACCGCTTAACAGACTGTACAACCTACACCAAACATAACATACCGTGTCTTTTTCTAACACTATATCAAATGATAGGGATAGAAGTCACAATTAAGTCGCCTTTGCCCCGACAACCCATAATTTCACGTTTGGCTGGTCCGTACTCCGTATACATCCAAAGCGAGTAATGTCGAATCTAAATTTATAATTAATGTTTTCGTGGCATATGGCATGTGTTGAATGAATTATGTATGACTGTTTTGTGATAAAAATAAACAGCAATTATTCTGGTTTTGGGTAGGCGTAACGGAAAGGAAGTTAAAGCGCGTAATTTATTGAGTTTTTAAACGCGAAGATAGACTTAATTTCAGCCTTCAATTTAAAGTACGTAGAGGATAATAGCTGTAATTAATAGCTTAGGCTCTTAGATAATAGAGTAACCCCTGTGTTTTGAAAGGTTTTTTAGTTTGTACTGTTGTCAAATCGGAAGTCAAGTCAAGTCAAGTCATTTGGCTGGCTGGTGGAACAGTAGGCCGCACGCCAGTGGTAAGTTAAACCAACATATCAATCATTTATTTGCAACGAATGTAGGTTACATTAAATACAGGTGGAGTAGATAGGAGTGAGCCATGTACATTCTGCCTGGATGCAGGCACGCAACAATTATAAAAATTGTTAAGAAGCTATCTAGAAGCAACAAATTAAAATCTGTTGAAACACCGTACTACGCTAGGCCAGTTCAGTGTCGTTACTACCGACGTGCGGGCGACTTTACCTACCTACCTACTTCTATCAATCGAGCATAGCTGCAGATTTACTAAGACTAGAAAGTAATTATTTCAGAATTTTCTGTTTATTAAGTTAACCAATAAGTACTACATCAGCAGCAAAGGCCTGAAACTCACTTTCAATCACAATCCGAGAGTTTTGAAGGATTTTGCTAATCCATTGCTTCATATGTTTGAAACATTCGTCCGCTCAACAGCGTAAATAACGCAAGGAACGTGGGTGAACTGTCAAAATGAAACCCATTGCGATCAATCGTCATTTTGTGTGTTACGCAATTAGGTACCTCGCTGGCTGTCTACTGGATCACCTACCTAAAGATCTACGGCATAATATGTCTCAGTGTCTCCTTTCATGTCTAAGTAAAGTCCCTTAATAGTAGATTATTAACCATGGGGATAAAGCAGTGTCTTCTGTCGCGGGTGACGATTTAAGTTCACCCAAGACTAAGACAGCTTTATCACCGAGGAAAATACTCTACTTTTCGTACCATTTGCGAAAAAATTAACACAATACTAATATGAGATAAGCATTTATTAAAAATAATGACAATTAAACGTATTTTTAGAACATTAACTTTTTTATAAAAATGAATTAAAATAAATTTAACGTTTATGTATTTGAAGAAAACAAAAATTGCGGCAAATTCCTAATATTTTTTTGTCGGAAAAGCAAAGGCATCAAGCTCATACGGCCTCGTGGGTTTTCGTAATTTTATTTAATAATCATAACTGCATAATAAATGCGTATTCCTTTTTCCAAAAGATGTATAATGCTTTATAAATAAAAACTCAATGGTGTAAACCACGGAGCAGAAACAAAGAGGAGGTGTTGCAATCAAAGTAGTCCATCAGCCACCAATGTAGTCGTTACGTCACACGGTAGTTGCACTACTTGCGACCAGGCGGCGCTTTCGTCAGTACAACTGTCGTTGTGAAGCGGATAGGTTGTCATGTATTTGTTTAGTCTTTTAAACGATTAAAAAGTATTCCCGACCCATACTCATTGCATTAACATGAAATGCTGTTTTATCTTGCAGAAGTTATACGGATCAATCAAATTCAAACGCAATAAAGATATCTTTCCACTCGTAAGTAAAATTAAAATTAAATTTGTGATTTATTTCTTCTCGAATGTTCGGTAATTGCCGCCCCCTATCGGCAAGTAGCGGAAGTACTGACAAATTGCAGGTCCGGACTCAGACTTTATTGATAAGCACATACCTACCATATATACATACATATATGCTTTTCATATATGCTATATGAAAAGTGAAGTCAAATAGATGTTGAGTTTCGGCAAAAAACGGAATTCGGTTTAGTTTCGGTAACTAAGTTCAGAAGAAAAATTTAGAAGAGGAGAAGATTTAAAGATAAAAAAAATAAAACTATGATTATAAAAACGTTTTCTTTATTTTTCCCTCACACTTGTTAATTTCTGGAAGTTTCAGTTTCGGCCGAATCTGAAACCGCTGCCGAAATTCGGTGCCGGTTTCAGTCAAAAAATGTATTTCGGTCGGACATAATAGAAATAAAACTATATCGGTATATTATAAAACTATTAAACCTGAATCCGGCTCCTTACAATAAAAGCGACACTTAATGAAACATAGCAGAACTCTTACGACATCTTAGGACATCTGTCTAATTTGCCTATGAGTTGATTTTGCTACTAGCCACTAGATGGCTTTCTGCTGTTTGGGCTCCCCCCGCACCCCGCAAGGCTGCGACACTACTTTTGTATGGAGAATGACTTTACAACACCTCCTCTTTGTTTCTGCTCCGTGGTGTAAACACAGATGTAGTTCAGTATAAATTTCGGTAAGTATTCCAAATTTAAATCACATTCTCCCCCTAGAGGATGAATGAAATTCAGTACAATTTTCTTTCCCTGTTTTTAACAGATTAAAAAGTATATTATGATATCTATTGAATCCATAACGTGATAGATAGCTTGCACTACTTGAGTGCACTACTGAGAAGTAAAAGTTTATTCATTTTCCACTGTTGAATACTTTCCAGGAAAATCGTTTATTACATGAGATAGTTATTTCTTTAGAATTGTTTACCTACTGATTATTTACTGCACTTGTGACTGACAGCGGTCATAACTGTGAAGTGATTTCTTTGTATTATGCGGATAGCGAACTGATGTTCATATCGGAATAAGTATCTTTATCCTGTCTATGAAAGACTAACTGCGCCCCGCGGTTTCATCCGCATAAGTCTCGATCCCGTGTTCTCACATTAGTAAAGTGAGGTGTGTGATAAAAGTATTCTGTGTCCTAATCCACGTCATGGTCTACTCATATTGCAAATTTCATCCAAATCCGTTCAGCCGTTTTAGCGGAAAAGCGCATCAAACAAACATACAAAAAAAAAACTTTTCTCTTTATAATACCTATTAGTTTAGAAAACGGTTATTTAAACATGATTATTAGTCCTTTCAATCATCACTGTCATCTAAACTAATATTTCAAAGAGGTGAGTAACATAGTTTGTATATTCGTCAGTGGTATACCGAATCTCAGCCAGTACTAATTCTGACAAAAATTCGTTCAATAATAGAATTCTATACTATTGCCGATTGCTACAAAAATCTTGGGCAGAAGTTAGTCAGCTAGATATGTAGGTACCTAACAAATTGTCTGCGATGTCTCCAACAGTGTGTCGCTTGACCATTTAAAAATCTTACTCACCAAGTGATTTTTCCACAGTATTTTCATATGTACACACGGCTACAGATCAAGCTATACATTTCCAGTATAAGCTGATCTCACATTGTATAGGATTTCCGTACGATGCGAGACCAGCGTAAACTGGTTTTGTATAGCTTGATGTGTAGCCGTGTGTACAAAGTTCTTAAGTAAAAACTAAAAGCTTTAACTTGCCATAAAATTGATGTAATTATCGCACGATTGCAAAAGTTAAAACCAAAAAGTTTAATGATTTGGGCAAATGGGTCGGCAACAGAAGAGACCTCAAATAACTTTAAAGTTTTTACAAAGACTTTAATAACGTGTGTTGTTAATTTTGTAATACATTGTTGCAACTTATTTAATTGATTTGAGAGGAAAGAAAATTGCATTTCTGTCTAGAGCTATGATGCATTGCCCGCTTAGTTAATAAACTGTAGTTTATTAGTTAGGCAGGCGATGTATCTTATCTCATAAAGGAATAAAACATATGTACAAAGAGGCAGTAAACAATATTAAATAGTGGATAAACATTACTAATTAATAAGTCTTCTCGTCGCTTATTCCGCAGAGCCTAAAGACTAAAGTCTTCAATCAGTGCGTCCTGCCTGTTATGATATGACTTACTGAGCTGAAACTTGGACACTCACGGTACGGCTGTTCCATAAATTCAAGGTCGCTCGGCGAGCTATGGAACGAGCTATGCTTGATCTCTCTCTGAGGGGAAGAATCCGGAATGAGATGATCCGGCATAGAACCAAAGTTGTCGACATAGCTCACAGAATAAGCAAGCTGAAGGGGTAATGTTAGTCGTAGAACCGATGACCGTTGGGGTAGACGTGTTCTTGAGTGGAGACCGCGAATCGGCAAACGTAAGGTAGGACGCCCTCAGGCTAGGTGTAGCGATGATATTCGCAGGGTGGCTGGTAGCAGCTGGATGAGAGTTGCCGGGAATCGAGCTAAATGGCGTGCAATTAGAGAGGCCTAGCAGTGGACTACTGTAGGCTGATGATGATGATAATAACTAATGAGAAAATCGAGAAAGTAACGGATTATCGTTTTATATGTGGAAAATTACGTAAAAAGGGTCCTTATCTGTCTATTTATCAATAGCAACAACAACAATTGACAAGACATAAAAAACAAAGAAACAAAAGAAAAACAATCACATAAAGAAAATAAAAACAATCAAAGAAGGAACTAATAAAATCCCAAAAACGCTCTTAATTAAGCCGTTACAGAACAAAACCATTACATGAAGGAATCCGGCAGAAAACATAAAAACTATAGAAGAAAAGTCGGCACGTGGTGGGCGACCTCTGCCGGCCCAATTATAATAATGGATGTTATTTTTACGACACAAACGAACATTCCCGTTCCCTACGAAGGAAATAGAAATAAAACACCGGTAAACGAAAGACAAAATACTGAATGAAACGGGGATAAAAGCTTAGTCCGTGTACTGTTTTATTTATTACAACCGCGTTCTAAATTAAATTGGAGTTGCAGATACAGATGTACAGGTGTAAAATAAAAACAGGAAGCTGCAACTGCATTTATTGCAGTTTCGGCTGGATTTTAAGACTAATACCAGGTTTAGGAACAGCAGAGTAATTGCGTAACACATATGCCTTTCGTTTAGACAGTTCAACAACATTCATTGCGGCATTTACGTTGCCGTGCAGACGAAATTTTCAAACATATGAACCAATGGATTTTGCAATTTGCTTGTGATTGAAAGCGTGTAACGTAATTGGGGTTCTGGACGCATCACCCCCTTTATACATAGCATTCATATATTTTGTGGTTGAAGCCCTAAGTGGCAACATCCTATTGAATTTTAAGGTAATAATGCATTATGTAGAAGCAGGTGCTACCGTCACCAGTGCGTCATCGAACAACCTCATTAAATTACACCTTTCCCTTCATTTGACTTGACGTCAAGCTAATGCATTTTTTTCTTTTCCGTTCTTTATGCTATATTGAATTTCATTCGTATTTAACACACAAGTATTTCTCCAAATAAGAAACAAACATCTTACGTAAGTGAATGCCTGTGAAAATTCAATCTGTCATGGCAGACATGCCAAAAATATCATCAGTATTTATAAAACAGCAATTACAAGAGCCGTATCTAACAACTTCTCTAACAACACAAAGACGACACGGACAGACAAAAAGAGTAATTACAAAGTGATCAAAGCTAAAAACACAAAATTCGTTGTTAAAACGGTATGCATCGTCGAGATACAGGCTGTGGAGCGCGAACGTACGGCCTTCTAAAATTGTTGCTTTTTATACACTCACCTGAAGGTCGACGGAGTTAAAATTTTAATTGCCCAAAACATTAATTCAGTGGGAACTCGTTTGCAAAATTAAGGACTTCGAAAAACCGTTGTTTATTCACTAAAGAATGCGCAGTTTAATTGTAGATTTGAGAAAGATGGATGATTTTGTGCGCGTTGTTCAATTTCAGTTCACGAATATTTGGTTGATTGGATTTGGCGAACTGTCTCAATTTCTTTAGATCTATAGGCAGAATTTAATAAATACGAAGTATGTCAAGTATATTTTAGAGTAGGCCAAGCAAATATATATTCTAACCCAGCTGTTCAAAATGACTGTGCCCAATCTAAAAGTTACATAAATTATAAATAATAATGTCAAATATGTGTTTGTTATCGTAACGGTTGGCGCTTTGTAGTTTCTACATACCCCCATGGAAGACGGCGTGTATTTATGTATGTGTATGTAAAACAAAATGGCTTCACAGTTCTTATTGACAAACAAAAGCAACTCAAGTTAACAATTCAAATTCTTGGCATAGAGTCATGTCAATACATCATACAGTGCCAATCGTGTGACAGCATGTCCTCCCCTTGAATTGTCTCTGGTAACGTGTTAATATTAACTGAGCCTCCACACGACATTGCTGCAAATAGAGAACATGCCTTCAAGTAATAAACCTTAGGATTTGTTGGAGAATTTTCCTTGTACAGCTTCAGGAAATAGTGAATGCCTTTAAACCGTTAGCTGTTATTGGATCTATGATTGAAATGGGCAAGAAGCTTATTGTTAACGAAATTAAAGAAGTAGTTTGTTTACACATTTCATCTTCTCTATCCTAGTGTTTCCGTTTAGTAGGTAAGTGAGAATTTTACTAATGTATCTGTATATGGTATCTACTTGATCAAAATTCTGTCTTTGATCACATTTTTACTGTCAAAACTTTATATGTAGTCTAGGCCAAAATTCAGGTTAAAACGTCTCCAAGTCTTCACATATGTTTTCGGCCAATGTCTGAATCCATTTAGCAATAATATCAAAGGTCGAGTACAACCAGAGCTCGCGAATTCGAAACATATGCCATCTATTTTTAAGTCATCGACAGCGTTTAACTGACAGATTATCAACACATGTGGCAAGGATCTCATGTTTACATGAAGCACTGATTGCTTTTCACACGATTCTGTTTTAAAGTCGACATCGACAGTTTCGTTTTATTATTATAAATGACGACAGTCTCTTGAGTGACGAGATAACGAACCCTAATAAGGTATAGTTATGTTATTTGAAGCGTTCAATGATGATCCTAATGGTTGGTTTGGGGTTAATAAGCGATGACATGGTTTGAACGCTTACTTATTTGTAGGGTTAAATGAAAATCACTGTCAGGTCAGTTTTTTTTAGGATGTGTTGTAATTTCTGTCAAGCAGAGGCTTACAGTGTATAACGTTCAGAAGACGCTAGAGAAGTTGTCTTTCTTTTCGCAATAGGTTATAACGAATCAAACGCGTAGCTGTACGTATGTTCTTCCACCTTTTCAAAAGTATTCTAAAACGATCTTCTACACACTGCGACAGTGGCTGAATCGACCATTTATGTTCCCATCGCCACACTAATTTCAACAAAAAAGCAAACCTTCCCATTTAAAACCCAATTATTTAACATTGAAATCGAAACTCCACAACTGTTTGCAATTTCAACGTCATTTGCTCTCAAACACACATATTCATTTTAACGTTTCAGAATGTTGAACAAGACGCAAGTTCAGTGTTTGCCCGTTCTTAGTTACAAGTATTAATGGGGTATGAACGTGACCGACGGACGAACGTCGTCGTCTCTATATATAGAGGCCTCGTAATGGCTTGTATTTCCTTGGCTTAGCGGGTTGCACACTGTTTTGGGTATCAACAAGCATGTTGTTTGCAAGTGGAATGTCTAATGGATTAGAACAAAGATCTACGAGTGAATTGATATTGTGGCAACAGTTGGAAACCTTGGTCTTATGTTTTATCTCGGCTGGTCTGGGAAAGCGTGAAACCCACCTGAACAGCGTTATAAGTATGATTTATGACTACTTACTGTTTTATTTTAACCGACTGCGGCAAAGCCAAAGGAGGGTGGGTTATCGTAATATGCCTTTGTCAATTGTTTTTTAAGTTTCTACAATTGTAATTGGTTTCCCATTTATGGCTTCAAATTACTTTGTATCGACCGGTATCCCTACTTTCTTTTGAACCTTGGCTACGTACTACGTTAAATAAAGACTGTCTTTAAAATTAATTTGTGGAGAGAGACACCTTGATCATCAAATAGTATTCCCTAGGGATAATCTGGGCAGTCTATGAATCTACTTACCTAATATTCTAAAAACGTACCTTTCTTTTCTCAGTTCGTCTCCACTCCAGTCCGTATGTCCGCACATAATGAGTTGTATTTCCTCAGCTTACCACAGTACGCACTATGAATCCCTGGTATTCGGCTGCATCTGACTGGTAGAGCGCCGCGGTGCTGTTCGCATACAAATTATCGGCGCAAATCAATGGCTGACATTCTCACCGTGAGAGCGATCCGCGTCGGCGTGACAGACAGATGGATCTCTGTTGTTGTTAATCCGTAGATTGACGTACGAATTGTATTTTTAAGTTTGTGTTTTTTCTCAGGCCGCGGCTTTCCAATTTATGGTCTTGGTTGCTCTTTTTTCTATTTATAAGACACTGGCTCTTTATTACATACAAAGTATTCGTATCGTATTCTAACATGATATAACTAATGGGGCGCTTGCTACAGAGCAACAGGCGCTACGCTACAGGCGTAGACATCAAATACTGTTACAATATACAACTGGCTACACGTATGAAATGGTTTATCTCCAGTTGGAATCATCAGCCGATCAGTTCCTTCGACATTGAGGCCCTCGGCTGTGATATAAGCTGCCACTAATGTATGTAGCCATACCATAATCAGCCTATAATGTTCCCACTGCTGGGACACAGCCACCACTCGTTGGGAGGGAGAGGGCCGTAATCCACCACGCAGGCCCAGTGCGGGTTGGTAGATGACACATGTCTTAGAATGTTTGATTCTAGAACATGCCGGTTTCCTCACGATGTTTTGATTCGCCGTTTTGAGAGCAGTCACAGTGGTGATGAAAATAACTTGCACAAAGTAAAGCGCCTGTCTGGGTTCGAAGCTACGACCTACAAATCGTACGTCGCAGCCGTTACCACTGGGCCACCACTGCTCTTAGCCATACGTGTTGTACATTTAACACGCACCAACATTTATAAAGTACGTAGGGTAGGTAGGTACCCAAAACTATCCCAATTAATTTCCAATATTCAATTCATTATCATTACCAATCCACACTCAATAAGCAACCTAATCAATTTTATTAAGTGTTTGTATATTAACATACCTACGACCCTTGGCTACATAAGACGACGTATGACCCTAACCCTCCAAATATTAAAGGAATTTAAATTTCATATCAAAGTCAACACTTGTGTGGCCAACACCCATGAAACAATGGTCCTTATGATACAAGCCCTTGAAAAACGCGACCACAGCGGAATGATAAACACTCTTGAAGATGTAGTGGGAATAAAATGACGTAAGCCACTTGAGAGGTGTTATTAATTATGTGTTTAGACGAGGAGTTAGGGAGAAATAGGCAGGAATTTCTGCTTGAGGTGTAGTAGAATGTAGGGGGGGTAATTGTGTATTCACAAAGAAAGCTGGTAACCGGCGCGAAAATGTCAGCGTTTGTCGGCGCTGACAAGCGCTGTTTGGAAACGTTGGTCAGCGCAGGCAGCTTTCATACTTCTGCCAAATCAGCGCGAACTGTCGTCGATAAGCGCCAACAAGTTCCTACCAGCGGGGCGAGCACGGCCTACAGTGATATGCTTGAGTCAGACATTTTTATCACAGTGTGGGAGCAAATACCGTGATAAAATGCGTGACTCAAGCCTATCACAGAGGCCGTGCTCGCCCCGCTGAATGAGTCGGTGCCGGAAAACCGCCTGCACCGACCAGGGTTGACCACTAACGCTTATTGCGCCGGTTACCAGATGTCTACGTGAATACACCCTTTTCTAAATGAAACACCCTACATCAAGAGAACTTTCTACGTGAATAGGTACTCCCTACATCAAGAGAAGTTTCTACGTGAATAGGTACTCCCTACATCAAGAGAAGTTTCTACGTGAATACACCCTACATCGAGAGAACTTTCTAAGTGAATACACCCTACATCAAGAGAACTTTCTAAGTGAATACACCCTACATCAAGAGAACTTTCTACGTGAATACACCCTACATCCAGAGAACTTTCTACGTGAATACACCCTACATCCGGAGAACTTTCTAAGTGAATACACCCTACATCAAGATAGTTTTCAACAGAATTTCTACCAGACAGTGAATAAAGTAAAAATAGAGACTTTAAAAACCCGCTAAACATTGATCCGTGTCCACAGAAAAACATTCATAATAATCAGCAAATGATGTTCCCACTGCTGACACAGGCCTTCTCTTTTCGAGAGGGAGTGGGCTGTAATCTATCACGCGGGCCCAGTGCGGGTCGGTAGATGTCACAATCATGTCTTCGAATTTTTTGGGTCTACGACATGGCGGTTTCCTCGCGTTGTTTTCGTTCACCGTTTTGAGAACAGTGGTGATGAAATTATTTACACAAAGTAAAGCGCCTGCCTGGGTTCGAACCCTCGACCTAGAACTCGTAAGTCAGGGCCGTTACCACTGGGCCACCACTGCTCAGAAAATCGTACCGTTATTGTAATTAAATAAGCGTAGGTCTTATGCGCTGGAAGCCAGCTTATTACATTCTGATCGAAATCTGTAGTAGGTACTAAAAGTTGGAATTTCACAATATAATAGCTACGAGAGCTAGAATTATTGCTGCCAGTCATAACCGGACGCATCATGAAACCACCAATCACTAGGATGGACGTGATAAATATAAAATTGATATTCATCATGTCGCATGCGATTTCTCGTCGTAAAACCCGATGGAATAATATCTACGTAAGTATACCTACCTCATGTTTAATAGGAAGAATTTAAACTAAGTAATGATTAAATAAAATTAATGTTAATTAACGGCGTTACTGGATTTGTTTATCGTCTGAAAAAAGCAGATAACCTCAATGTCACAGAGGTGACGAACATAAAACAATATTATTAAGTAAGCGGTATCGAGTGAAAACAAAACAATATCACAAGCACATTTTAGTAAACATTGAAGAAATAGAGCGATTGTAACATAACAATAATGGGAACTAATAATGAGGGCTACCGAAAACAAGATAAATATTGAAACAACGCAAAAAATAAACCATTAGTAACGGTCGAACCCCCATCGATTCACCCTGTCCGTGGCATGCCACTGACAAATGCAATGACAGATTTCTGGCCCCGTTTTTGTTGTCCTTGCAAACTTAATTATACCATTAGCCTACACCTTAAAACTTACACATTAAAACACATTTTCCCTCGCCTGAAATGTAGTCGCAAGATGGCAGGACTTATCTATGGTATTTGGGAAATTCCTTTCAGTGACCGCATATTTTTTTTCTTTTATTGTCATGTGGTTAGGGCTGCTAGAGACTTAAATATTATGATAATTTATTTTACTTTACCACTTAAAATTAATCCTCAGTCGTTTTGATTTCAAAATGACACCTGCATACCTGAAAAAAAGAAAAAAAAAATAAGTTAAACTATTTCGATATTAGATTACCTTACATGTTCTGTTACGTACATTTGAACACAAATAAATAAAATGATACAAGATAAATATCCACACAACACACAAGTGAATAAAACAATATGTAAAAAGTTTTGACAGCGGTGGGATTCGAACCCACGCCCTTTCGGACTGGTGCCTAAAACCAGCGCCTTAGACCACTCGGCCACGCTGCCTACGTACGGCTATCATGAATTTAGCGGTTGATTTTCTAGGCCAAGAAAGAAGTTGAAAATTCAGAAGATATCACATTTTCGGTAGACATGAACTTGATAAAAATTACAACAATTTTAATGGCTACAGATGAATGTACTCGTATATTCTAAAATTCTGTTCTGTTCGAACAGAATTTTAGGAGAGCTCCAACTAATGTTATAACTAGTTTAAAGTAAAACTCGTCACAGGATTCATGATCATTCAAAATCATAAAAATCATCAGGTTACTTATTTACAAAATAATGAAGACACGATATCTCGTATGCACTAATAGATTATGCAGTTGCTTTAAGTGATGGTACCGCTTGAAACGATGCACGTCGCTTTCGAGCAAATCGTACCTACTAGTGCAATAAAGTTCAGTTAGCAAGACCAGCCAATAGCCGCGGTGTACTATACTAACGCGTTTTCCATCGTTGACACCCACAATAATAAACAGCAATCAACCCGCGAGAGCAGTGGTGGCCCGGTGGTAACGGCAGCGACTTATGAGTTGTAGGTCGTGGGTTCGATCCCGAGCAGGCACATTACTTTGTGTTAATTATTTCATCGCCACTGCTCTCAAAACGGTGAAGGAAAACATCGTAAGGAAACCGACATGTCCTAGAACCAAAAATTCGAAGACATTTATGTGATATTCACCAAACCACACTGGGGCCGCGTGGTGGATTACGGCCCACTCCCTCTCACATAGAGGAGGCCGGTGTCCCAGCAGTGGGAACATAATAGGCTGATTAAGTAATCAACCCGCAAATATGTACTATCGATTGACTCCAATATACCTTACACTATATTTTCTATTCATTTGTAGAAGTAGGTAGTTAGGTACTACGGAAACAATTATAGCTCATAACAGATTTTAAAACCTTAATTTGCCTGCAAGTTCAGCACTCTCATTATTGCCAACACATTAGACGCAGGACAAGGCCTAATTCCGAGTGACGCACCTCATTTACACCGATCACTTGTAATAGGCACTTATCTGCTCGCAAGACGGCCAATCATTATGGATTTATGCGCGATAATAACTTGGCCCTAGTCAGGGTACGCCTACGAACTTATGTGGTTGGTACACCCGCGATATTCATGAGTTGTGTATTTTTTAGGTCTGTTATTATAGATTTACTATACTTAATTTGTATTGAGTATGGAGTCGACATCCTGCTCGATTTAATTAGTTTCTTTTCCGTTAAATTACTGCTTCATTTGTTCGTGTTTCCGACGAAATTATTTATCATTTTTATCTTTGTCTGGGGAATAATACCTAACCTTAATTGTGCGATGAGTCAGTGCTATTTAGTAACGCTTAAAGCTCTTAGACTTCTTCCTACGTACGCCCATCAGGATCTGAAGTATGGATCGTTTGTTATTTATGATAGTGATTGAGTAATTAAGCATACACTTGCGTTGTTTAGCGACGACAGATCAAGCAAACATGTTATCTGTTATCTTGGAATCAGGTGAATCGTAATTAATTATTCTAGAGGTTTTGACTGCGAGTAACATGCTATTAATTACTCTATTAATATTCAATTCCTATATAGGTCGCTTAAATATTCTGCGATATAGCCATTGTCTTTGAATTAAGTCATCGATTGAAATAAAAACCACTTTCATTTCAATTGATCAGTAAGACGTATATTACGACGTTATCGAACAAAATAATGATCTAACTGAAGATGTTTGTATTAAACATCCGATATCAAGTAGCTACTCAAATCGTATATTACGAAAACACTTAAAAACATCTCGAGATTATTGTAGGACTTCGTAGGTACAATCTATCGAGAGTGAAACATCTACAAGGAGAATTTCTCCGAACAATACACTTAGATTTACTTATAACGCGAGCCTCGGAAAGCAATCACAAAAATCGTTCCGTTCAGACAAAGGCCGAATTGTGTCGAACATAATTTGTGGCCCCAGCATCCTATAACAATAAATCTCGAATGTCAGCAGATTTACGACACTGTAAACATGCAATATCATCAAACTTATTTAAGTGCGTATAAGGGAGACCATTTTGAACATATTTAATTACGCCCTGACTTAAATCACGTTTCATGAATTGTTTTCGATTGGTTTCAATTAATAAAATATGGATGTATAACATTTTAAACGGTGTGATTTATAGTGTTCCTTGATTAATTCATGAATAAAAAAAAAGGGAAAGGAAGGTATTAAAGAAAATTAGTGTTGAATGTGTTGTGAGTAACGGGCATGTCCGCAAAAACGAAGAAGCACCCTGTGTGGAAGTATGTTAGAAGTCTGTGAAAACGTTAGCATAATTGGAAAATCGCAGACAGTTGAATGAACTTGGAAAAATTGATTACACAAAACTCGTCTTGTCGAAGGATAATAAATGCCAAATCCAAGAAATGTATAAAGAAGCCAAAGTATTCATTCGCGCCAAAATACTGAGATTTTATTATTCATTTTGTTGATCGTAGAAGTTTATAACACTATAACTTTGTTACAATCCGCCATCTTGAAATGTCCAATCCGAAGAATTTATTATTTTTAATATTGGAGAGGTTAACATCGTGTTCATAATGTTGATATAAAAACGTTAGTGTTTAATTTTATGTACCGTTATTATACTTAACGCCACAAATGTTTAGGTGCTTTTTATTTGTGTTTTAATTTAGGCAATCATTTATTTGATATGTGGTAAATAAAGATTGTCACAATGTTTATTTTGACTCAAACATGCAGCTCTGATAGCATTCCGATCGAATTTATTTGTCATTAATCTGTTGGTCGACTATTTCATGCCTATTTTATCTGCATTATCGAAAATCGAGTAACGGAAAATGGCTATAAAACGATAATATATCGGTGTGTTAGATATTTAAATACGATGAATTCCTCCGTGTGGACTTGACCGAGATACGCGAATTAGTGAGGAGCAGCGGGGGCGAATTTTTGTGACAGCTCAGAGCTGGTCGTAAAGAATTCTTGCCACCCGTGGTGTGGTGCCCATTTGTTTAGTTAATGCAGTTTCTACGAGCTATGAACATCGTGCGTTTTGAGGCTTGTAAAACAGCACTGTCTTTTTTTGGATTGTTGTGGTGACGGAAATTAGAAACATTCTATGCGGGGTTTTGGTTATTCTTTGGATAAGAAGGTGAAATGAATACTTAAACTCTAGTACGCGTCGTTTACAGGGGTACTTAGTCTAAGATTCAAAGGCGTTCTGGCACAAAAACCGTTTCTTGGAAATGTGTAACTTTTCCGATATTTACTAATTGTCCAGGAACTTAAGGCCAAACAAAAACATTTCATCAGACTGACGACCACAAACCTATTCCATTATTCCTATTGTAATCCCAAATTACGTCGTACGAAGAAAACCTACTCAAATTACTAAGGAGGACCGCTCGTCATTCCGCCAGTACCGACGAATGCCGACGATATCTTTCGCAGGAAAGATTCATCACATGTCTAACGGCTCGTAGGTAGTAACGAGGGTCGACGCCCGAAAGGGTGCGTTTTGGAACGCGCGATAATCCACGCTAACCATCGGCTTATAAACTAACCGGGCGAAGGATCTGTTCAGCGATTGTTTTGTGATGTGTCCGATGATTCGGTGAATTTCTTGGTGATGGGTGAAATGGTTTTAATTGAACCTGTTATGTTCGACATGTTGTAAGTGCGAAAAGATTTGGAAGGCACTCAACCGATTATGAAACGAAATAAGTAGGAAATATAAACCGTATGTACAATGAAGTTGCCAGGAGGTGGATATAGACATATATATATATTTTTTTTTTTTGTAGCGTGTCTAAATTCAAGAAGAACTCTCTGCAACCCTTTTTCGTTAACATAACATAGCCCTTGCACTGTATAAGAATTTATAAAACGCGAATGTAACACTGTCTGCTACCCAGTGTTTAATTAATTCTAATTTGTCGACATGCTATCTGTGAAAACCTGTAAATGGCCATCATCATGTTATAAACTCTAAATATTGTGTCTGTCTACATGTAAGTTTTCCAAAAAATATAAAATAAAATGCAATTCCATTAAGGGTAAGCCCGAAAATATCGACAAAACAGATACAAGGTTTGTATATCTAGAACCGTGTCACGAAACATATACAACGTGTAACATAATTAACGCAAGACCTCATACACCCCAATTAGAGTATTGAGTTAAAAGCATAATACAATGACCAAAACAATTTATGTTTTAAGCTATTATTATTAAGAAAATCGTGTTGACCCTAGCATTACTTTAGGCGCATTTAAAATTGAGTCTTATTACCTATACAATAAGATTTAATTTTCAGTGTCTCAATCACCGGCCAGTATTGCAAAATACATAATTTTGAAAATAATACCTAGATATATATTTACTGAAATGGATTCAGTAGTCAATTATGAGCAAACTACTTTCAGGACTTGCGTTTATTCTGTTACACCTTTTGTATATGTCTCGCCATATCCTGTCCTTATAATACCCCACCATCAAGTAAGCGACCTCAGCAAAGCCAGTAACAACGCTGTAGAAGCGGCAAGCAGCATAGTTTAAAATTGTTCACAGTATATTCAATAAAGAAGAAGGACAAAATTTGTCTATCGTTTTATCAAACAAAGGATACTCTAGCTAGGCATAGCTATCTCCAAGATGTGTGTAGATAGCTGCGAGAGCTACCCTCTCTTACATTCTCTAATAATTTGGCAAAAAGAGGTCTCGGTCCCACCTTTTCAATGGCTTCAATATATTTCAGACATTATTTTCACATAGTAAATTATATCCTAAGTAAAGTGGCCCTTAAGCAACACATGTTAGGCACAAGATATCATGATTGATTAAGCAAAAACTGGGCGGATAACGTGGATAATGACACCCAATTATCTGAAATGATATTAACGCCTAAACACACACCACGTCTTACGCAAATCACTGCATTAACCAGATGATCATGTCACAGTAAAGTAAAACAGAAATACCACTTCACATAACGTGCAAAAATAAAGACTTTTACAATCCTGAATATAAATTAGACCAACAAGTGCAGTAGGAAGCTGAACGAGTGCGTGTGATTGTAGACTCATACGAATACTTCTAGGCAATTAGGATGATAAAGCAAAACGATCTTCTTGTGAACCATAACGAAATGCCCGTAACCACGAACTTACTTTCCAGCTATATACAGTACAAGATTCAGCACATAATTCAAGACCCCAGCGCAGAAATTTTTCGTAGGTTATCAAAAAAAAATTCGCTGTTTAATAGAAAAGTGGCCCTAACCTCCGAGTTTTAAATGTAAGGATGAACAACTTTTTTATAAATAACCGACGTAAAATTTCAACTTCAGAATCGTGTACTGAATCCATGGTTACATTTTAAGCGTCGATATCCCTGCCACCCCATGCACATTTTGGACTGAACACAGTAAATTAAAATTACACTCAAATCTTCAATTTGCTTTACAAGATAAACAGGTAAACGTGAACGAAACGTGTCAACGAAGACGGATAAGAAACTCCATAGTCTCATGATAAGTGACCTGGTGGTTTGATTGCAGATTAGGTAAAAAAGATGACCTGTTTTGCACCACAAATAAGACAGTATAATTTTAATGAGTGTCAGCGGAACTTCTCAATGTCCTCTGTTCCATAATGATGTTGATACTGCACTGCCTGAGTCACATCGGCTTCTAACTTTTGCAATAAGTCATTTAGTTGAGCTGTAAAGGGACCCCTTGCAATATATTGTCCCCTATAATATTCACTTCCCGTTTGTCTATTTGCTCTTTGTAAGGGTGTCAGTATGACGGATATTTCCGTTGGGTTAACTTGGGTTTGAAAAAGTTTGTGATGAGATTTGTAGGATCAAAACTGGGTGCCTACATGAAAATATGTAGATGAAGACTTTTGGCAAATATAATTGCCCATTAAGTTTCTCTCATCGGCTGGGGCTCGTGGTTAAGTGACAACAGCCGCATTGGTCAATCGATCTGGTTAGGCTACGCTTGCCGCGGTTGGTACCTACGTGGATGGGTGACCATCTTTACATACCGAGACCCCTCCGTGCCTCGGAAAGCACGTTATGCCGTTAGTCCCGGCTGTCCTTTGTGGATCTTTGACAGACGTTACGGGTCGTCAGAAGCCCGAAAATCTGACAACTGGTCTTACTAACCGGACTTGACTGACCGGTTGGCGCAGTTGGTAGCGACCCTGCCTTCTGAGCCGCTGGTTCCGGGTTCGATCCCCGGACAAGTCAAACATTTGTGATGTGCATGAACATGTCTGTTTGACCTGTGTCTGGGTGTTGTGTATATGTATATAAGTATGTATATCAGTCATCAGGTTACCGTAGTACAGGCTCTGCCTAGTTCGGGACCTGAAGACCTTGTGTGGATGTGGTCCCATATTATTATATTATTAATTAAACTAAGGGGTATCGTATTACCCAGTTATTGGGTTGATCAGGTCAGATAGGCAGTTGCTCCATGTAAAATACTGGTATTCAGCTGCATCCGGCTAGACTGGAAGCCGACCCCAGCCTAGTAGAGAAAGGCTAGGTAGATAATGATGAAGTTTCTTTCATTTAGGACCTAGGTGTGCGATAATATAGCTCAAAATTAAATCAACAAGGTTGGTAGCAAGGCCGACTCCACAGGAGCTTCGAAAGAAATGTAAGTAAACTCTAACTCAAGTCTCAAAGCATTTCTTTCAAATAAAGCAATTACAGGCACTTTTGAATTGTCGAGGGGTCGGTCAGTCAGATAAAGCTAGTTGCCCATTCCAAAGCGTAGTAGGTTCCTATGGAGAAGAACGGGCAAGAAAGTCCATGGACACCCTTAAATCAAAATATTGGTTACGTCATTCGTGTTGAAATTATACATGTGATAATGATGTAAAAAGACGTGCACATTAAAAGCGTCCGTAATAAAAGCATAATCAGCCTATACTGTTCCCACTGCTGGGACACAGGCCTCCTCTCGGTGAGAGAGAGTGGGTCGTAATCCACCACGCGGGCCCAGTGCGGATTGGTAGATGTCACGTGTCTTCTAATTTTAATAAAAAACCATTTATTAATTTAACAAACAACAACAAACCGTCATAAAAACAAAACAAAAAAAAATACAATTCAGAAGTTAAAATAGGTAAGCCGTGGCAGCTAAGAGATGACCAGTCCCTACTGACGGCGCCCGTCCACGAATATAACGTATGGATCAGGGGGAAGACCGTATTTTGGGCCGAAGTTACGGACGTTTCCTACTCTGTATCACTAACGAACATAAGATTAGTCCGGGGCCCGAACTAAAAATTAATGACAAAATGTTTAGACCATTGTCCTCACTCCCGATGTGTTTATGCCCGTCCAGAAAAGTTAATAAATCGGGAGTAGGGTTCACTTTTAAATATCGAACTACTTTCGAACGGGCCCGTATCCTCGTTGACGGACTTACATATAAGGCCCCCAGCACCATTCAGCTCAACCTTTTTCGAGTGAACTTAATGATCCAACACACACTCCACCAGCAGCGAGTCTTGCGTGAGCATCACATACTCTCAAACGCCATGGCACATTCAAGACAATGAACGTACCCAGTTAATGGTAGTCTTATAGTAGGTACATAGTGCTCACACATGTGCTATTGTGCATGTGTTAAAAGAAACCTAGATAAAGAAGGTAGGTAAAGGAAAGGTTTTCTTATACTTTTGACTCTATTCTACATACAAGCACGTAGCTATGTTTATATAATATTATAAAAAAAGTTTAATAAGTTTTCTACAATAGCGTTAAATATTTTCGTCAAAAAAAAAGACCGGAAAACAGCGTTTGGCCAAATTTTTTCACGAAAATCTACAAGAACAATTCACCTTATGATGCAGCTTCACTTGCTATCCACGTTATATCCTTATTTTCCTCCTTGGACTGTAGCTAGGGTACTTCTTTCAGAGTAATAGCAACCTTGTGTTGGAATGTTAGGGTTGTTTATTGGTTGTGATTAGAATAGGCCATCAACAACACGCATGATAAAAGCCAGCGGGGTACAAGTGATTAAAATAAGTACGGATTTAGGTGCGGTTGCCCTAATAGGGGGCACCACGCCCTATTCTGACCTGACGAACTTCACTACAATGTTTTGTGGTAACTACATTAGTGGAAGTATCGCTTTTAGGTACTTCTACCCCTCGAGCATTGAACCGAGTGAAAGAGAAAGCGATAACAACATGACTACGTAATTTAGACACTTTGTGTCATGTCATTCACGGGTTTCAGGCAGTCATTTGTTTTAAGTTAACCTTTTTTGACAGCTATTAAAAGATATAAACTCCGAAGGCTTCTAAAAAAACATTTCACTAAGGCGGCCCCAACACCTACAATAAGTTTGCGCAGTATTTATATTGCGCAATATGATTTAATCAGCGATTGCACTCAAACGATCCATTATTTTCACGGCAAAAATATGATTTAACGGAGCAACACCCGCGTACGCAGTATTTATCCTACCCGGTACACTTATAATATGGTTCATTAAAAATTAAACTCACTCAAAATTTTGTTCAATCATTGCGCAATCTTAAATATAAACCCTAAACGGTCATCAACTCATCTCATCACACTACCTGATATTGCGCAATATAACTGATCGTTTAGGGCCCGCCTAAGATTCTGTATCCTAATTGTTGTTGCGATCCTAAATGTTTCTGCTCGCAAAAAAAAACATATCATTTAATGAAATACCTGCATACACAATTCTACGTCTAACTTCACAATACGTCGCGGCTATGAAAAAGCCCTGAAACATTTTTCACGCTACGTTTTTCCACATTACGTTTCGTCGTGCTCATCTTCATTCAACAATGCTAACAAAAGCGTCGCCATTTTTATGACGTTAAAAAATCATTAGCACACCCCAACCCAAGGCAACGGAAAGTCCTATTCTGCCATCGTTGACATGCCAACTCGAGTGTTGCAAAAATAGAAAAATTATGCGTGTGGTTTAGTGAAAGCGGTGTGTTGGCATTTTAATATTCTTTTGTTTATTTAAACGATAAATGTTTATTTATTGTTAGGTTTAAAGGTCGAACGGAGTTAAAGACACTAATTTGACAAATGTGATCACAAAAAATACTAAAAATAGGGTCAATGGGTCGTTCTAGGGGCGGAGTTAGTTTAATGGTGTTGGTTTAGTTCTGGTGTGGTGTTTCTAACATTATCATAAACAAGGTAATTTCATGTAGATTACCTTGTTTATTTCGCCATTTCATACTAAACAACATTTCTAAACAAATCACATCTAACATACAACACAATTTCGGTATAAAATCTCATCTCAGTGCAATTTTATACGGGAATACCTTATCACATTACCTTATACCAGTGTTGCCACTATTACGACACAAAGAAGAGTTCACAAAGAAATTGTGGTAATGTTGCTGCATCTAATTCGTACCTAATTGGCTTTGCATTTAACTACGTTACCCGCTTTCGGGTAATTTTACTCGTGGTTGGAGCTTATAGTGTGTTTGTATCTGGCTCATTTAATTTATATGTGGAAAACACCTCGTCCTTTGTATTCAAATCTTTTGCAAGTTCCAAAATTATTTTGCTAGGTTTGGTAACGTAAGGTTTTAGTTTTTCTTTTGTTTTAACCCCGGTATAACGGAAGGAAAAGGGGGATTTTTTTGCCCAGCAGTGGGACACAATATAGGCAAACGATAAAAAAACCCCAGAATAAACAAATGTTACCATGACATTGAAATGCGACTACAGAAGCGAGTTACGATTATTTACCTTATTCATGGAGGGGCTCGTGGCTAAATGAGAACAGCCGCAAGGGTCGATCTATGGTTAAGCTACGCTTGCTGAGGTCAGCTCGTCGATGGGTGAGCATCCATTACATATGAACATGTCTGTTTGACCTGTGTCTGGGTGTTTATATGTATTTAAGTATGTATATCAGTCATCAGGTTACCGTAGTACAGGTTCTACCTAGTTCGGGACCTGAAGACCTTGTGTGGGTGTTGTCTCATAATAATTATTATTATTATATCGAGACCCCTCCGTGCCTCGGAAAGCACGTTAAGCCGTTGGTGCCGGCTGTCATTCTTGGATCTTTGACAGTCGATACGCGTCGTCAGATGCTCGATAGTCTGACCACCAGTCCTACCAAGGGCTATCGTGTTACCCCGTAAATGGTTTGTAGAGGTCAGATAGCCAGTCGCTCCATATAAAATACTACCTAGTATTCAGCTGCATCTGGTTAGACTGGAAGCCGACCCCAGCATACTTGGAAAAAGGCCAGGCAGATGATGATCACATCTGGTGATACAGGCCTTTTCATTTCCGAGAGATATCCATTCCTATTTAGGCAATACTATAAATCAGATTTAACCCCATCATCTATCATTGCATTATCTCCAAACAGTACAAGTTTCCCAATAAATAATACACTTGCCCATAACGCTAAATGTCATTGTGTTGTGTTCTTTTTGTGTCATTGTGTTCTTTCCTTTACGAAAGAGATGAGCAGGTAGGTGTTTTATTTTATCAATATCTTCTTCTTCCCCATATTATTACCCAAAGCATTGTCTTGCTTGTTTCCACTAGGACCTTTGACAAAATGACATCCTTTCATGCTTATTGTGCCAGCTCCATCCATAAATTTCATCTTACATACCTATAGATACAGTAGCTAGGCTAGTTAGTATAAGCTCAAACAATACGGGCAATCAAGAGTGATCGAGGCTCACGTAGATACCGATATCTGGCGATGCTGTGGGGTCACCGTCATTAATCACATCGGTACTGTTCGACCGCCCACTGGTGACATACGGGTTGATAGTTCAGCAAGTAAGTTGGTTATAACTAAGCTTTGGATTGCACTTTTTAGGTTCAGTGCAGAATACCTATGGAACATTGACCGAAGAATGAAAATGGCTGTACTTTCAAAGATACGACGATGATCTTCTCAGTAGGTAAGGAAAAAGAAGAATTGACTCCGTAGTAGATAAGGCAAAAGGTGGATCTAAGATTGTTTCAAAAGCTGATTCCATGTTAATTTTTTTAATGGGAATGGTAATTCTAGTTACAGTGGGAAGATTACCTTCATCACTGTCGCGGATCGTCATCTATAGTTTCAAGGTAAGTGAACAATTAATATAAATATAAAAAAATCCGCTATAGTTACGATTTCGTACTTTCTTAGCGATCTACTAGGCAAAGCAGGCCCTGCAGTCTCGACATAGTTAGCAATCGTTTTCGGTTGCTAAGTCCTAACAATCCAGATGTAAATGTTGATGTAAATGTTTGGTAGTCTCGACACTAAAATTTATCGGTTGTTACCTACCGGTACCTACCTAAAATACCGGTAACAACCGATAAATTTTAGTGTCGAGACCACCAAACATCGTTACATCTGGATTGTTAGGACTTAGCAACCGAAAACGATTGCTAACTATGTCGAGACTGCAGGGCCAGGAAGCAGTAAAGGTCAGCACCCTAATTTCGTAACACAGCGTCAATCACAATCCGAGAATTTTGGAGGATATTCCTAATCCATTGTTTCATAGGTTCAATAAATTCGTCAGCTCAATCACGTAAATAACGCAATGAACGTGGTTGAACTGTCAAAATGAATGAAAATGCGATCAGTTGTTATTTTAGAAAGAGAGAAGAATAAAAATATGTTTACCTATTTGCGGTAAACATGACGCAGAGAACGAACACAAACACAAAAAATACCAAGTTTGGGGAAAATATGCGTCACACCCACTCAAAATGACAATCGCTCAGCATAATGCTACGACCCTATGCGGGACAGAGCGCTGGTCAAGCGGTGCAGCAAACGCTAATATAAAATAACAAATAAGAAATGAAATAAATACACAATACCTAGATCAATACCCTACCTGTATTTTATCCTAGATCTAAGTGCATAAACAATTATTACTTATTTTATGTTTATTACGCAATTACCCCGCCAAGAGCAAGTACTATATTGTAGTGGCTATGTTGCAAATATCTTCAGTACATCAGTAAAATAACGTTGCTCCAATTGCTCTGTCTCGCTCGTGTGTCCGCAGCCGGGCACGCGTATCTGTGATCGACATTCCCTTGTGATTACTTTAACAAATCTGTCGGTAGATATAGCGAGTAGCTTAGGGAGCTATTAGTTGTTCCTGTTATCTCTTCAGATTTGTACCAATACTGGGTGACTCAAAATGACTCAAATGGCCCAAATATGGCATTAAAGTGAGTGGAATTTTTGGAAAATTATAAACATACATAGGTATTTATTTTCCAGCCGTTTAAGCGAACCTGCTTTCTTTAGGGGAAATAAAACATTCAGGACACAACTGTGTGTTATTAAATAAGCGGTCATATTGTTTGTCAACTCTACAAGCTCCCATATATATATATGATAAAAGTAAGTTGTTATAATTTAAGGAATTTCTACAACCATGCTCAAAAATTGAAACATTCAGTGCGTACTAACATATTTTTATTAAGTAAGTAATTAATAATTTTCACTCGTTCTCAAACGTTTTCAAATAAATAAAGTGCACCAAGAGATAGACACTGCGATAAAACTATATAAATTATAGAAAAACATTGTTCTTCCATTGTTAATTTAAAACACGATCATTTGTTACGTTCTTATGATTTATAGAATTATCTTCGGAAATTCTTACACCTTCTACACATTTTATAAATCACAAAGATAAGACATAATATTAATAAAAGTTATTTCTTCTTATTCGTAAGATAAGATTTACATTTTATCCCACATTCTTATGATAGCGCCGCAACGTCAACTTCAAGACGTTCGTGGTGCGCGTACCGAATTGTTATTATTTTTTTGGGTGGGAAATCATCAGATAACTCTTCCCGCTCTGGGTGGAGCGGGAGGGCGTGTCATACTCTTACAGACTAAAACCCACCCGTGTTCATTCAGTTGCCTGTGCCAGGGGCCACGGTCACCATCTAATTGTTATCTGCCCCTCGTCATGGAAGAAGACTTTCAGCCGCAGGACGTGGTGCTTCGTATCTTCCGCGGACAAGTACCACAGGACGGGACGAGGACAAGCTAGTGGAGTGCTGCTAACAGTTTTAAGCTATATTTATTAACACGAGTTTCGTTTTACACTTTATTTACCTATGTTAGTTTGTATAAATGTTATATTATTTATTTATTTTAAAATAAGAATGTAGGCTGTACCTACACAATACTTTCGTTTGTAGGGTTATTAATGGGGCTGACAACAAGTAAAGCGGACACTGTCGGACAGCATAAAAAAGAAAGAGAAGCGCGATGAAACAAAGCTAGTAATTTATTGCGAAAGGGTATCATTTAAGCTATTACCAATTGAATTAGTTTTGTGTTTCTTAAATAATAGGGTTTGTACTCCAAATAGTAGATCTGTCACCAAAATGTAGTCACCAAACAATGCAAAATCAGTTCCACAATAAATCACCTAAAATCCTGAGATATAAGGTCTAGTACCAAATAAATGTTTTTGTATGTATTATAATAGGTGTGTCCTAATAAGTATTTAAGCAAACTAATTTAAAGAGATCACCAATAGTAGTAGTTTTCTTATTCACCACGGATCGATTGATATACATAATATGTCGGCGGTAGGGCTTGGTCGACGGAGCCCCGCTTCGCGGGGCTCCTACTTCTGGGTGGTTTATAAAAAAATAACCACGAAGGGGATGGCGGGGTCTCTCGACCCCGCCATCCCCTTCTAACCTAACCTGTCCGAGTCGGGGTGCCCTAAAGTCCAGATTGCATCCAGTTTCTCCTGGTAATTTGTCTCGGGTATCATTTAAGCTATTACCAATTTAATTAGTTTTGTGTTTCTTAAATAATAGGGTTTGTCCTCCAAATAGTAGATCTGTCACCAAAATGTAGTCACCAAACAATGCAAAATCAGTTCCACAATAAATCACCTACAATCCTGAGATATCAACCTGGGAACAATTTTTGTTTATCTGAGAACGAAAATATTTCGTGGCGTTAGATCTATTTATTAGGTGATACAACTTGATGACAAATATAAATTTTGGTGATAGAAAATATAGTTCCCATTGCGAAATATGAAGCAATTCTCAATTTACAAAAAATCTATTGATCGGACTAAAAAATTAAAACACTATCACGTTAATATGTTGCTCGAATATCAATCTGAAAAAAAAACAGAGTGATTGCATGTTTATTAGTATGGTTTTTAATCGTTACAAGAAATTTTTAGAGGTTACTTCGTGACATTTTTCTATCGTACCAAATTAATTGTATTATGATAAATGCTAAACGGTTTTATTTCTGTAAGTAGGTTTGTACAAACACTTTTACACGTCAATCATACTTATTTTAAACTAGATGAGGCCGGCGGCGGCGTTTCCTATCTGACTAATCTGAGAAGAAAGTTGTGTTGCTATATTTTCAACACACTTAGCATAATTATATCCTGATGAATACCATATATTTTTCTGATTTTGTTTACTGCAGTGGATCATATACTTTTAGGCATTATAAAACTTGCGTTTTGGTCATGTATGTTTGATAACATACATTCACGCCTTGTTCTCATACGGGTTGGCAGAAACTACGGATCCCCACCTGCTACGATCGTGCATACCTACTCCTTTTGTTTCGTGTTCTTAATTGAAAGTTAAGGCTCCTGTAAACCGGCGCGACACGCGACGCGACGCAAAAGCACGGCTATGTCGCACGACGAGCGGTGCCTTTGTGTCGCGTGCGATTGGCGTCGCGTGTCGCGCCTGGTTGTAGGATCCTTTATCCATTTATAGAAATTATATCTTGCATGCATCGTCAGTATGGTTCAGCTGAACGTATTTGCTATTTATTTATAACTAGCTTATGTCAGGGAAATTAATTGTTAATCAAACTGGCTTCCAACTTCCAACACAATTGTTATTCTTTGGCATGTGTAACAAATGGCTATGGCAATGGCACCGAAAAATGAATTAGTATGTCACTTTGCTTATCAATTAAGTTCCCTGACAGTACAATGTGAGAAGAAAAGTCAGAAAAATTGCCATTTTCCTATTTAAAGCTCACCTAAGTTGCAATGCAGGTTTCGTCTACTTTAGACTGCGATTCAGTCAGTCACGAAACGTTTCTTAGATAAAAAGATCATAACAATTTCCTAAAATTGAAATCTCATTTCATTCCCCAGATAAGCATAAAACTATCTAAAGGACTAAAATCGAACACCACAATTTTTTATGTTTCGGCCCGATAGTTCCATTTTTAAAAGTTCGACAACACTAGATAAGCCCTGTAGACGAGCATAAATCATTTTTACGGCGCCTATGGCCTCCCTTGTCTATGCGGCAGGCTTTCACGGGCCGTGAATAGTCCTCTTTATGCTTCACTTGTTGTACAACTACACTGATAACTTGGAGGCTATACTGACACCTAATGGCTTAAAGATAAGGGTGTTTGTTGCGTGAGCTATTTTTGTATGTTATGTTAAGTGATGTTCACCCCGAAATGCCTAAACAGGGTCTATAAATATCGCATGCATGCTTGTGTATGGTGTGACTTATCGATTTAATCTTTATTGTTTACGAAGGGGGTTTCTGACACATTTAAATAATTGGAACTTAATACAATTTGATATAGTCGCATGCATATGACGTCATTATCTTGACCGAGACCTGGTTGAGGCTAGACATATCTGATAACGAATTTATTGATCAACGCTATTTGGTGTTCAGATGTGATCGTAACCGTTTACTCACCAACAAAAAGGATGGCGGTGGTGTCCTTATAGCCGTATCTAAAGAACTAAATCCCTCTTGTATTTCATTTTTGCCCCCGTTGACCTTGCCCGAACATGTAATAGTTAAAGTTCCCGCGAGAGGCAATAAATATCATGTAATCTGTGCTACTTACATACCCCCTAACGCTGTTGATGATACATACTTAAGTTTTCTAAATTCCCTGTCAGTGTTGTGTGATGACTCTTCTATAGAAAACATTATCTTAACTGGTGACTTTAATTTACCCTCACTTGCTTGGGCAAAAAAGTTATCATACATGGAATATGATGTGAATAACAAACTGACAAACATAACTCGCTTTTTATCAAATTTCTGTTCACAACATGTTATGAGACAATATAACCATTTTTTTAATTCTAGCGGACGCATCTTAGACTTACTTTTTTGTAATACTCATGCAGTCACATTCTCTCCTGATGTCCCCCTTTTACCTGTTGACAACTATCATCCAGCCTTCTATGTACACATTTCTTTCTCTCACCCCACACATATTCCTAAACGTACCGTTGACAACAAACTAAATTATCACAAAGCTAACTATAGCAAAATAAATACTGATATTAGTGACGTGGATTGGAATGCCTTACTTGGTAATTTAACAGCTTGTGAATCTGTTTCTATATTCTATGAAAGGCTGTATGAAATTATAAAATCACATACACCCACATGTCGACCTAAAAATGTTAATTTCCCCAATTGGTTCTCCAAGTCTCTCATATACACCTACAAAAAGAAAACTCAAGCCTGGGTTAGGTGGAAGAAGTATGGGAATTTATGTGACTATGAGGTATTCTCGAGTAACAGGAAAAAATTTAAAAGAGTGGCTGACAGTTGCTATAGTAAATATATTAATGCAATTGAAGACAGTGTTGCTACCAATACTAAAATATTTTGGACGTACGTCGCTAGCCGTAAAACCACAAATAAAATTCCATCCACGATTCATTACAATCAAAGTTCATCCAATGATCCTATTACTATTTGCAACTTGTTTGCTACATTTTTCCAGTCTGCTTATGAGCCCTCAACATTTGACTATAACTCGTGGGAACCACCATCTATAAATGCTGACCACGATGTCTTCCTATGCAAAATGCAACTGTCTCTTGATGAAATACAGAAGGAATTAAAATCACTTGATGCAACCAAGGGTCCTGGGCCTGATGGGATTCCTTCGGTTTTCCTGAAAAACACGTGTGATACATTATGCCATCCTTTGTTTATATTATTTAATAAATGTTTGTCATGTGGTATTTTCCCTGAGGTTTGGAAACATGCAAATATTGTACCTGTTCATAAGAGTGGTTCTAAGCATGATGTCGCGACCTATCGACCTATCTCTATACTATCTGCTTTCTCCAAGCTATTTGAGAGACTGGTACATAATAAACTATATCCTGCTATTCGCGTTGTTTTAATAAAAGAACAGCATGGCTTTGTTAAAGACAGATCTTGCATTAGCAATCTCCTCGTTTTCACGTCCCAGCTGTTTGATAGTCTCGATAATAGACAGCAGATTGATGCGGTTTACACAGATTTTCAGAAGGCATTCGATAAACTTGACCACACACTACTACTTAATAAAATTGCTTACAACGGAATCAGAGGGGACCTTTTACGGTGGTTTATATCTTACATAACTAACAGAACACAAAAGGTGGTTGTTAATGGCTTTGAATCTGGCTCTTTTCGGGTCACCTCCGGTGTACCACAAGGTTCCATTTTGGGCCCTTTATTATTTATTTTATACATTAATGACATAAAACACTGTTTTCAAAATTCAAAATTTCTTCTCTACGCGGACGATTTAAAGGTCTATAAAATTATTTCTGATAAAGTCGATTGTTTTAACTTTCAGCAGGATTTAGATCGTTTCTCCAGCTACTGCTTTTCGAATAAGCTTTACCTAAGTCTTCCAAAGTGTCATGTTATAACATTTACCAAAAAGAAAAATATTACTGAGTTCAACTATCGTCTTGCAAATACGCCAATTAGTAAAGTAGGTTCTCTCCGCGATCTTGGTGTTCTGCTAGATTCGAAGCTGCATCTGGACGTCCATGTAGAAAAAATTGTTAACAAAGCCTACCAAATGTTTGGTTTTGTAATGAGATCTTCCAGGGATTTTCGTCGACCTTCTACCTTTTTACACTTATACAAGTCAATAATTAGGCCTCAGTTAGAGTTTGCAGTACCTATTTGGAACCCTTTTTACGTGAAATATAGTGAAAGATTAGAACTAGTACAACGTAAATACCTTCGTGCTTTGAATTTTAGATGCTATCGGAATAAAATGTCATACCACTTACTTCTTAAAAAGTATGATCTCCTGACCTTAAAATCAAGACGGAAACTTCTGGAAGTGATGACTTTGTTTAATGTGTGCCGCAATCATTTTGATTGTCCGGACTTAGTTAGGAGTCTTTGTTACCTGGTTCCTCGAACAGTTCATCTACGTGAGGTACGCACTCGGCGTCTATTTGCTACTGGCCTCTGTAAGACCAACGCTGGCTCGCGTTCGCCACTACATCGTTTGGTTGAGACATATAACAACGAGTTCAACTCAATCGACATTCTTTTTCTTACTAAAAATGCATTTAGGAATCAAATCCAAGCAACCCTAAAGGATCAGCAAAGTAATTTTAATAACGCAATGCTTAATAATGTACGCACGCAAAATTAGTATCCGTTGTTTATTTATTTTTTTTATTTTATAAATTGGAAAAAAAAAACAGATATCAGTTTTGGGACAATTGACTGTTGTTAATTCAAATTTTATTTGTGTTTCGAATTGACGTATTTCATGTTAAACAAATATCAACTTTATTTTAATGAAAATTAGTTTGATTTCAGAGTGAATAGCACTATTGAGAAAGTTTTTTTTTTATAAAAATTATATAAAAATGTTTAAAGCTGTAGCGTAAACTGAACCTTGTTATGTAGGAATTAAGGTTATTTTTCCATAAGCTTATATTTGTTTACATTTTTGGCGCAAATGTCGCGATTCTAATTTATATAATGTATTGTATCTGTGTTACTAGCTAGTTATAAATACCTCAAATTGTAATCTGTGGAGAACGTAGTGGGTAGCATAATCGTTTAAAGATGTTTGAATTTAAGTTATTATGACTATTTGTTATTGTGCTACTGTTTGTTCTTCCTTAAATAAATAAATAAATAAATAAATAAATAGCTAAATGGTGTTAAATAAATGATAAATGATTTTATTTCTGTAAGTAGGTTTGAACAAACACTTTTACACGTCAATCATATTTTTTTTAAACTAGATGGGGTCGGCGTTTCCTATCTGATTACTCTGAGAAGAAAGGCCGAAACAAACTCAGAGGTCACAGTCTCTTTTAAAGTCCAGACAAAATCTTAGTCAGGTCATGTGAAAGCTATGTAGATCGGTGTCTGCAATGGTCTTTTGAGGAATGAACCAAAAATGAAAAATACAAAAATAAATCAATGACCGACATAGTTCTCACATTCACAATAATTAGAATAATATTATAATAATCTTTGAGGACCATGTAGATTTGTGTCTGAAATGGTCTTTTGAGGAAAGAACCACACAGATTGAGTGGACCTGTCCAGTCAGTGCACGCGTTATTCTACAACATACAAATAACATAACATCACGCCAGTAATCTCCGCAAGGCTAGGCAAAGATGTAGCCTGTACCTATAGTACACCCACATTTCGTCAAAGGCGAGCCAAGTTCCACCAACTGGGCACAAGTCCAGACTCGGGGCTGCTATTTAGAAATTCCTGATAATAAAACCTAACAACATTCACATAATCAGCCTATAATGTTCCCACTGCTGGGACACGGGACTCCTCTCTGTTAGAGGAAGTGGGCCGTAAGCCGTAATCCACCACGCGGGCCCAGCGCGGGTCGGTAGATGTCACATGTCTTCGAATTTTTGGTTCTAGGACATGCCGGTTTCTTTACGATGTTTTCCTTCACTGTTTTGAGAGCAGTGGCGATGTAATAATTTACACAAAGTGAACTTGTGCCTACTCGGGATCGAACCCACGACCTACAACTCGGTGAGACGCGGCCGTTACCACTGGGTCACCACTGCTCTAACAATAACACTTATTTACAAATAATTCGACATAATAATGTAAAACAAAGACACTACTAAGTGGTTTATAAATATTTCGTTCCAATTTCGCCCTAATCTCCTTTAGTTAACGTAATCGAATGTTTCGCGAAATTATTTTTTTTTTACGTTTTATTCAATTTGCAGGTCAGCATTAGGTTGTAGGTTGATCTAAATATGATTTGCGGCCGTAACGAGTATGTATTAACAGAATTATTATCATTAAAATAAGCAATTCAATCCTCTTTCATATTGCCCTATAATATGACTATTTCATGACATCATAACATTTGAGGTCAATTCTAAGTTAGAGGGCTGTATTGCTTATTTTAATGATTATAATTCTGTTAATACATACTTGTTACGGCCGCGAATTATATTTTGATCAACATACAACATAATACTGACCTGCAAATTGAAAAAAAACTAAAGAAAATTTGAATTTCGCGGGTTATCTGGCGCTTTCGCCTTAAATGGATGCTTAACTGGGACAAATATTGGAAACTATATACAGAACTTAACACAAACTGACTCCCTAGAGCAGAGTACTCTGTGAAACCTAAATTGCAAGAAGCTATGTACAGTCAGCGTCACGATGTGAGTACCCCCTTCAAAGTTAATTTTAATACAACTGGGGTACCCAATTGATGCAGCCCACCGTACCTACGCAATAATCTGAAGATCGTATCTAATAGCCTTCAGTACATAGCCCGTTGGGTATTGCTGTGTCTGCAAGCATTGTTAACTAAAGTTTCGATGTAAAGCGGAATTTACTTGATACCACAAAGGCCGCAACGAAAATACTTCGATGTTTAAAAATGATTCGAAGCTGAATGAATGAATGAATTGAAAAATGAATGAAAACTAACAGTTAATTTCAGCTATCAGGCTGCTCACACACAGATTAATAACAAACATAGATATTCAGGTACACCCACGTTTAATCCGAACGTTTTGTTTAAAAAATCATAGCCTTTGTTTGTAACCAGCTTAATTAGGACTAGGAGTACACGAAATATCGGTTTTAAGTAAAACAAGGAAGGGGTTACAGGGATCAATTCAAATTGGTTAACTCACAATCGCAGTCGCAGATACGAGCTCGCAGCTACTGCGCGACACCCTGTATATTTGTTTAGGATACATCCCTCTTTATTTACACATCCATTTAAACACCGCAAAATGTACTTTAATCGTTGAGGCATACGTTTCAAAATCGATTGGAAGCTGTTCTCGTATGGTGCGGTAGAGGCTGTATAAGTTAAAGGTATGCACGGATAAACAAAAGGGTTTATTGACCTTGGCTTTCGGCCAGATTTGGGAACAGGCATATTAGGAGCATCGGGATAATCCCAGTTAAGTTTAGTTGCTCAGCAGTCTACCTGATTGTATTGTGATACTAGATTAACAGTGGTTGAGTGTGCAAACGAATAATCCTGTCTAAAGTGAGAATTAAATACCTATAAGGCACTTTAGGCTGGCAGTGGTCGTTTATTCTATATAATAATAGTCTTGAGAACTTATAATAGAGCAGGGATCGTGAACATGTGAAAAGTAAAAATTGCAATCCAAAGCAGAAACATAACCAATTATTATTGATAGCCTTTGTTGTCTTAGCTTAAAATAAATAACGACCACCTATCTAGGTAAAATTATACATACAACTAAAATAAATAACGACCATCTATTTAAGTAAATGATACATACAACTAAAATAAACAACGACCATCTATTTAAGTAAATGATACATACAACTAAAATAAATAACGACCATCTATTTAAGTAAATGATACATACAACTAAAATAAATAACGACCATCTATTTAAGTAAATGATATATACAACTAAAATAAATAACGACCATCTATCTAAGTAAAATGATACATACAACTAAAATAAATAATGACCATCTATCTAGGTAAAATTATACATACAACTAAAATAAATAACGACCATCTATTTAAGTAAATGATACATACAACTAAAATAAATAACGACCATCTATTTAAGTAAATGATACATACAACTAAAATAAAAATATCGTGAGGCCCTGAAAGTTTGTTCACGTTCTTTATCTCGTCTCGTTGGCCCTACTTTAAATACTTTTTAGTTCACAAACTTCTGCTTAAAAAGTTTCTTGATAAAATCGCAATGTGCAAAAGTTTTACCTATTGTTATTTTCCAGTAGGTACCTCCAATTACACGTTTTGTTTCCTGAAAAAAATCGCCTCGCGTCCTCTTCGCTCCCCTATAAGTGATTTCATTAAAGTACCCTTGCCTTGGTCATTTCCATTGGTGTAGGTACAATTTATATACAATGATAATACAGAAGCCTTGTTCTGATTCCTGGGAATTTGAAAACTATTAAATTAGCATTATAATGTTTACTTTTACTATGACGTGCTTTGTTTACCATTATAACCTTGCAATTAAAGTTCTCACTGTATTAAAACATTGCCTTTTAACAGTCAAATAAATCTTCTTAAATGACTTCATACGTACTACATTAAATACTCTTAATAATCACTTACTTACTAACTTACTCTTAATAATCTTTATTAAGCAATTAAAAATGATTGTGTTTGTAATGTGTGAATAAGTAAAATAAGACAATAATTGTCTTGGTTGCCTTTTGTTAAAGTAATGGCAAAGGCAAAACGCTTTTAATTAACAGCAATATTATAATAAAGATTTCGCGTTTTAGCGTGGCAATAGTGGTCATTGCCATTTCCCTAATTCTATAGGAACCCAAAAAATAAACTATGTATGGTTTTTCGTTATTGGAACGTGTTGAAAATTACTATAGATATTGATTCAAGACGTTAACGGACTTTATTCCAGATTTGAAATTAAAAAAAAACTAAAAAATGTAGGTGGTTCAGTGACCGGTATTGCCATGATAAAACGCGTCAACTAATAACAACTAAGCCCCAGTCCAAATAATTATTTGTGCAAAACTGTGCAGGACTATTTTAATTTCAGCCATCAAGTAGGTAACAATAAATTATTTTCTTTAATTAATTTCACCGCACCGCCTCGCCCAAATTTTCCAAACAACGTTGTTTACAAAACCAAAATGGCGGCGTTGTCAAGGTACACCGCATTACGTAAACGCAATTTAAAATTCACGCCTGTAAAAACAGCTTTCATCTCTTTAATGTAATCCGTCTGAGATAACTAAGTGACACCCTTCTAAGTACATAGGTACCCTTCGTAGCCTTTTAAATAATAAATTTACTTCTAAACCGAGTAAAGATGACTTCGTTATGTCACTAAGTTTAACGCGCATTTTGTAAATGTGGTTAAAAACGCCTAAATTGTATTTTCATGTCGAGAAAATTGGTTTCGGGCGACGTAAACTGTGAAATTATCATATTTGGATAAAATGACAATTATCTTTTTGACGAGTTTATATTGATTGTGTTTGGTGTCAGATATTAATTTGGCTAATGCGATCGGTCTCGCTACTAATCGGCTTAAACGCTCGAAATTGTTACAATAATTTCGGTATAATATCCACGCTGTTTGTTTTGATTGTTACAGATAACACCCAAAATAGTCCCTTACAGTATTGCATGGATAAACAAGGCACGATTACCCATTTCTAATTAAATATTCATTCGCACATTATACAAGGCGTACAACACTTTTATCCGCGAAGCTACGTCAAAGGCTCGATGCGTGGAGTTAATTTCGTCGCGCGACTTTGTGATGCTAATGTGCACCTACCTTCATGACAGACAAACGCGTGTATATTGGTCTTGCCACGAGACAAATTAGAAGCAGTTCTATTAGAACAAAACCATGAGAGTGAGTGGGGAAGCAGAGATGCACAACATGAGACGTAGGATTCATTACGCTTAGTAGGATAGGAGATGGAGCAACTAACTTGGCTCAACTCATTCGATGTATTAGTTAAGAGGGGCAATTCCCGTATTTTTAATAACGTTCGCATTCTAATCTCAGTCTCAATCTGTCAAAAATGGTATAGCGTTTACCTAATTTACATTTGACTGTCGATGAGATGAGATTTTAATTTTGAACGTTTTTAACCGTAATTAAAAACGTTCAAAATTAAATGAAATTTCGAATTGGTCTTCAGGTTCAAATTGAACTGCCAAGCTTGCGGGAAAGCCCGAAAGGGTTACCGTGGCCCCTGGCACAGGCAACTGAATGAACACGGGTGGGTTTTAGTCAGTAAGAGTCTAACACGCCCTCCCGCTCCGCCCAGAGCGGGAGAAGTTATTTGATGATTTCCCACACTCAAAAAAAAAGGTTCATATTGAAATATAGTCTGGTCCCATTAAGGTTATGAGCTTTGTGTGGTATTATTATGAACAGGACCGAATATAATACATGTTTAGGGTAGGTATCTTAGCACTTTAGCAGTTCAGTTTTTTATTTTATTTTGATCATTGTTGCATCACTACTAATCAATATCTCATTATCAAAGACCTTTATAAATTATCGTGAAATATTATTTAACAATTGAAAGTTCTCACTGTACCTACCTGAAATACACATCAGTTACTTTCATCCGTCAGGCCAAGGACTGTTCACGTAGCGGTATTCAAGGGTCAGTTCATTTTCACTGATGAACTTTACAGTAGACATGTTTCTCGGTGCAGCTTTACACTCGGTATAAGGTTAAAAATATCAACATTCTACAGTGTTTTATTACATGGAATGCAATTGTGAACGGAAGAGTTTATATGAGCGTCGATTTTAATTGCACCGTTACGGTGGCGGTGTGAACAGAAATAATCCTATTTGTAGTATAAAACCACTCGATACCGAACTACTGGGAACTTACACGTATACTTACATAGTTTTTAATTGCAGTTTATTCCTGTACTGCCTTAATGAACCAGTATTGTAATGATAAACATTTTATGCTAAAAGAATTGCGACTTTTTGCACGTCCTATGCCGCAGACGATCAAACAGTGAGTGAGTATTTTAATCAAAAGTTCTTTTTTTAAAAGGTTTTTTGTTTTTAAAGAGGACATCGCCGTCCAATTAAGCATAAAGCATTCAGCCTTTAGGACGAGGGTATATTAGTGTTTGTCACGAAACTCTACAAAGGTTTATTTTATTAGTTAATTTAACATAACGCAGCTTTTTGCTGTGATTACTGGCGTAAGGGAAAAATTGTTGTATTCAGACGCCATGACGCAGAAAGTGACAGTAATAGAAGATTATAATGAGGTTGTTACGTTTTTAGGGATTTCAGATATTATTTAAAATAATATGACGGCACGGTTGGCGCAGCTGCTGCGTTACGTGTCGCGGGTTCGATCCCCGCACGGAACAAATATTTGTATGACCTGCAAGTAGTTGTTCCGGGTCTGGCTGTTTGTGTATGTGAGTTTAAATGTTTGTAAACGCACCCACGATACAGGAGAAATTCCTAGTGTGGGGCAACGTTGTTTAAAAAAAAAATAACTTACTGCTATGGTAGACGTAAGTTTCGCGCTTCCGTAAGTATAAGTCTTGAGTATCTACACCAATGAAAGATTGAAATAAGTAACTACTTAGCATTATTAAAAGCACATTTGTCAGATATAAAAAAAAGCAAACGTTGGAAATTGAACAAGCCTTACTGCTTAATTACCCTACACATGAAAATAAGAAAATTAAAACTAAAAGTTCAAAATTTCCGAGATTATTGGTGCTCTTCTTTTTTAACCGACTTCAAAAAAGGAGGAGGTTCTCTATTCGACTGTATGTTTTTTTTTGTATGTTTATTATAATTTGATTTTGATGATTCTTTTTCTGTTTGTCTTTAAATATAATTCAGAGCTTCTTTTTTCAAACAATTTTAATAGCCTGAAAACGAGGAAGATTAGTCAGCTAGCACACTTGGCACAATTCCTTCGCCCCAAATGAAGCGAACCCATACGTTATAAAATGCGAACGCATACGAATCATTGTCTGACGAGCAATCAATCTTACGCCAGACGCCTGCTAGACAATGTTCCACAAAAGAAAGACAAGAGAAAGTACATCAATCAGATTTTTTTTTGTACAGAAACATTATAGAACTAATTACGAATTTAATTAAATCTATTGAGATAAATGTTTTACGCTAAAATTAACTGTGCTGCAAAAACAAGCACCTTTAAAAAAAAACTAAACCTTTCAGTTATTTTAGCTCAATCTTAGATTTGATGCCACTGCATCAGACTGCTTGAAAAGTGATCTTGTTTTGAACTTTTTAGTTGCAGTCGGGCTTTTTTAAATCTGTATAATCTCTAGAATTACCGGACGGACTTGAAAAAATCTTTTTGCATTTGATAGCCGAATTCTTGAGGAAGGCTATAGGTTATGTAACGTTACGCTACGACCCTTAGGAGCCGAGCAAAAAGAAAAAAAAGTTAGAAAGAACGCTAAGCGAAAACGTAGTGATAGCGCGGGCAGGTGATGCGATGTGACGGGGTGGGTCGGGGGCACGAGAAGTTTCACGCGGACGAAGTCGCAGGCAGAAGCTAGTTTATTTATTTATTTATACAGGGTTACTGGTAACTCGACGTATTCCTTGCAGGACGTCATAGTAGGGTTAAAATGCAACAATTTAAGCCAATTTTATTTTATAAATTTTTTTGATCACTAGACAACATTTTGTATGAAGTAACAGCAAAAATCACAAAAAATTAAATGTTTGTTTAGTGATATTTGCCAAGGTTTCCGGCATTTTTGAACTTTTAATTATGAACAAAGATCTGCTAACGGCATCAACTATGATATTAGATAAGTTAAATTTCAGTACAGTCGCGCTGTAAATCATTTTTAAATTGGCTCCAAATGATTTAATCTGGGATTTTTCATAAAAATACTGAAAAAGTAACTAACTCAAAAACTACTGAACTTCGGTAGAATATTTGGTGGCTTAATTGGTTGCATTTTAACCCTACTTTGACGTCGTGCAAGGAATACGTCGAGTTACCAGTAACCCTGTATACAGCGTGGCGCTGCAATGGTGACCTTAATTTAACACACATATACGTTTTCACATTTTCGTTTCATGACAATTTTTTATTTCCATTAAACGTTATTATTTACAGATTTATTAAAGAATTTAGGAAATAGCATCTTAGAGCAACCTGTACTTAAAGAACTGTCGCGCAGCGGTCATTTCCCTCGGTCACGGATCATAACTTCGCATCAATGAAATTAAAACGAATAAGCAATACTATTAGGATGAAACAAATGCAGAGAGTAGGCGAATTTAAGGAAATTTCCTTTGTTGGCGAGCAGCGCAGGCGACGCGCGCTCTCCCTTCCACCCACCCGCCGCACTGAACACGAATTCTTTTTTTGCTTTTCTAGTGCTAGTCGAACCCGTGTCCTTGACGCACTTATTTACACTAGTGCGCATAATTACGTCGCGAAAAAGACTCTTAGCTATTGTTTTATTTATTTCTTTTTGTGTAATTAGGATAGTAATTAGATCATGGTACTGCGATAAAGACACTTTGATTGGTTTTCGTTTTCTTATCTAGTAGGTACGTTTACACCTCTTGCGATACTGACGCATTTATTTGTGCTATTAGTGCTTGTGTAAACTTATGATCGTGATGGCAGTGATTAGTGATGACAGTTATTACTAATAGTAACAAGAGAGGGTGATGTGATAAGTGTTTGTACCACTTGCGCCGCTCGGTTTCTTTGATAATATGCCGTCAAAGAATCGGACCGATCACGAGTAGGTACAAGACGCGACGCGCGGTTGCCAGCCCGCGAACCGACATATTGCCGCTCCGAGTTAACGTAAGCGAGCTAGGTAAGTAATTTCATGAATGAATTTTTGCAAGGGTGATCCCAATTTTAATGACTTTTTTATTATTTAGTTTGTTTGAAAAATTTTTTTTTTCAGTTTACGTATTATTTTAACCTATCAATATTTATATGGTTAATGGGCACTAGCCCTACCCGTGTATTAAATTAAAGTCACCATTGTCGCGCCACGTTGTATACTTTATTGTACAACAGAAAATACATATGTATATACAGAAAATACATATTATACAGAATACTTATACACAAAAACATATGTTTTATAATTTTGAAATCATCTTCTCAGGTCCTTTACTTTGATACCCCGCATGGTGATGTTACTATTTTTTTTATCAAAACCTCACTTATTGTTGTCTAACAACCGCCATTTTGATTTTATAAAAACAAAACCTAGCCTATAACCATTGCTCTACATAGAAGAGTCGATCGACACTTCATGTATTAGAAGCCATGCAGACGTTTGGATGCATAGAGAGTCCCACATACAAATACCTATACAAAGACCCTGTCCTTGCTGTCGCGCAGTTGGATAGAAAACATCACATTATAATTTTCTAAAACCACATTTGGATTAAGTAAATGAATACATTATATTTCAGTCCTCACGTAAAACGTTCATACAATGTTTTAGAACATTAGGGCACGCACACACGGCGCGGTCAGAGCGCACCGGCGCCGGCGGCGGCGCCGCATCCGCTCCGCCTCCGTCCGCTTCCGGAATTCGCGCCAGATGCAATGTGTAACGTCCTCTCCCATTTAAAATAGTGGTAAGCTGTATATGAAATAGAAAACCTAGAACTATACAGGGTGTTTTTGACAGCCCTCCACAAAAACACAGGATTGATTCAGCTCCTTATTCTGAATCATATCCCACTGGAAATTTTCTCAGGAAAAAAAAATTATGCCGTAACGTAATAAAAGACGCGGCACAGGTGCGCCGGGGAGCGCGCGGGAGGCGGGGGCAGCCTCGCTCAAGCTCGCTGCGCTGCCGTCCGCTACGTGCGTTTTGCCACGGTAACGATACATTGCGTGTGAGGTAAGTGATCACGATGTCCCCCCATAAAACAAATGTGGTTTTTTGGATTCCCTTAATGTTCCTGAAAGAATTTCATGTACCGGTCATCTTAATATGATGTACTGAAGCCACCCTATCAGTTTGCGGAGGGCTGTCAAAACCACCCTGTATGTAGAAAAGCTTTGTGTGGAAGTGGAAATTAAATATGAAATACAATGTGTTAATGTTCAGTTGTGACTTAGTAAATTCGAATTTAGCGTTAAGTAACTGTATTACTTCACGACGACTGCAGATAGTTTGGTCCTACGATCGTCCAACGATTATCTAACCTGCAGAAGACATCTTTGGTCCTAACATCCGTAACTCATCCACTACTTATTTCTTTTATATTTCTTTTTTGTTCTTCTCTTTGATCCTATCATCTATAGCTTTTGAGCGTAGTGTCTAGTGTCCTATCATCATTATTTCAACCTATATGATATAGGCGTCTACAGCTAGACATGGAGCTTTTCATAGACAGTTTTACTTAGGTATGTACAAATAGCATCTGTACTAAAATCCGCCGAAGAAAAAAACGAAGGAAATATTGAAACAATTGTGAAATGCGACATTCTACATTCACCCCCCTTGTTAGATCCGTTGGCGGAGTCTTCGCTCCACAAATGTCAACCTTCGTAAAACATGTTAGAGCTGCAATCGCTAACCGCTGAAATACTTAGGTCCTTTAGAGTAGTAATGGGTTGGCTAAGATCAAGACTCATCCTCTAAATAATCCGTGCCACTAGCAAGTGCATTCGTGGCACAAGGCAATGGCCAAGTTATTTGGCTTAGACGATGGAGCAGCCCGACCTAGATAAGACAGACGTGGACACGGCCGAGGAACTGAAAAGACTTCGATTGCAATAAATAGCGACATACACATATACATGACAATAATAATAATATGAATAGCGACATATACATGAGCTTATATTTAAAAAAACAAATAATGTGACAGTACTGCTTATAGATAAACATAGATTGTTTTGTATTGTATTTTATTAATGTACAATGCCAAGGGCAAAAAAGCTGTCAACCATAAATACCATACCATGAAATCAGTCCACCCAAGGAACATAGTTAAGTATCTAAGCTTTGGCCATTTCTACCCACACCAATGAAACGGAAAGCCCGCTCTCCAAAACCGTAAATATAACCAAACTTCACAGTAGCACCAGTTATTGTTTTACCAGTTCGAACAAAAATTGCCGTAGCACCGAACGGCAATGTTCTAAGATTCATAGCAAGTTGGCCGAATGTCTTAGTCAGCAGCACAAAGGCTGAATGACACACGTCTAGACGAGGCATAAACTTTGTAGACGACATAATTATAATATGTATATAGTTCCTCGTCAATAAATACGGTAGTTACTAGCAATGGGTAAGAGTAACGACGGTAGAATAAACAAAGTGTAAATAGTAGGTGAATAATACTGTAAGAGGTGAGAAATCGAAGAGTGAAAAAGAAACACATACAAAATATCACGAAATCCCTGATAGGTAGTTGGGTTAGTCAATAACAACGTTATAGCCATACGCTATGGACATAATTAAAAGAACTTAAGCCAACAAAATAATTATAATCATGGGTGATGTTTTTTTTTTTTTATTTGGAGATTTTTGTAAAATTTTGGGTAAATATCAAGAAACCCTTGAAATTAAAATATCTCGCAAAATATTGAATATCGGCCATACATCGGGGGTTCAATTTGTTGCTTTTTGGCCCCCCTATCAGCTCCTGACGGATATACGTCGAATTACAAGTAACCCTGTATATACTTCATACATTGATCAATTATTAGAAGTGGGATATTTCAGATAAAAAAAAACAACTTTAGCAACACAAACTTTTCACAAAAAAAAAACTAGAACATGTGAAACAAACCTAGGCGAAAAAAATCTCAACAACCTAACTACATTATCCAATATACATTATGATGTATCATCCCAGAACTTCATTGCAATAGTCATTTCCCGTTTCCAGTGTCGAACGAGCATAAACTGTTGGCTATTTTCATTTGATACCATTCAGCTGTCAGCGGGCTCAGTCTACACACAAAATACTTGAATTAGACGTGCATTGTGCGAACAAATTGCCAATGGACCGTGTTCAGAGCTACTCCGAATTCCGATGTTTTGTTGGGTCCCAGATGCGTTTTTGTTAAAACGGGTGCATCATTCTTTGGGAACGTAATTGGGTCATTAATTGCAGTTTTTTGATTGAATACTTTTTAGTAATCAACGGTTAATTTGTCTTTTGTTTCTTTTCTTGAGAACTCGTTGAACAAGTTGAGCATAGCTTGTAATAATGCTTCTTTTGAACAATGGGAAGTGTGCTTGAAGCAGAGCATTCATTTGTTTTTTTTTGGTTATTTGTACCAATCACTTCTATAAACAGTATCATTATACCATCAGTGGTTCCTCGCTTAATTAATTGTAATACTATAATATTATCTTCGTACCTAAGCGTTGCATTATTTTTTATCAGTGTGGTACATAAAAGATTCCACCTTTACATTGAGTAATATATTAAATCCATCTTTCCCTCTTCTGCTGCGCTGATGCACCTTGTATACGAGCGGATCCCAGACGTAATTTAAAATAAATGAACTCGGAATATAAGTTGAAATAAAGAGAGTACGTCGATCCTCAAACGTAATAAATTCTCAACGTTAAGAAACAAGGTTATGTTGATAACAAGTAATCCCGCTCTCGTGACGTAACAGTATTTGTGAGGTTGAGTGGCTCAGTCAGCTCTCACCGTGCGAACAAGCGAATGAAAACGCCAATAATCGATAATAATCGTAAAGCAGCAGCAGTCATCGACATCTCGACTGAACCGAGCCACCGACCCGGCACAATTATAATAATTGAATCAGGAAGTCGTTCCCCTCCAAGCAAAACTATAAATAAATCAAAAAGGGCTCTCATCGGCGCGGCTGCTCCGTGCCTTATTTATTTAGACTCGATAAAAAACTTATAGCGTGCGTCCATGTTCACGAATATCTCAGTGGGGACGCCAGGCGACAAGAGATGGACAGGACAATCTTCGATTGATCATAAAGTCGTATGGAGGTATTGAAACATTTTGCTGAGCAAATAAAAAAAAAACTTTTACAACTGGCAGTGCACGACTCGTCATAGTAGTGTTGATGCTTTTTCTATTATAAAGAAAAATGCAGAAATGAACCCGTAAGTATTTATTTCCACCCCAATCCCCATTTCAATGCCAATGCAGTAAGCTGTATGTAATTGTTGCGGAGCTTTCGCTGTCAATATTTCAAAAGGTCTGCGTCCCGCATTCATATTAACAAAAGTTGGCAATCCTACTCGCCGCACACACATGCAACCCACACCTGGGACCAATACAGCAGCGACAAAATCATTATTCATCCCCGCGCCAACTTGGGTCGCACAAAAACCATTCAAAAACTTGTATCCGAACGAAATACGCATAAACAAATCTGCGTCAATTGAAAAATACGCGGCAAAGGAAAGCTGGCACTCAGCTCAGGTGGAAATGGCGGGAAAGTTCATCGAAGGTGGCACGAATTTTTCCTTTGCCATAGACTAAACTAAATTATAATACAAATTGCAACCCGACAATAGCTACAAGTGTAATAAAACTTTTATTAGAATTATTTCGGTTCAGGGCAATCTTGTTGGATAATTATTAAAGATAATAAACCTACTGGCCTATAATTGCCAAATGTATGGTCAAAGATGCACTTTCTTGCGGCTATGATTTGTTGATGGCCATGACATACGCCCTCATATACTAGGCACAGTTCCAATTTCACAGGCTGTGATTCCCATTATTAGTATTCCTATCAACCTCTCCAACTAAGATGAATATGCCTGTAGGATAGCCATAATAGTTTAATGGAGCAGGGCTTAAGCTCACGACACTCGATCGCCAGTGAACGCCTTACCCGTTCAGCTCGTCGGTTATGGTAGTAGCAAGTTCACGAAAGTTTATCTATCAAAAGATACAAAGGTTAACGCGATTATGATTGACCTCCTGTATAATAGTCGTTACTTCAGTCAAAGGAGAACAACAGAGTGCTCGAGAACAAAATGCTAATACAATTTGCGAGTTTAAAAGCATCTTCATGAGAATAAACTTTATTCTTGCGACGATAAGATGGAGTCATCATTTCATCACTTCAGCCCAGTTGCAACTTAAAGGGACAACATAACAATTGAGCAAACCGCATCGAAATATTTATCTTTATCAACGGGCGCATGTTTATGAACACTTTGTGTCGATATAAAGTTTATGACACGTCGCGTCTTAGGGCCCGATCACACGTACCACAACCACACCACATTGCAGCGACAAAATGTGGGCAAGCAGTGGTCACGTGTGAATAGTGTCGTTGCAACTTCTTGCAGATGCATTGTGCCTGTGGTGTCGCTAGTAGTTGCAATGTGGTCACGTTGTGGCTAGCGTTTGCCAACAGACAGATCGTTGTGTTTGCGATGTGGCCAGTTCTATATAGTGCGCGGTCTCGCTGGTGGTTGTGTTGTGGCTGCGAAGTGGATATGATGTGGTCGGTATCACCCACCCGGTTGATTTTGACGGCCAAATATGCTGCGTGTGAATAAACTATTAATTTTCATACAAATTAGCGCCCGCCCACGTGTTGTCGTTGTGGTGTGGCTGTGGTACGTGTGATCGAGCCCTTAATACAAATATAGCGAAATTTTGCATCGCGAGAGAGTCAACTTTCGCTAGCGAATATGGTCGTGGCAGGTTTTATTTCGCAATATATTGGCGCGGTACAGGGCTGCCATATGCTCGTTTCCCTTCAATTGTTGACCATTTAGGGCTGTGTCTAAGTTCAAATTGGTATTTGCACAGTTATGTTTTATTTTTGGTATATCAAGATTATATTGTTTGCATACTGATTTAAGATTTTCCTGCGATCCCTAGAAGGAAACCCATACCACACTGGGAAGACAGACTGGTGATATTTTAATACTTTTATTTGCATAATTTTTTAGTCACCCTTTACGATACCTGGGCAGCGAGCACGGCCTACGGTGATAGGCTTGTCACGCCTTTTTCACGGTTTTTGCTCCCAAACTGTGATAAAAATATGTGACTCAAGCCTATCACAGTTGGCCGTGCTCGCCACGCAGCCAATCTGAATCTCACTCACTAAAAAAACGTACGTGAAGTGAGCTTTAAGTGAGCCGTCAGTCTACCTGATGCTAGGGATTGACACTATTGACAGCTCACTTCACTTTAGTTTTCGCGACGAGATTTTTACAGTATACATCGGCTGTACTTGATCTTGTGTCGTTATTTTTCTCAACCTGGTCTTAGAGTAAATAGGGCGTTAAGTTCAGAAATAGCACAGAAACATTAAAATGTCTGCAATATTTCTCATTTAATCGCCAGTGTCAGCATAAACCACCGTCTATAAATTCAACAAACTTGGGGTTTACAGTTTTACTGCATAACTAATCAAGACCAGTTAACATCCTAGTTGTAAAATATTTGAACACGTGTCCCTTAACATAATGATAATTGAAAACCGATGTCATATTGATAATATTGATAATATTACTACATGTCTTAAAAAACACAGACAGACTTAAACTGAAATATTTATTTCAAATAAACGAATAACAAGCACTTTTGAATTGTCAAAGGGTCGGTCAGTCAGAAAGATGAAGCTAGTTGACAGACAGATAGACAAACTAATTTCACTATTGTCATTATTATTATTATTAGTGATAAGCCAAACTTTATTTTTATTTATTGCTGTACGAAAAAAAGTCAAGAAAATAACTAATTAGTTCCAATGTATCTACATCGCCATATGCGAACTACGCATCACACTGACGTCACGCAAAGTCCTGCATCGCGCAAGCATAGTTTACCGCGCAACTAGCATTATACAATGACCCGACATCAATCGTCGGGCAGTTGCCCACCAGACACGACACCCGTCTGGTCGGAGGATCCTCCCTTTTCTATGGAGGTATGAGTGAACTTTAGACCCTGTTCCTCGTACTGTACTAATACTGTTACCCCTGTGACCTATTAGGAAAACTGATTTTACCCCGACTTTAAAATGTTATCAAAACAAATAATACAAGCAAATACAAATATCTTTATTAATCACAAATTGCACTACAATCTTAGAATTTTAACGTATTTTAATAGTCAGTGTAAAGGTTGGTATTGTTTTTCATTATCAAGTTTTTTTATGTTAGGTTTCGTTTCGCTTAAAGCACATCTCAAGTCATGCTTCACATTGAGACGGTTTCTGCCATTTATTTTATTATATTTTATTTATTTTTTAAAAAACGTTGCCCCATACTAGGAATTTCTCCTTTATCGTGGGTGCGTTTACAAACATTTAAACTCACATACACAAACAGCCAGACCCGGAACAACTACTTGCGGGTCACACAAATATTTGTTCGGTGCGGGGATCGAACCCGCGACACGTAACGCAGCAGTCTATCGCTTATCCACTGCGCCAACCGTGTCGTAGAATTTTCAGTGTAACTAAAGTTGAAAAACCACTCTCACATCGACATATGGTGGCAAAGAGCATTTTTAAAGCTCTGTTAGCTACAACAGGATATTCGGCACCTGCCAAAATGTCCCGAGAAATTCTACTGGTTTTGAAGGCTCAGGCGCAAAACGTCTCTTTCGCAAAATGTCCCCTGGTCGTAAAACGTCTCTTTCGCAGAATGTCTCTTTCGTAAAATGTCTCTTTCGCAGAATGTCTCTTTCGCAGAATGTCTCTTTCGCAAAATGTCGCGCCAGGGACTTAAGAATAAAATTTTGATTTTCAAAACAAATAATCATTTATTAAAATTATAGTGCAATTAGGATGTTAAAATTTTGGTACTTAAATTTACTTAAGAATGTATTCCAAATAAAAAAAAAATATTTTGATACAGTTAAAAATAATATTTTGGTACAATTTAAAGTTCAGTGATGGCAACATTTATAATAATTTATAATAAATCCTACTTTGAAAGTACTATTCTCGCGCAGTCCGAGAAATTCCACATTGACCGCCACATCTTCGTCTCTAATAATATCATCGTCAGTAGAAACTTGTCTTATTATCCATGAGTTGAACTGACGAGTATCTATGTCCAGAAAATACTCATTGCTTCAGTGAGTCAATTAGGTACTGCAGTTATATGATAACCACGCGATATTCTCGCGCAGTCCGAGAAATTCCACATTGACCGCCACATCTTCGTCTCTAATAATATCATCGTCAGTAGAAACTTGTCTTATTATCCAAGAGTTGAACTGACGAGTATCCATGTCCAGAAAATACTTATTGCTTCAGTGAGTCAATTAGGTACTGCAGTTATAAGATAACCACGGAAATGTCAAACTTCTTTCTATCCATTTTATTAGTTAATTAGTAGGACGTAATAATTAGGCTCTTTGTTACCTCCGCAGAATAGCTGATTTACCCCCGTGGGGGTAATTACCCCCTAGGTTTGGAACCCATGGTATAGCCACTTTTATGTAACAATATTTTGATTTAAAAAAGTGTCCATGGAGTTTCTTGCCCGTTCTTCTCCATAGGTACCTACTACGCTTTGGAATGGGCAACTAGCTTCATCTTTCTGACTGACCAACCCCTTGACAATTCAAAAGTGCCTGTAATTGGTTTATTTTAAATAAATGCTTTGAGTTTGAGTTTGAATAGCAGAATGTCAGTAGTTTTGAGTAATAGACAATTTAAGTTGATAGTCGATTTCTTATGCAATACATTTCCCTAGTTGTATAGTCGATAACTGCTTTAGCATCTTAAAGTTGAATGTCACTGACATGTCATAAAACGTCTAGGTGTAGTTTTGCTTTAAGCCTGATGTTACAGATAGTTTCAACTTTAGTGAAGTATCAATTTACTGGGAGTTTTCGTCAAAAGTGGGTAAAACAATTACAGCTGTACAAGAATATTTTGGCGCGTGGTCAAAATCGGAACCAGGGATCGAAAAGGTTCCTAAAATACTGATGAAGAACCGGCATTTAGTGGTTCCATTACTAGAATCCGAACCGGAACAGGTACCTAAATTGGAACCTTTATTTTACCGGTTCTTCTACTAAGCGAGTCCGAACAAGTTCATACGATGCCGCTCAGCGCAGGACGAAGCTTTGTACAATAACGGCGAGGTACGAGCGGCCGCTGCGCGGCGGCGCGGCGGCGGGTGGAGATGTGGGAGTTTTTGTGAGAGGGTCGAGAGGCACAGCTGCTTTGGTAGATCATGTGGTACCTCTGTTCTTTCTTAGAGAAACCCTCTTCCGTCCATCCTTTAAATCGGATGTAACCTTTATTTGGAACCGGCACTGTGGAACCAAAACCTAAACCGGAACCGTGCGGAAAAGAAGAACCTATTTAAGATCCCAAATTCGTACCGGTTTTCAATCCCTGATCGGAACTAACGCCGCCATCTTTTTTTTTCAATACTTTTGCACAAAACAGTCTCAAAGCACAAAACAAATGCACAAATGTTTACCAACAGCGCAAGGGCGTCAACGTAATTAAAGCGCCAAAAGACCCTTGTAGCAATGTACGAGCTCGATCGCTATATCTGTCTTGTCAGCCCTAGTATCAGATGATATCTTCACGTTGCGCAAGTACGCCTTCTTAATTGATCGGGGGCTAATTACAAGAGTTGTGAGGCCAATATATTGACGAAGTAATCGGCGTTGAGCAGTTAATTCAGAATTTCGATCAGTTTGCGATAAGTAGGTACGGCAATCGAATGGATTGTGACTGATAAAATAATATTAAAAAGACTATAAAAAGTTGGTATCATTGTGTTGTAATAATCGCACAATAATAACTTAAACAATCTGAAAAAATGTAGGTACCTATACTTTTTTAATATTTGTTTCAAGTTGATTTTGATCAAAATTTACATTATTATTTAAATAACAAGTATGAATGTGGGAAAATCGACCAATGGAGCACTTGGCCGGTCAAAAACAAGACCTGATTTTTTAATGTACTTATGGACGTTGTAAGAACAAATTATTAAGCAAAGGAGATTGTTCTGTGTGTTCATCTTTCGCCCCAGAACCAACAGCGAAGGAAAATTACTTTGCGTGTTCTAAATTACAAGTATATGCCCCTCCAGACAAAGTTTAATGACGGACAACTTGCAGAAAGCATTTATTTAAAAAGAAAACAAAGATTTTGAGGTTATATTTAGGAAGAAACAGTCCTTTGAATAGGTAAGTACTTAGAAATACCTGTCACTAATGTTATTTCTATGGCTTGTATGTGGCTAATTAAGCTAATAAATTCAGTAAAACATTTAAGTACGGATGCGTACTCTAGGTACGGATGCGTATGACATCCGTGAGCAGGTGCTCAAGTCAAGCAATCTCGCTCTCGATGTGTGAAATGAAACATTGGGCATCACTAATTGTCACGTCAAATCTATTTGTCAAAGATGGCAGCATTTTTGATGTGATGTCGTAAATCGTTACAGCTCTTTTGTTCATTAATGAACGCAGAATGTCCGTTTCACACAAATATTCGCAATTATTATAATAAAATATATTTGTTAATCAAAATGTAAGTCAGATGTTTGGTGGTCCTGGGTCCATTTTCGACGATGTCCTTACATACAAAGTTGACAAATAAAACGCAATCATTTCAATGTACATTTTTAAACAGTTTTATGCAAACAACGTTAATTTTCAAACGTTCATTTTTAATAAGCATGTACCTACATGTAAACGATGGGGCTTCACGTAGGGCTCAATTTATGAACATTGTACTCACAAAGTCGGCGAGATTTATTCAGCGAATGCCTTACCTGCAACAGAACAATAATAATGCAGTTATTATAAGCGTAATAATTCGGGCGTTTATTTAGACGCGTAATAATAAAGGCATTTTTACAGACGTAATAATTCCAACACAATTTGAAAGGTATCGTTACTTCATTTATAAACATTATTCAATGTAATAAACGGATAATTTATATGATTTAATTATTAATAAGTTACCGAAATAAAGTTGAGCAAATTACAATATTATAATAATTATGTTTCATTTGTGGAGTTCGAAGATTAAAAACTCTCTTTATTGATGTGAGAATTAGGTACCTACCTATACAGGGTGTGGCGTAAATAATTGATAAGCCTGAAACTGTCGATCGGCCAGATTATTATCTATCATTTACCCCACTTATATCGCCTACATACGCATACATTTTTTTTTCGATATAGAGGCCCAAAATTCCATAATTCCGTAGAAAAAATTGTAAAATTTAAGAATAGGTAAGTATTTTTTTGCAATGTTATCTTAGATTGTAATAAAAACTCTTGATACTGGTCTAATCATACAAATTTCAGGAGTGACATAAAAAAAAACAAAACGAGAACAAGTCACCAATTGTAGAAATGGCAGCTGATTTTCTAGGAGTAAGTACAATTTTAATTTAAAATATAGAAAGAAAAAATGCGTTTATTTGCGGTAAACATGACGAAAAAAATGACACAAACACAAAAAAAACATGAAAAGGTTGGGGGAAACATGCGTCATATCCACGCAAAACGGCTATCGCTCAGCATTATGCTGCGACCCTAAATATGGTCATCCATGGGCGATATTAGTGGGGTAAATGATAGATAATAATCTGGCCGATCGACAGTTTTTTGTCCATTATTGACGCCACACCCTGTATATATATATATTTTTTAGGGGTATCATGTTACCCAGTAACTGGGTTGCGGAGGTCATATAGGCAGTCGCTTCATGTAAAATACTGGTATTTAGCTGCATCCTGTTAAACTGGAAGCCGACTCCAACATAGACATGTTTTGGAATGCTGAATTACTCGTACCTTACCCTTCTTTTTTGTTCACCTTCCCAAATAATAATTCCTTCCAAATAATCTTTATTACTAACTATTTTCTAGTTATAATGTAAATAACACCATTCTCAAACATTTAATAGTCCAATAAATACTTAAAACGGCTATAACATTATTACACAGGCAGATTCGCAAACAACTAGCAGACTACTCTCATATAATAATTAATATAATTTATACAGGTAGATCCCCACTTTAGCTCTTTAATAACAAAAGCTTACGGGCATAATAGCCTCACAAGAGGCTAAAATATTTCTAGCTTATAATAGCCATTTGTAGCCTGCGAGCATTTTACGAGAAGCTAGATAGGAGCTGTGAAAAATGACGTAATCAAGATGAGTCCTAGACCTCCAATGTACAGGGATGTTTTATTTAAAGAACACTCGAGATCAGAGGTAAAATTTTAAACTAGGAATATTGAATATTGTATCTTCCGGGTGTGTTCTTCAGGGTGTGGGTGACAAGGCCAATTCCTGCAATTAAAAACGTTCAAAATCAAGCCGCAATCTCATCTCAGCGACAGTCAAATGTCAATTAGGTAAACGCTATACAATATTTGACAGATTGAGACTGAGATTAGAATGCGAAAGTTCTTAAAAATACGGGAATTTCGCTCTAGTGGTGTTTACCTTAACCTTTAACTGTTGCACCGTCATTTCACTTTTAAAAATGTATTTTGTGGTTGTATTGTCAATGTAAAAAAAGCGGCCTAGTGCGAGTCGGACTCGCCCATGAAGGGTTCCGTAGCAGCAAGTAAATGTTTTTTTTTTAATTTTTGTATTTGAGTTGATTGAATGAAAGGTAAAATACATATTACCATGTAAACTTCCACCGAAAATTGGTTTGAACGAGATCTAGCTAGTAGTTTTTTTTTCATAAATCGTAAACCGCAATTTACCTTTCATTCAATCAACTCAAATACAAAAATTACATTTACAGTACATCATATATTTTTTTTAGTTTTATCATTCTCTTATTTTAGAAGTTACAGGGGGGGACACACATTTTACCACTTGGGAAGTGTCTCTCGCGCCAACTATTCAGTTTAGAAAAAAAATATATTCAAAACCTCAATATCATTTTTGAAGACCTATCCATAGATACCCCTCACGTATGGGTTTGACGAAAAAATTTTTTGAGTTTCAGTTCTAAGTATGGGGAACCCTCAAAATTTATTGTTTTTTTTAATATTTTTGTGTGAAATCTTAATGCGCTTCACAGAATATATCTACTTACCAAGTTTCAACAGCATAGTTCTTATAGTTTCGGAAAAAAGTGGCTGTGACATACGGACGGACAGACAGACACAGACAGACGTGACGAATCCAAAAGGATTCCGTTTTTTGCCATTTGGCTACGGAACCCTAAAAAGTATTGGTATTTACCTAATAAAATAAATAAAACGTGACTAGAGAACAGTAACGTGTTCTCGTGTATTTTCACAGCCTATTGCGAAAGCCAATTCGTCAACCAAGGGCGAAGGACAGAGCCAGCGTGGTGGTCAATGCACTTTCCTACTCTGAATAAGAAGAAGACTGCTCCTCAGTGAGACAGGTAAATGGCGATATTATTATCATACAGTAGGCCGCACGTGAATGGTAACAAAACCAGTTTATAAGTACTGGTTTCTTATTCTAATGAAACAATAAAGTACAAAGTATTACAACTGACGCATGGTAGACTGTAAGTACCTGCTGCTACTAAAAAAAAACTTGTATTTATTTATTTATATATTCTTTGTTGTACACCAGAAAATACATACTTAACAAAAAATAAATTGAACACTACAAAATATACAATGGGCGGCCTTATCGCTTTCTGCGATTAGTGATTTTTTTTTCCTGTTTTGTTCTTGTACAGGACCTCACGCATCTAAGACCTAAATTGAAATACTCATCTTAATATAAATACCACTAAAGCTTAATTTAATAAAGCTTATAATAATAAATTCTTATCGTCGATATATTATACAGAAGTAACGGCGTGCGCACGCGCCATAAAAATAAAATTATAATACTAACATAAATCTCGGGACCGCACATCCTGCACTCAGCTTTATTATAACCTACAGATTATATTCGACAAATGATTATGTTATAATTTAGAGGGCATATTGAGAAACTGACACAGTTTCGGAAGGATTAGGTACTTACATACTTTTTTTTTAAATAGCATCTGTATAGAAAAAAAAAACTACTAAAAATTCGAATAATGTAACTAGAGCATTTTCGAGATCCAAACATTAAAAATAGAAAGCCATCAGTGAAAAAAATGCATCGTTGTTCAACATTAAGGGGCTGACAACGCGGCAACGGTTAAAGCGCGGTCACTGTCGGACTGCATAGAAAAGAAAGAGAAGCGCGATGACACAAAGCTGATAATTTATTGCAAAATATGAAGCAATTCTCTATTTACAAAAAAATCTACTGGTTCGACTAACAAATTAAAACACTATCACGTTAATATGTTGCTTAAAGAACAATCTGAAAAAAAAACCAGTGATTGCATGTCTATTAGTCTGGTTTTATTAAAATAAATTTTTAGAGGTATCTTCCTAACTTTTTTCTATCTTATCAAATTAGTTGTATTATTTTTTCAACACACTACCTAACTAGCATATATATATCCAGAAGAACATCGTATATTTTTCTGATTTTGTTTACTGCAGTGGATCATATACTTTTAGGCATTATAAAACTTGCGTTTAGGTCATGTAGTCCTCTTAACTGATTCTGTTGTACATTGCACATAATGTTCTTCGAAAGCAAACCATACTAAGCTCAGTTTTTCTCCGATTTCGTCACTTTTACTCCCAGGATCACAAAAGCATCGCGATTACACATAGGTTACTTGCTAAATATATAATTACCAATTTCTATCAGTAACCTTATTACGAAAGTAGTACCAGCTATCAGTAGGTACCTACTGTCTATCTCTGGTCTAATTAGAACTTATAAATCATATCGGGTATCTGACCTCCACTGAACCCTGAATTGAAAATTGGATGTATTATGTTTTCAACACACTATCTAACTACCATAATATATCCTGAAGAATATCATATATTTTTCTGTTTTTTTTTTTACTGCAGTGGATCATATAGTTTTATGCAATATAAAACTCGCGAGTAGGTCATGTAGTCCCCTTATAGCTGAAAACGTAACTTTTATCAAAGCCGAATGTTTAAAGTTACCCCGTTGGGCCCGTGGTCGCAAGCGCGACTGCCGAGCGTGGGGTCCTGGGTTCGATTCCCAGGTCGGGCAAAGTGTTATTGGGTTTTTCCATTAGGAATTACTTGGTAGCAGCCTTGAGATTGGAAGTTGGCGGTGTGATGCCCTCGTGCCTCGGAAAGCACGTTAAGCCGTTGGTCCTGCGCCTGATCTCTCTTCGGTCGTGTCGGATTGCCGTCCCATCGGTCTATGAGAGTGAGGGCAGAGAGAGTGCACCTGTGTCAGCGCACACACTTGTGCACTATAATATCTCCGGCGCCGAAGGCTAGTCTCCGTTGAGATTGGCCGCCATGGCCGAAATTCGGTCTGGAGGACTACTTCTCAATAATACTTCGTACCAAACCCAAAATTACTGTACCTACTATCTTCATTGCTAAAAGAAACTGAATAAAAATAAATTATTAAAGCCAATAGTACCTACCAATTGCACCAAATGTGAAGCATCAATTTGATTGGGATTCATCAATGAAAAATGTTCTTATCTTTAAAGAGCCATAAAGCTTTACGAAGTTATCTGTATAGAGCTGTCATAACCCATCGGTATATATCCATTTCGCCATTTATAATATCCGAATGTCAGACTGAATATAAAGACTAGTTTAGCAGTTGTTATCTTTGATCGGTTTAACCGTTTTATCTTAATTAATCCCTCTCTAGCACTTTGAACGTATCTTTTCTACGTTGAAGCGATCCTTGGATCAATTAGTGACAAAGGACTTTTTAAATAATAGTATTTTTAGGTATTAATGACTCGTTCAATTTTCTGTCAAGTCTGTCTGTCAAGTTACTCGTCTGTCTTTTTATCACAAGGGAAAACGATTAGGTCTAACAAAGGAAAAATAATACATTTTTATTTTTCAAACATGGTCGGGTTTGTTCCATTGCATTGTTTTTCAATCTACAATTAATAAGTATGATAAGAATATACAATAAGTTGTTAAGATCGATTTAGTAGGTGGTTATCTAGATTAATTTTAATTTCAGGACAAAAAAGCGACTTAAAGCACCTTTTTTTCAGAAGTTTTCAATTCATCCCAATATTTTTTTTATATTAAAACGTTCTAATAAATCCTAAATTCCAGCCCATTTCTTCACAAAAAAGTTTAATCAAATTGAAATTCTAGACTTCAAATTAATAAAATAGCAGATGGGATTAGTGTCTGCCTTCAAATAGAGAATTACATTATATTGAACAAGATGGATTACAAATTAGTTTAAAAGTAAAAACGTTATCCTTTGCATCGTTTAATAACCATTTTAATGAGAAAGTTACAGGGGCATATTTGTCAGATGTTTTAAATTATTTTTATTTGACACGTATTTTATTTATTTATTTATTTCTCTATTGTACACTAGCCAGAGAATCACTTTTATAATCTGAGAGTCACTAGTCCGAGAATCACTTTTATAATCTGAGAGTCACTAGTCCGAGAATCACTTTTATAATCTGAGAGTCACTAGTCCGAGAATCACTTTTATAATCTGAGAGTCACTAGTCCGAGTATCACTTTTATAATCTGAGAGTCACTAGTCCGAGAATCACTTTTATAATCTGTGAGTCACTAGTCCGAGTATCACTTTTATAATCTGAAAGTCACTAGTCCGAGAATCACTTTTATAATCTGAGAGTCACTAGTCCGAGAATCACTTTTATAATCTGAGAGTCACTAGTCCGAGTATCACTTTTATAATCTGAGAGTCACTAGTCCGAGAATCACTTTTATAATCTGAGAGTCACTAGTCCGAGTATCACTTTTATAATCTGAAAGTCACTAGTCCGAGTATCACTTTTATAATCTAAAAGTCACTAGTCCGAGAATCACTTTTATAATCTGAGAGTCACTAGTCCGAGAATCACTTTTATAATCTGAGAGTCACTAGTCCGAGAATCACTTTTATAATCTGAGAGTCACTAGTCCGAGAATCACTTTTATAATCTGAGAGTCACTAGTCCGAGAATCACTTTTATAATCTGAGAGTCACTAGTGCGAGTATCACTTTTATAATCTGAGAGTCACTAGTGTGAGTATCACTTTTATAATCTGAGAGTCACTAGTCCGAGTATCACTTTTATAATCTGAGAGTCACTAGTCCGAGAATCACTTTTATAATCTGAGAGTCACTAGTCCGAGAATCACTTTTATAATCTGAGAGTCACTAGTCCGAGTATCACTTTTATAATCTGAGAGTCACTAGTCCGAGAATCACTTTTATAATCTGTGAGTCACTAGTCCGAGTATCACTTTTATAATCTGAAAGTCACTAGTCCGAGAATCACTTTTATAATCTGAGAGTCACTAGTCCGAGAATCACTTTTATAATCTGAGAGTCACTAGTCCGAGTATCACTTTTATAATCTGAGAGTCACTAGTCCGAGAATCACTTTTATAATCTGAGAGTCACTAGTCCGAGTATCACTTTTATAATCTGAAAGTCACTAGTCCGAAAATCACTTTTATAATCTGAGAGTCACTAGTCCGAGAATCACTTTTATAATCTGAGAGTCACTAGTCCGAGAATCACTTTTATAATCTGAGAGTCACTAGTCCGAGAATCACTTTTATAATCTGAGAGTCACTAGTCCGAGAATCACTTTTATAATCTGAGAGTCACTAGTGCGAGTATCACTTTTATAATCTGAGAGTCACTAGTGTGAGTATCACTTTTATAATCTGAGAGTCACTAGTCCGAGTATCACTTTTATAATCTGAGAGTCACTAGTGCGAGTATCACTTTTATAATCTGAGAGTCACTAGTCCGAGAATCACTTTTATAATCTGAGAGTCACTAGTCCGAGAATCACTTTTATAATCTGAGAGTCACTAGTCCGAGAATCACTTTTATAATCTGAGAGTCACTAGTCCGAGAATCACTTTTATAATCTGAGAGTCACTAGTCCGAGAATCACTTTTATAATCTGAGAGTCACTAGTCCGAGAATCACTTTTATAATCTGAGAGTCACTAGTGCGAGTATCACTTTTATAATCTGAGAGTCACTAGTGTGAGTATCACTTTTATAATCTGAGAGTCACTAGTCCGAGTATCACTTTTATAATCTGAGAGTCACTAGTGCGAGTATCACTTTTATAATCTGAGAGACACTAGTCCGAGTATCACTTTTATAATCTGAGAGTCACTAGTGCGAGTATCACTTTTATAATCTGAGAGTCACTAGTCCGAGTATCACTTTTATAATCTGAGAGTCACTAGTGCGAGTATCACTTTTATAATCTGAGAGTCACTAGTCCGAGTATCACTTTTATAATCTGAGAGTCACTAGTCCAAAACTCACTAGTCCGAGAATCACGAGCTATTCAAGATATTATGATTATTTTCTTAGTACTGGATCATACCTTCAACCTTCTGGTTACGGAGATATTGAAGATCAAAGTTCATACTTTTTTTTTATGTGTTTTACGAAATCAAGTTTGAAATGTTATAACTTAACTTTAAATACTTCCACGATCCCTGAACCCTTGCATGCACCCTTAAAAGCACAGTGTTTTGCGTGCGTTACGTGGCGCACTACCGCAAACAGCGAAACACCTCAAAAAATAAAAGACGTTTTCCAGCAATGCTTTTTACACAAAGTCACTTAGTTTGATCTACAGAATGCTTAGATGACGGCTTCGTGAAGGGTCTGTAGGCTTCTTATTGTACAAAGAGCAGAATATTTTTTTTCTCAAAGGTATTATTTAGGTCCTATTTGTATAACTTCTACATCAACCATACTAGCCGGTTCATCATAGTCAGGCCCAAAAGAAAACATTTACAAATCCGGCCAAGAGTATTACCCCAGACCACAAAGTTCAGTATTTACGAATCGCGAATCGCAGAAAGCTGCTGCTAACGATCCATACGAGAACCCGTTTACTACAAAATAAAATCAGAGTAACGTAATTCATGTAGGTACCTACTAGTTATTTGGTACACGACCTTTTGCAGGCAGCAAAGCAAATCGGCTAGATTTTTCTAGCGAAACAGACGTTAAATTGGCAAATAAGTCCCGACGACGACGGACGTGTGCATGCTGGAGCGAATAATGTATCTACACCTTTTGAAATAGCGAGTATTTTTGTTATTCAAGTAAACGAATTATTTGAGATGGTTGCCTACAGTTTTTAGCAGATGAATAATCACATTTATTAATAAATTTCGGCATCCCGAGTTACCGCGTCGCGTCACATCGCCCGCGCGCACGCGCTATTACGAGTACTTCGCTTTGCGTTATTCCTAATTTTTTTTTTGCTCGGCTCCTAAGCGTAATATTAAAGAAGCCCAAAACCTTCCTCATGAATAGGGCTATCAAATGCTAAAATATTTTTCAAATCCGACTGGTATTTTCCGAGATTGCGCGTTCAAACAAAAAAAACCAACAAAATCTTTAGCTTTATTAGATTAGTTAAGTATAGATGAGTGCAAAACTCAAGTACCTAATCAAGAACCAGCTTCCGCCCAAAACCATCTCACTAATCTACTACCTAACTACCGAACCTAGACCGGTATTAATTTAATCCGTCGGCCTTTTATCCGTTCAGTGGTGTACTGTACACTTTCTCAAGGCAGAAAGTGTACAAAATATGTGTAGCGAATAAGGCCGCGCCCAGACTTGCGATGTGAAAATGATTTACGTAGTCGAAGAGGGAAAAGCAACCGATTTCCCCGAATATAAATCCGACGGGTCCCGACCTAAAAGAGTTATAAGCGAATCACATTTTTCCATTCGCTGAGATATTTTGCTGAGTGATGTACGCAGTTCTTTCTTGTGGAAGTTAATAATGAGATAATGTTGCGAATAAATCATTGGTTTGTTATTGGTTCTGTAGTCAAAGATTACTGACTAATTTATGCTTTTGATGTGACTTTTCCAAGATTACAAAAGATCAACTTCTGCTCTTTAAATCGAATTGCTGTTTAATAATAATTTACGTACGCAAAAACATATAAAAGCCATTTTGTTGTCATTTATTATAAAATCTGTCTTGATATAATTATCCAAGCTTTAAAAAATGCTAATACGCTACTTTGATACGACCTGCAGTTTTATGAAACATAAGAGAAATGAACACATAAGAGAAATAATGGAGTATAAAACTGTACTCAGAATCTAATGTATCGAGTTTCCATTGTGGACATAATATCCCTAAAGAGAAGTACACTACAGTGAATGCAACGAGAGCCACTACCTATAAATTGGCAGCAGTGGGTAAACAAAGCTCTCCTGTACCGTGAAAACACCGCAACACTGCGATGTGGAACATAATTGAGGTTAACGGAACGAAATTTAAGTTGGCGTGTGTTTCATTCTTTAAGAACGAACGAAACGTTTGGTAAAAACCTTCCTCCCACTACGAATGAATGATTGTTTTTTATTAAAATAAATGGTACTTAAACAAGTTCAAATTCAATAAAGTGACGAATTAATAATCATGTGGAATGACGTAATGATTGCAATTACAGTTACCATCATTGTATTTCATTATAATGAACTCAGTGGTAATAGAAAATTACAATAAAATTACGTACCAATCATGAAAACTGTTTAAAAAAATGACATTTTCAATTACCATAAATCGTACATTTTTGATGTCATTTAGACTGTAGGTACTTAGAAAATAATCGATAGATAATAATTTATTAAAATGTATTCACGATTTTTATTGCTCGATAGTGGATGAGTTTCTGATAATATAAAGTGATTTTGGATAATAACCGATCTCATGTTATTCAAATTCTCTTCAGATGTTCTTGATAATTAACTGCCTACACATAATTAGAAGCGTTTATGGTTAATTGATGGCCCTTATATTTTACTTTGTCGGCTATCGCCCTATCAGTTGATAGCGATAAAAGTAAGAAAGCGTGAAATTATTTTACACTTTTTTCTCACTTATAAGTATTCTTTAGATTCAGGCTTTTATTTAATTGTTGTTTAAGAAATACAACAAACAACAAAAACTAACATAAAAAAATCTACAAACATTTTAAGAAAAATCACTTAATTGCATGTCTAGCAAATTTATAAAGAAAAAAAAACCACCCAAATGCGAGTGGGACTCGCACACAAAGAGTTCCTTACCAACGGACAATATAAATAACACAATTCTTTTTAACTCGTCTCTTGTTTGGGTACTACTTTATTTTTTTTATATTATTTGTTATATAGCGGACATAGAAACACACACTCTGTGAAAATTTCAACTGTTTACCTATTACGATTCATGAGATACAGCCCGCTGACAGACAGTCTGACGGACGGACAGCGGAGGCTTAGTAATAGGGTCCCGTAGGCACCCTTTGGGTACGGAACCCTAAAAACAAATGAAAAAGAACTTAAGCGAAACCCACCCATAACAAACAAATCCCCAATTAATTGTTAATTAAACTCTAGCTAATAACTATGCACGCAAGTATACAGGCGTGGCGCGTATTACGGTAGCCGATAATTACTTGAGCTCAATTACACGTTCGATAAACATAAAGTAAGAGTCGGAATTAATTGATATTAGATCAGCGGGGAAAGTCACCCGTTGACCGAGGTTAGCACCCTAATGAGTTGGTTTATGAACTAGGAAACGTGTTCCTGGTCGCCTTGTTTGGTTTATGGAATATCGACTGACCGTGGAGAAATTAAGTTATTTATATATGTAGCTATTTATAGATATTGCTCGAGATTAAAGACCGTCTAGTCGTCTCTAATGCTTCTGGATGCTGTTTTCGAATACGCAATAAGATTACACTCACATATACTTAAACGCCTACAAACTTAATTCCGAATTTCAATCCTGTACTTATTGTTGAACCAGGGCAAAAGCTGGTCTCCACACGCGTTTCGCTGTTAATAAGGTCCAATACTTTTGGTAAGAGACAAGCTCATTCCACCTCCATCGCCTTGTTCAGTTGCAATCTTGCCTAGCGTTGTTCAGAAAGCCCACTACTCAAAGTTATAGAAGGTCATAGCTACTATAATATAGTCCTCCAGACCGTAGGTATTTCGACCATGGCAGCCAATCTCAACGGAGACTAACCTTTGGGCGCGGGAGATAATATAGTGCAGAAGTGTGTGCGCAGACACAGGTCCACTCTCTCTTCCCTCACTTTCATAGACCGATGGGACGGCAATCTGACACGACCCGAGAGAGATCAGGAGCAGGACCAACGGCTTAACGTGCTTTCCGAGGCTGATACTAAGAAATTCCTAATGGAAAAACCCAATAACACTTTGCCCAACCTGGGAATCGAACCCAGGACTCCACGCTCAGCAGTCGCGCTGTCAACCACAACCACAAGGCCAAACGGGCAGTCATAAAACTGTGGATGTTGTACAAAATACGTCGCCCTGACCTTTCGGGGATCAAAATGCTTGAAGATGACGTTAGGAAACAAAACAAATGTGTTAAAAGTATTACGCAGTTTCATTAAAAATAAGCTGAGAGCGACACAGAGGTTATCAAATAAGTAATAGACGATAACCGGCTATTTAAAATAAATGTGGTTTGGATTATAAAATTTTAAAAGCTTGAACAAGCTCGCCTACACTATAACTGAGTTTTTGATATTAAGTATATTAACCTTTTATTATTTTCCGTATTCTAAAACGGAGTTAAATCGTGAAATCGTCGTGTTAAATTAATTGTGTTCCATTGAACACAATTGGCTAGCTTAATCATTAGTATTTAATGTTATTAAAATCTTAAAACCAAACACAAAAGAGGTCTTAACTTTCTTAAATACATAAATGCAAATGAAGCAAACAATAAAAACTGAAGACCGCGTTAAAGGGAATATAAAAATTTATTACAAATATCAACTCGGAACTAAATTCGGGGCTCACTTCGGGAAATCCAATAACCGAAATGAAACGGGCAAAATTATTCTTGTAAAGAAGATTATTGTGAGCAAAGCCGGCGGAAACGTTAAGTGTTCGAGTTGCTTCACGACTAATGTTAAAATCGATATGGAGTATGAATTTCCGAGTTTTTTGGACATTTAAAATCTCTATAAATCTTTGTAACTCCCTCTATAAATCTAAAGATTTTTGAGCTTGTATAAAAGTTGGTTATCGTGTCTCGTCAGCAAAATTATTCATTGCTATTAGGGTCTGCTGGGTTAGTTCTTCTGCAATGATGTACTGCCTCAATATCATGTACCTACCTACGTCTAACTTAGTGGGTAGTTCTAGTTCTAAATACTTAATAATAATTATTATGTCCAATCTTTTGACTCTTTTCTAAGAATCCTAATTTCTGTATCTATACAATATGTAACATAATTAACGCAAGACCTCATACACCCCAATTAAAGTATTGAGTTAAAAACACAATACAATGAACAAACCAATTTTTTTTAAAGCTATTTGTATTTAGAAAATCGTGTTGACCCTAGCATTAGTTTATGCAATTAAAATTGAGTCTTATTGCCTTGAAATAAGATTTAATTTTCTTTGGTTCAATCAAATTTGATTGAACCAAAGAAAATTAAGTCTGCAAGTATTGCAACATACCTACCTACATAAAATTTGAAAAAAATACCTAAGTATATTAATAGTTACTGAAATCGATTCAGTAGTCAATTATGAGCAAACTGCTTTCAGGACTTGCGTTTATTCTGTTATACCTTGTATATATTATAGCTGCGGATATCAAACCAAATGTTCGGTATACTATATTAAACAGTTATTTACATGATTTCAACCGTATTTCCGGATGTTCTCGAAATAACACGCATCTCCCACTACTCTAAATCAAAACAAACGGGAAAAACAAACACGGTAGTGACGTGTTTCGAGTGGGAAAAGTAAATAACAATAAGAAGAGACTACTTAGTGTGGGGTGCGTGGGGACCCCAGGACTTTTGAGCACCCCAGCAGTCATTCGTCACATGTGCAGTGACGATGGGATGGCTGTTCGCTCGTATTTGTGCAGTCCATTGTCCGTTATAGCATTGGAGGGAGATAAAAAAGGATTCGGGATCCGTGTGTGTTACGAAAAAAGGGATCACAATAATAGAACAATAGCGGAACTGTGAAATCTATTAATGCTATTTTGCTTTTAGAGGAAATCGATTTTACTGAAGATATGATTATTGTTAGTAAAGTTCTTTAAGTGGCGTCTGATGTACCTAACTGATGACGCACTTCTCAAAACAAGATAATTTGTCACATAAATAAAATGATTGATAAAAATAATGTCTGTCCCCAATTGTCTTCAATTGAACTTCATTCTCATTTTCGGTCGCTGCAGAAATATTCGCTCACTGCAACCTGTTTTAATAAAGATGAAATTTTATGATATCCGATCAAGTGAAAAATAAAAACAGGCACATGAATTCCGAGCTTTGTTGCTGCAGACAAAAGGAAACCGCTGTAAACATGTGTAGGATAAGAACGTATGCAAAAGTTGATCGTCTGTATGTTGGAAACAATTTAGCCGCGCTTCGGCCAGTCTGGTCGACAACACGGACCATCACTGGGGAAAAGGACAGCATTCTGTTTCCTACTAACTTGCACCGTCATTACGTAACAACCGAGACAACTTTTAGCATAATGTCATATTAATTCGTTGGATAAACTCTTTGTCTAAAGATATTAGCGAGTTTAATTATTTTAGCGCGCTGGAGATGGATGTTGTTTAATCACTTTGTTTTCATAAATCGTGAGTAGATTTTTTTGTTGCCAGTCTGATGACACTGGCTTTGATTCGCTTAATTATTCTTTAATGGAACAAAAAACAGAAGGTTCTTTTGTAAAGACAACCTCTCCTTTATTTGTTAGTAAAATTTCGACTTTTGTAATAGCTACCCCTTAAGATGATAATAAAATTGTAGCGGTATTTACAACGCCACATGCGAACTACGCGTCACACTGACGTCACGCAAAGTCCTGCATCGCGCAAGCAGAGTTTACCGCGCAACTAGCATATGAAATTAATATACCCTGAACTCAGTGCAGCAGAAACGACTTGCATAAAATCAATTAATACAAGGTCATACCTAAAAATAATGGCCGAAAACACAAACGCGAGTCAATTAAACTCCACATAATAATATTGACAATGTTTTTACACAGCTGCGCGCAATTTAACCCTCACGGCGCTCGCTGCGGCACAAAGATTCGCGTGGCACTCAAAACATCCGAATTATCCGCCACCCTCGATACATGTCCGTAATGATACGACATGTCACCCCCCAGACGCGTGTGAAATGAGCGCTCTTCAAACGGAGCCCCAACACCACTCCCCGAATGCATTTAGTTGCAGGTGCTTACAATTTTTCTTCTCAGACAAATTCGAATGGAGTTGTTACGTCTTACGGAGGCCGTAATATCTTTGTGTGTGTCGCTTTAGGGTACATTTTCCTTTCATGTGTAAACGCTTTAGGGGTCGTTTCTTTTGAAGAATAATGATGTCACTTTAAGTGGTTCACTACTTTAAGTGTATCGACATCATTAATTGTTATGTGGAGAAAACATATTCGTTTTCACGTGGAGGTGATTGACACATTTACACAAATGAGATTTACAAGAAAACAAAGAGTTTTGTTGATGCCATCAAAATTAAAATCTCAGTCAATTCAGCGAATAACAAAAGATAATAAAAAACATCGAGTAACAATTGAGAGAATCTGGCAAGAGCACTGAAGTCAGACGTTCATTAGCATAATAAATACGTACCCACCGGTGCACTTGAAACGGGCATCGTCTCGGGAACACGGGAACAACTATTTGTCTGAAGCACCTCCGCAGTCTTGTCCATGCTAATTTTCATTTTACAAATTGCCTTGTATGCAGTACCTTTGAACGTTTCTATGAAATAAGATACCCATTTAAACGTTACCGTGACTTTAACAATCGTGTGAAAGACTGAAAGGCCTTTAATAATAAGTAGGACGTCTGCATTATATTATAGTAAACTAACAAATGGATTTAACATCACCAATAAAGTTTGATGCATAAAGCTGCGCGAGAGTTACAGCTACGTCAAGTATCTTAACGATGAATGATTTATGAACTATCGCACCAACAAAGGTAAGTAGAAACTTAACTATTAAAACTCGGTTGCGGTTTAGATTTCAATTTAATTAAAAAGCGAATAAAATGGTAGTGTCTCAGTTATATGTCGTATGGCAATATACTCAAGGCTCAATATTTATATATTTTCCAATATGTGAACTTAGGTAGTAGCTTTTACAAAGACATGATCATTGTGAACCCTGCCAGGCACAACAAAGTAGAGGAAGAGGGCTTCAAAATTACAGAAAAAAAAAATACATCCACACATGCCGGAAATACAGTGTGTGACATAATTAACGCAAGACCTCGTACACCCCAATTAGAGTATCAATGACCAAAACAATTTTTTTTTAAAGCTAACTATTAATATTAAGAAAATCGTGTTGACCCTAGCATTACTTTATGCATTTAAAATTGAATCTTATTGCCTTGCAATGAGATTTAATTTTCTTTGGCTCAATCGGCGGTCAGTATTACAAAAAAGGTAGGCATAATTTTTGAAAAAAAATACCTGTATTAATAGTTACTGAAATCGATTCAGTAGTCAATTATGAGCAAACTACTTTTAGGACTTGCGTTTATTCTGTTACACCTTGTTAATTGTGTTATTCTATAAGTTGCAGTGAGTAATGTCAGTGCAGCGTAACGCGTATTGAAAGTCTGATTTATAGCCGCGTGACGCGGGTAGATATGACCCGCCTGCGTTTTATTATAGGGTTAGGGTGGACGCATTCTTCCTAACCGAGTTTTTGCGGAAGATTAAATATACCTAAGCGAATTTTTTTCTATTCTCTTTGGCTCTGTGGAAGCGATGTTCTGAAAGTAATTTATTCACTATTCAGATAACAAAGTATTGTGGTCGCTTGGAACTTGGAGGTTGGAATGTTTTCCCGTAGACAAGAAAAAACAATTATGCACTACGGAGTGTTTTCAGAATGTAAATTTTTATTGGACTTCACGACAACTCAAATAGTACTATCATGAACCAATGTAGATAAACACAAACGACTAATTTCAACAAACAACAAAATTAATTCATAAATTGCTCAATTACTCCACAAATATCAATAACCGACAAGCTATAATTAATAATGAAAGCAACAAATTAATATGCTATCAACGGTACCTAGTTCCGATGATCAATACGCGATTGTGTAATAACAGTGTTACCAACTAGTGTAGGTAATTACAATCAGAGCTTAGAGGCGGACACATCTGCCCCTGTTCATATGATTAATTTCGTATCGAAGCGGTAGTATAAACTGCGGCTTATTAGTTGATTCGCACGAATTTACTCGCCCGAAACGGGCGAATTGTCAATTTTAAATAATATACTATTTTATCAAGGCGATTCGCACGAAGTTAATATATTTGTGGGCGAATCGACAACTTCATAAATACGTATTAGACAATTGCCACGTTTTGTTTTTTTTTTTACTCTTAACACTTCTATGCGCCAGTGTACTTTTTTCTTAACTTGATTGTATAAAATTCAAAGCGTGCCAATTGCCTAACACATTTATCGGGACTTGTCGATTTGCCCATTATATAAACTTCGTGCGAATCGCCTAGAGAAAATAGTACCTATATTATTTAAAAGTGTCGATTCGCCCGTTTCGGGCGAGTAAATTCGTGCGAATCGACTGAGTCGAACCAGTAGCCGGATTGGTGCCCGGTTGATGGCAATTGGCAATAGGCTCGCCCCCTATTACATGGGACTTAAATTTACCTAAATAATGAAATCGGGTGGTACTATAGGTACCTACACCTCTGCCTAACAAACAAAGCGTCATGTTATGTTACGAGTCTAAGCAATAACTTAGTCCGGGTTATCAAACACATCGCCAGCGCGGGTCAAAACGATAATTTAATAGTTTATTTGTGACTTTTTAAACCAAACTCATTTATCACTATTTCCAAGGTGGTCTATTAAAAAGAGATTAAAGCTTTTAAGCTCAGTAATTGAGCAAACAGAATTAAAATCGCTGTAAGGCGGTAAATTGATTAAGTTGCGTAAATGTGTTTTCGTATAATTATGATGAAAATATTACGGTAAAGGCTCTATCCAACAGGAGCGACACGCGACGCGCATCGCACGCGACACAAAGGCACCACTCGTCACGCGCCAGGCGGTGCCTCTGTGTCGCATGCGATTCGCGTCGCGTGTCGCGCCTGTTTGTAGGACCCTTAAGTCGTATGATTGAATTAAGTTTATAATGTTAGTCAATATTATATTAGAATCAATGGAAAACATGTAATTTTTTTTCTCTCTTTAATTTTCGATGTGTATGTTTAATAAGTCATTAATTTCAGGTTTATATTATTATAATGTAGTACACATTCAATAATGTGAAAATAATTTTTCAGATCGAGGACCTAAAAAAGGAAAACGGAGCACCAATAGTGTGTCCAGCAATTCTTCTTCGTCATATCGATGATACCCACATATACGGGTAATTTGTAATACGGCGGCAATCCATTAAGGGGATGTAGGGGAGGGCATTTACAACCAAATTACCCCTTATGACCTCTATGCAAATGTCAACCATTTTCCAGTAATTTTATATTTTATATATTTTTTTAAGATATCTGAGGGGTAATTCCCGTATTTTTAAGACCGTTCGCATTCTAATCTCAGTCTCAATCTGTCAAAATTACAATCAATTTACATCAATGACTAAAGACTAAGAGAGGACATGAACTAAAAGATCTATATAAATTAAATACATTATGGAAATATCATACGATTCTATACAGAAATAAAAAAATATACATGTTTCTTTCTAACTTATGCAATTCTGCAAGTGTCAAAAAGAGAAAACCGTATTTTGTCAGTTTTCTAAAATTGCAATTCAATTTCAATTGACGTCACGGAAGCCCTGCCCATCGGCCGGTTCGCCATTTTAGTTTCCGGTTTTGAGTACTTCTCAGAGTGTACATGAAGTGTCATTTGGCGTTATCGTGCGACTAAATATTAAGTTTTTTTCCATTTTGAGAACATTTTGAGTGCTGTAAATTTGACTGAGGCTGTCTGTGATAGAGGAAACCATGCCTAAGTGTTGTGTGAGGGGCTGTGGCTCGAATTACAGTAAAAAAGCGCCTCTGATATCCCTGCACAAGTAAGTCGAAAGAATTCATAGATTATTAAGTTTCCTATATAAATGTATACCAATTTCTAGTCTCAATTCATGTTTATTACTGTTCGGTCATAGATTATTGCCTATTCATAGTCTTTCGAACGATATATTTCCTTATTTTGGTTTTGTTTACTACGTATTTTTATTGACAAATATAGTGTTGTGATTGTGTAATTTGCACTTTGCACAACGAATCGATTTAGCATCGATAAAAACCAAATTTCGTTTGAATATTTAGCATGAAAAAATATACACATTTATGTTAGTTTGCGTGTTTTGTTTGTGTTTTTAGGTTACCAAAAAATGATAAACTTAAAAGTAAGTGGCTTGAATCATTGGGTCAAGAAAATATCGACTCCAGCCAGGAAAATGTTTGTTCACTACATTTTGAAGAGTCTTGTATTAATAGAAGTCTTGATATAGTGAGACTTCACGACAATGCAATACCGACAAGGCTCCCTAAGGTAAATTATCACATTTTCATTGTAAGCCTACATTTACCCATATATTCGAAAATAATGTTGGAGCTGATGAAGATTGTACAACCTATCTTTGCATTGTATAAATTCAATCTCTTAGTATTGTATAATTGCATAGCACATGTGTGAGCACTATGTACCCACTATAAAGGTTACTGGGTTCGTCTTTCATTGACTTGAATGTGCCCTGGCGGCTGAGAGTATGTCATGCTCACTCAAATGTGTCGCTGGTGGTGGCGTGTGTATTGGATCATTGAGTTCCCTTCAAAATGGTTGAGCTGAATGGTGCTGATCCATACGTCATGTTCGTGAACGGGCGCCGTCAGTAGGCACTGGTCATTTCTTAGCTGCCACGGCTTATTTTAATTCCATAATTGTTTTTATCTTTTTATTACGGACGCTTTTAACGTGCACGTGTTTCTACATCGTTCTCACATGTATAATTACAACATGAATGATGTAACCACTTTTTTGTAACAATATTTTGATTTAAAAGAGTGTCCATGGAGTTTCTTGCCCGTTCTTCTCCATAGGTACCTACTACGCTTTGGAATGGGCAACTAGCTTCATCTTTCTGACTGACCGACCCCTTGAGAATTCAAAAGTGCCTGTAATTGGTTTATTTGAAATAAATGCTTTGAGTTTGAGTCATAATACATTATTATTTCCCTGTACATTTATTGTAGACAGGCAGGCTTTATTGTATTTCACATTATTGGTGTACTTAATACTAATTACAAACTGATATTATTGTATCTATTTGAAATAAAACGGTTCTCCCATTAAATGCATAATATCGATTTCTGTTGTTTTATTTTGTTAATAGTCGGTATAGTTTTGAATTCCTTGTTGCAGTTTAATTTGCTCTTCTTCTAGCTTGATTATCACGAGCAACTATTAATCATAGAGTAAATAATATCAAGTACAATTAATTTTAAATGAACCGCCAAATTGATTATTTTTGCAATTTTTCAGTCAGATTACGCAACAACAGGCTTTTTTGTACTTAATCCATAATGCGACGTCCTAGAATGAGAATCGAATAACAACCTACTTACCTACTATCTACTTAAAATCAAAAACCTTATTTTAATGTATGTGATTTCGATTAATCGATTTGTAATCAACACGATGAACAAAATCATTGCAAAGAATGAGCAGAGGACAACACTAGGTAATGGGCGGAGCCTACGCCATTTTACTTTCCACGCCGGCACGCGATACGATCTTTTAGTTCATGTCCTCTCTTATTCTTTAGTCATTGATTTACATACATTTTTGACAGGTTTTTGACATTGATTGTCGCTGAGATGAGATTGCGACTTGAATTTGAACGTTTTTTAAGTACGAGAATTGGCCTACAGGTATCCTGTTGTATCTCTTTGGATAGCTGAGAAGTTGTACATATTTTTATAATGTTCTGTCGATAAAGTATACATGTTTTTTTGCAGAAATCTACCACTTAAGTCAAATAACCTGCTCAAAATGATGAAAATTGTGCGTTCTGATTTAAAAAATAATAAAGATAATTGTCATTTTATTGTTGATTATTATGTATTGAAATAGAAGCAGATAACAATAAATTATGCGTTCACTGACTGGACAGGTCCACTCAATCTGTGTGGTTCTTTCCTCAAAATACCATTTCAGACACCGATCTACATAGCCTTCATATGATCTGACCAAGATTTTGTCTGGACTTTAAAAGAGACTGTGACCTCTGAGTTTGTTACGGCCTTTCTTCTCAGAGTAGTCACATAGGAAATGCCGACCTCATCTAGTTTTTAAAATACGATTGACGTGTAAAAGTGTTTGTTCAAACCTACTTTCAGACATAAAATCATTTATATATTTTCAAAGTTGTATACCACCAAAAATATATAATACGTCATATTACTCGGAAATGGTTGACATGTCCATACCATAGGGGTCATTTGATTGCAAATGACCTCCCCTACACCCCCTTAATGGATTGCCAACATATTACGAATTACCTATATATTTTTGTTTCGACCAGCACTCAGCCAGTCGACAGCTGCAGCGTTACCATGTCCAGCACTAAACGGGGATAACATCATGCCTGTTTTCCTCGAAGGGTAAGGCAGAAGTGTACCAATAGTAGGTACTCTCATATTTCGCACAGTTATGTTTGCCCCATATAATAGGGGGCGAGCCTATAGTCATCAGATGCCGCGGGCTGCTACGGAGATACGGGATAGCTGTTTTGGTATTAGTAAAACTGAAACATTCTCGAGACTAGGGCACCAAGATGTACCAACAATTCCATTTACCGAAAGCGTTGAAAGTATATCGACAATAGTTCAATGCTCTGTTATCGTGCAGGTACAAAATAGATCACGAGAGCGGTTATCGCTTTGACGGGCGTGTGACTACACTTCAACGTAGGTACCTATCCCTTATCGGAGGACCTAAAGTACTTGCCTTATCATGTAACCGACTTGCCAGGAATTTTGGATATTTTAACGAAGAATTTTGGGATTAAACCGTTAAACTAATGATATCTTTTGCTTGTGTTAAACAACGTATTTGATAAAACAATATGTCATCTTTATACGGAGATCAAAATAATTTTAGTCGTAAATTATACATCTGGCTATCTTTCCTTAATTTTTATTTTTTTTATGATTTGTTGTAAGGAACAGCAAACAGTTACATTATAAGAGCTTATAATTAATTTAACAAAAACAATTTTAGTGATAATATAACCCACAACGCAGTCCACAGGTAGACATAAAAGTTTTGAACAAAAAAGTTAATTTGCTAGGAGTTTTAGTAGCAGAGTACGTGCAGTTATGATGGCCCAGTGGGATCAGTCGCGACTTACGAGTTGTAAGTCGTAGTTTCGAGCCCAGACAGGCGCTTTACTTTGTGTAAATTATTTCCATCACCACTGCTCTCAAAACGGTGATGGAAAACACCGAAGGAAAACACCGTGAGGAAATCGGCACCCTAGAACCAAAAATTCAAAAAACATGTGACATCTACCAACCCGCACTGAGCCTGCGTGGTACATTACGGCTCACTCCCTCTCACATAGAGGGAGGCCTGTGTCCCAGCAGTGAGAACATTATAGGCTGAATAAGAGACGTGCAGTAATTACATAGTCGTATAATGAGTATTAATAAAGTTAACATTATGATATCGATTACTTAATAGGACTTTTATATGACCTTAGTAAGTTAAATGATTTTCAGAAAGGGTACACAGCTGGGTTTTATTTAATAAATTTAAACTGATAGGTGTTGTATACAAATCTTAACTATCTACTTACAAACTTAAAATATCTGCTATTTACGCGGATATCAACATGAAAGTGAAATTGTTTTCTCAGATTACTTTAATCATAACTTGTGGTTATTGCAATGAAGAAATTTATCACACTTTATATCAATTATGTGGCTTTGAGCCCAGAATAAACACTCGATCAAAGGAATATTTCTGATTAAATATTGAAACTTACACTGACTGATTGCCGCCTAGCTTTTATAAACATTTAAGTACTTGATACTGATTTATTAAGGAAGCTAAGCAATTTCTTGGGCAGAATCGAAATTCCTATTAAGGGATTTATAGTGGACATAACAATTTCTTACTTTCCAAGTAAATGTTAGTTTTATTTTAACTAGCTTTTGGCCGCAGATTCGCCAGCGTGGATGTCGGAAAATATCCCACGGGAACGTAGGTACTACCAGGATTTAAAGTACCCTACGTGTTAATCCAGGTTTTAAACAATCTGTGTGGCTTTCATCCGATGTTTACGCACGCCAGTAAAGCCCCAAGTCGGCTTGATTTTTTCCGACCTCTTCAACAATCACCGCCATATTTCAACCAATTTACACAAAACCTTTAATGAATTATGCACCTAAACTTTCCTCATGAATCACTCCGTCTATTGGTGAATACTGTATGAAAATCCGTTCGGTAGTTTTAGTGTTTATCGCGTTGAGACAGACAGATAGTCGCGGCGCGGGCGGGGGGATTTTGTTTTATAATACTTGTATGTAGTGATTAGGAGCGACGGACAAAGTTTTCTAGCAATTTGTGATTTTTAATTAGGATTTTCCATCAGGAATTTTTCAGCAACAGCCCGGAGTCTTAATTGTGCGAGGTTGATGACAATGGGCTCGCCCACCGCTACATGGGACAAAACATAACATAACTGGCGACATAATATATGGTTGTAGGTACTATAGGTACCTACACCTCTGCCTTACCCGTTGAGGGTTTCAGGCGTGATGTTATATTATGTTGTCATTTTTAATGTACCTACCTATACATTGGGCGGAAATCGAACATTTTACAAGCTCGAGATAATTTCTAAATAAAACGCCATAGGCTGTTTTAATGGAGATGAATGTTGGTAGTAATCGGTTTATTGGCAAGTTATTAAAATAAAGTGCAATCTGAAAATCAGAATCGATTGGAAATATCACGTTTTCTCTACATGTTTTCTCTAGGCAATCAAATTGCTAATTGACTGGCGTAGTTACAAAAAATTCAAGTTTTCTTACTTTTTCTCTATTTAACTACATATTTCATGGAAATATGAAATTATTCGAGTTCGAATGTATTTTTATTTTCTTTTTCTATCGTCGCTATGTCAACTGCAAGTGACAAGTGACAGCTGTCATATTTCCCGCGCAAAGGTAAACATGGCCGCTTATCTATGTCATTACGTTTTCTAACATGCCTAAATATTGGTTTATACTTATTCATAATCTAATCCTATGAGGACAAGCCACGTGGTTTATCAAAATAAATGAAGTAAGTTCTGTAAACAACGCAAGTAGCTAAGTACTAACTTTATTTACCCTTAGTCGCGTTACACCAGCGACGATACGTATTAATTACAATGTTTAATTATTGAGTAGATTCATTTTTGACCTACTTATTTTATTTTATCTGTAAATATTTCTTCAAAAACTATAAGTTTAGTAAAAAACAAAATTAACTGATACCTAGTGGCTCTTCTACTATAGTTTGAACACTGTGATGTTCTCTCTTCTACAATAGTTTGAACATTGTGGTGTTCTCTCTTCTACTATAGTTTAAACATTGTGGTGTTCTCTCTTCTGCTATAGTTTGAACATTGTGGTGTTCTCTCTTCTGCTATAGTTTGAACATTGTGGTGTTCTCTCTTCTGCTATAGTTTGAACATAGTGGTGTTCTCTCTTCTGCTATAGTTTGAACATTGTGGTGTTCTCTCTTCTGCTATAGTTTGAACATTGTGGTGTTCTCTCTTCTACTATAGTTTGAACATTGTGGTGTTCTCTCTTCTGCTATAGTTTGAACATTGTGATGTTCTCTCTTCTACTATAGTTTGAACATTGTGGTGTTCTCTCTTCTACTATAGTTTAAACATTGTGGTGTTCTCTCTTCTACTATAGTTTAAACATTGTGGTGTTCTCTCTTCTGCTATACTTTGAACATTGTGGTGTTCTCTCTTCTGCTATAGTTTGAACATTGTGGTGTTCTCTCTTCTGCTATAGTTTGAACATTGTGGTGTTCTCTCTTCTGCTATAGTTTGAACATTGTGGTGTTCTCTCTTCTGCTATAGTTTGAACATTGTGGTGTTCTCTCTTCTACTATAGTTTGAACATTGTGGTGTTCTCTCTTCTACTATAGTTTAAACATTGTGGTGTTCTCTCTTCTACTATAGTTTAAACATTGTGGTGTTCTCTCTTCTACTATAGTTTGAACATTGTGGTGTTCTCTCTTCTACTATAGTTTGAACATTGTGGTGTTCTCTCTTCTGCTATAGTTTGAATATTGTGATGTTCTCCCTCCTGCTAGAAGAAAGAGCCAATAGGATAAATATGAGAACTTTTAGTATTATAGTTGTTATCTAATTATACAAATAACGCAAAATTTACCGTATTACATTAGCCACCCAGCCTATTTATGATGAAGGACTTCTGATTATATTATTCACGGAACTCCGTGTTCTGTCAATTAACTAAGGAATGTGGTTTCAGCCCAGCAGATGCGTTGAACCTGTCAATATTTTATGGAGGAACTCAAAATTACTCATTTTATTGCACATAATACGGCTTTCACCACAGCGACAACCTGGCCTTAAGTTCTGCACTATACATAATTATTAAAAAAAGGTTTTATTGCATACTATTGTCCGTCATCTGAAGCCTTTTCATAGGCATAATATACATAAATTCACGCCTTTTTCCCATGAGGGTAGGCAGAAAATATAGAACGTCACGTGCTGCGATCGTTACATAGGTACCCCTTTTGCTTTATTTACGTATTTGCTAAGTAATAACAGCTGCGCGAGTCGACCGATCAGTTAAGCTACGCTTGCCACGTTAGGTTTGTGTATGGGTGACCATCTCTACATACCAAGCCCTTCCGTGCCTCGGAAAGCACGTTAAGCCGTTGGTGACGGCTGTCATTCTTGGATCTTTGACAGTCGATACGCGTCGTCAGATGCTCGAAAGTCTGACCACCAGTCTTACCAAGGGCTTTCGTGTTACCCCGTAAATGGTTTGTAAAGGTCAGATAGCCAGTAGCTCCATATAAAATACTAGTATTCAGCTGCATCTGGTTAGACTGGAAGCCGACCCCAACATACTTGGAAATAGGCCAGGCAGATGATGATCACATCTGGTGATACAGGCCTCTTCATTTCCGAGAGATATCCATTCCTATTTAGGCAATACTATAAATCAGATTTAACCCCATCATCTATCATTGCATTATCTCCAAACAGTACCAGTTTCCCAATAAATAATACACCTGCCCATAACGCTAAATGTCATCAGTCTACCAAATTAATGATGCGAAATTTCGCAGGCTAAGTGTTTAAAGCACTTCCCTCCATCAGATATATGTATATTCAAATTACAAAAGAGAGTGCTAGTTCATAAAATCGAGTGCCGAGACATAGGATAGGAGTGTCACAGACGCAAGGGGGAAGGGGGGAAATAGGGCTGCCTTTAAAGTGTTACGTAATTTTCATGTAACAGAGGCCTTTGATGTGACTCTGCAATTAGGGATTAGTGTTTAGGTACGTTTGTATGTTCTGTTTTAGGATAAACACGGGCTATACTATACCTACTTTTGTTACAGGGGTAGCTCTAGCTAGCTAGCAGTGTTCGATTTGTGAAATTTCATAGTCACGAAATGTAAGATTCCACACTAAATATACCTAATTTTGGTTGTTTTAAACATATTGACGTATTTAAATTAGAAAATAAAACACTACAGATAACTTCCACATCGTTTATATCATCAGAGGTCGACTGTTATTTAAATAAAAACGTTCCAATTCCTATTATCATTAAACACGAGCACATAACATGAATGCAATTCAAAACACAGCTGATTATTTACGGCCGGTAACCTTCGGTATTTTCCAGAATTTTAAATTATATAACTTGATAAACTATCACAATCTTGGCAACATTTCCTACGGTAAACGCTAACAGTAACGCCCTTAATAACAAAACTCGGTAACCCTGGTCGGAACTGTCGCGAAGTGGCTCATATATCATGGAGCATGGAGGTATCTGCGCCAACGGGCCAACTTGCCGGGTTATCGCCACCACAATGGATAAAATTATTAAACGCTCTAGGTGAGCTTATGAAATAAAGTGATTTTATCATTCATTGCCCTATAACGATAAAATCTTCCTCCAGAACCGACGCGACTGTACGAAAAATCTGCTTCGGTTTGCGCCAAATCCCGCCGATGTTACGTGAAGTTTGAACATTTTTCTTGGTGAAGCGATCTTGTGAGTCTCAACGATATTGCCTCGTTGTTACACGGTTTATAGCTTCCATTCATTCGATCGATTGTTTAACCATTGTTGAACATCTTAACCTACCTTGTAAGACTGCATTTTAGCACATTGCGTCATGTTTGCACAATATATTTATACGACTGCTCATAACACTCATAGAATGTTTTATTTTTCCAAAACATCTACGTTACCAACGCAGCCTAAAAAAATGTATTTAAAGTCCTTTGCGATTTAAATGAGTTTACCCTTAATTCCTACCCTACATAGAGCTTACGAAAAACATTTCCCTCCAGCATTGCATTCCAAAATAACTCGACATACTTTGCTGAACAATTTGAAGTCGAAGTGAGCCGCAAAACGACATCCAATCAAGGACGTGCTTCATTTCTGGTCTACTTAACGTTTTCCAAGATTTAGAAGTCGGGACGTGTTTGTAACAGTGACATGGTTTGCTCACAAATCGTTAATGCGTCTGAGATCCGAGACGAACGTAAAGTGGCAGCCCACGCGGCGAAACTTACCGCGGAACCACTTCACCTGAATATAGTGAAATAGTACCAATCGTCTCAAACGACGAGTAACATTTTACATAACAGTTGCATAAAAACAAAGAAAAGTTATTACAGGCCAGGTTGAAGCTCCAGGCCGCGCGGAATTCTTATTTTATTGGACTTTTTTCATCCCAACCGGTTATCAAAAATGTGGAACTTTTACAAGCCAACTTGAATTTTTGTTACATCTTCAGGTCGGTATTTTTAATAAAGAAGAAAGAAAAACGAAGGCAATTTATCTGGTGTCACCTTTAAAAACTAATTAAACTACAGCCTTAGCCATCTTAACGGCGTAAATTGCACTCTTATACGAGATAGCCGGGCAAATTCTCCGAAACCAATTGAACCAATAAATAGCTAAACTACCCACAATCTCACTACACAGCTTTCTTCAAAGACATTCCCAAACAGAACTTCCATCTTGATTGAGGGAAACTAGCAAGTTTTACTGTTAATAGGGAACCTAATTCTAATACGACGTTGGAGATTCTAAACACTGTAGATGGTCCTCATTTACATAAACAGACGATGTTATTCGACGTAGGAGCAATAAATTGGTCACAGAGATGTGAAACGAGCGACAAACCTCATAAGTAGTCGAGACAATAACACTTCATGTACGGAATGACGTGTATCTATTCCTTTACATTGACTTTAGGTTTGAATTCAGTGATGTTTCAGAGAAATTCCTATGGATTAATGGCTCATCTTGGGCATTAAATGTATTGCTATTTGCCATTGATTTGAATAAATTTACATTAGACTCAGGTGGCTTTTTATCTATAACGCAAATTGCTTGTTTGTTATTCTCTCTTCCATCTTTTACAGCTTTATTACCTTGTTCTGTACTATAATTATTTTTACTTACATATTTATCATTTCAAATGGCGTCTAATAGAATCTTCAAAGTTTCATAATCGTCATAATCTCCATTGACAATAGAGTCGCGTGTCCAGACCGGTCGGCGTTCAATTAAGCGGCGAGTGATTTGTGAGCGGATGCTGGCAACACCGACTGTGACTGGATTCTTGCACCCGCAGCACTATCGGACCCATTCTGTATAGGTAACTGCTTTCTATAAAGCTGTCCTCTGACTGTTGCTTAAACGATATTGATATCAGAATCGGGACTCGTTTCATCTGATTTATTTGTAGTAATGAGTTGGGATTTTAAATTTTGTTGGGGGATAGAGAATTTAAGAAAGGAGAAATTTGTTTTGTGGTTTTTTTATCAATAGGTATTGAATAGCTAAGCAATTTCAGTTTCGCAACAAATATGCACATCTTTGTCTCATACACCGTTAAATGTTTCAGATTTTTTGTCATCAAAACAGATTGTGCGAAAACTGAATTGTTATCTTTACTTTATGAAACAAGCTCGAAGAAGATTACAAATATTTTTTGATCGAAATGAAATTATGACCTACAAAGGACTAAGCCCTATAAGTACCTTCACTGACGACAACGCACAACCTAAAACCCTGGGTCTAGAAATATGAAATTTTGCACATGAGTTCCTTATACATACAGGGTTACTTGTAATTCGACGTATATCCGTCAGGAGCTGATAGGGGGCCAAAATGCAACAAATTGAACCACCCATATTTATGTGTATGTATGTATGTGTGTTTTTTGGAATAAATTGTAAATTTTTGGGTAAATATCAGAAAACCCTTAGAAATTTAAAAAATCTCGAAAACTGTTAAATTTCTGTTATACATATGGGGGGTTCAATTTGTTGCATTTTGGATACCCTGTATAATGGACGTCAGCACAAAGTAAGGATTTTTTAAAGGGGTTGTTTAAACCCAACGAAAAGTTTGTATGGAACTTCGTCATTTTTGCCGATGAGGATTCCATTGGACACACGGCTTGTAAAGAATACAATATTCCATCCAATTCAAACCCGTGCAAGTCCCCTCAAGTCCGCATTTCTCATTACCAATGCCATTTTTACTGCCTAGAAATCTGTTGTGACTGGAGAGCTTAAATTAAAGATTTATCTCCCACTTATAATCTTCACAAACGCTGATGTTGTTAATGCAGAGATAATGCAAACCTATAAACTTAGCCGAGAAACTTATTTGTTACCTATTCGAGTGTTTCGCTGGGTGACCTGGCATTTACGAGTAATGGCCATTCAATCTTGTTATAACAATGCTAGCCTAATATTGCCTGGCATGATGTGTTATTTGTGCGAGAATGAGTTTCTTAAGACGGATGATGAATCAGAAGACTATGGATCTGAACAAAGAAAGGTCTGAATTTAAATAAACGTCTGCTCTGAATTTAAATGTTAAAATATGATGCTGTTGTTATAGGGGAAGCTCTTAAATTATAGAAGGGATAGCGAACATTTCAATCTATTTAAATGACAATATCAAATAAAAATGGGAAAGAGGTAGTCTTTTTTTTTAAACAAAAAATAAAGTACAAGACTTACACGGAAAGGGACACTCATGAATCCAAAATCTATCTGCCTAGCCTTTTCCCAACCATGTTGGGGTCAGCTTCCAGTCTTACTGGATGCAGCTGCATACCCGTATTTTACTGGGTAACACGATACCCCTTGGTAAGACTGTTTGTCAGACTTTTGGGCTTCCAACTACCCATAACCGCTGTCAAATATTTACGAATTACTGCCGGCACCAACAGCTTAACCTGCTTTCCGAGGTACGGATACGGAGGGGTCTCGATAGGTAATGGACGGTCACCCATCTACGAGCCGACCGCGGCAAGCGTAGCTTAAGATATAAACAGTAAAAAATGTACACGACATTAACAGCTTTAAATGAAATAATTATAATAAAACATTTTAGTGTCATTTATCGCAGAACTAAATGTTGCAATCTACGTTGATGGCAAAAGACTGCGCACCGTCGCATTTAATGGCAAATTATTTATCCCTTATAGGAAGGTATTCAATTTAACTTTTAATTTTGTGTGATAACTAGATAAATGTGATTGCATCGTCTTTATTCGCCGTAATTTAATAACACATCATTTATGATCAAGTCGATAAATCAAACCCACAAAGGTAGTTATAATAAGTTCTTACTTCATAACAACGTACAAGCAAAACTTCAAACAGGATTCAGCTCGATTCTTATCAAACTGTCTCGAGCACACTATCGACCGCTATGAAGACGATAACGTAGCAATACCAATCGACTTTATTCGATAACAGAGCGACTTTTGTCCGCGAAGTCGCGACTCGTGAGCCCCCGCACTAAGGTGTAACTGGTGATATATAAATTGGCTATTTGCACAGCATGCAGCGGGTAGATATTGTAGGATAGGCTTATGTGCCCGACAGTATTCAATTTATTGAAAGATTGCTCCCGTCAAACGTGGATTTATGAAGGTATCGATGGATAAACTGATGCTTGTACATTAACGGACTTTTTGAGAGGGGATGACAAATTGATTGAGATATTTTTTACATGAAATTCTTCAATTTAAGAAAGTGAACAGTTTTTGCAAGATCTGTGCTGATTGGAAACCATTCAATGTATTAGTATGGTTGATGATCAACGAGAATATTTTCACTTCAAAACTTTGTTCTCTCACTAATTTTTGGAAAGCGGAGACATTCTGGACTATAAAACAGTAAAAAGTACCACTAACCTATCGAATTTCCATATCAACAGCTAATACAAAAATAGCGTAGTCATAAAAAATGTCACAAATTCTCCGCACTTCATACAATCATAAGTAAACTATAAAACGACGCCCACTTCGACATCAAATACTACAGGCAACTGTACGACAACCACGGAGTAGCATAAAAATGGAGTATTAACTAATATAATATACTTACAGTTGTCCCAACCATCACATAATTAGACGCATGTTAGCCACACGGAAAATAGGAATGAAATATGTTCCACTAAAATGTTCGTTGCAGGGATCCATTCATACGTAATCAAAGTAGGTACTAAAACAGTCGATCAGTTAAAGTGGCCGTGAGCTGGCCATGTCGATAATCGTTGGAGCAGCCGCGGATAGCCGTTTGACAAAATAAAGACTGATAAAGCATAGGTGAACCTAATGCTTCTTCACCAGATAGCCGAAATTGAACACTTAACGAGAAAATCATCGCCATGACTAGGTCGTTGCCTGTCTCTCTGAAGTCACCTTTTACAACATCGAACTACTCGGATATACGCAAATAAGTGCTCCATTTCTTTCTACCTCATTGCAGTGTCCTACTTTATTGTAAGGCGCAACAAACTGTCAGTTTATCCCATAAAATCCGAGAATACAATAAAAGGTGCAGATCAAATGAAACTCCGTCTGACAAAAGATTACATTTTAATTCAGTGATAAAACGGTTTCACGACTTTCAAGTAAAAGACTGGATACACACAAGAAAGTAGAAAATTAATGCGATTTTTATTGGATTCTAACGGAACGGTTACCTTTATTTAGAACGTGATTGCAACACAAAGCTGATAAGTACTTAGGTAATGGTGATTTTTCAAGCATGTTTTTAATATACACTCGAGAGCAATGAATCCGGGTCACTTAAAGAATCCTAAAAATCTCGGAAACTGAAAATGCTAGGTTAATGCAATAAATTGTATTTAATAGACAATGTAATACTCCTTAAATGAAGGTATTAAAACTTCTTAGTTATTGTAAAGTTATATCATAAAAAAATCAAATTTGAAAAAGGGCCACTTTCGAAGATGGAACTACGAAATTACAGCATTTGGTTTTGCTTTTGTTTGTAATCTGTCATTTATGTGGGTACATAAACCATGTTGATAGTGCTCTATATTCATTATTCAAGCTGAAATTATGTCGCTTACGCCTGAAGAATGCACCAGAATACTTACAATGCTGGAAACCGGCCGGAGTCAGCGCGATACAGCCAGGACTGTCGGTGTGTCGCTGTCAACAGTACAAAGAGTTCTCCGACGTTACGAAGAAACTGGTTCTAACCTACGCAGACCAGGAACGGGCAGAACCAGGTGTACCACAGCACGAGAAGACCGATACTTGGTGAACACCATGCTTCGAAATCGCTTTCTCACAGGAACTGAACTCACCAATCAGTTTCGACGCCTCGGAGGAAGTAACCCAAGTGCATGGACAGTAAGACGTCGGCTTGCTGAATCTAACTTAAAACCCCTTAGACCTGCAAACGGCCCTAAACTGGAGCGTGGGCATCGTATTTCAAGACTAAGATATGCCCAGAGCCACGTAAATTGGAGTATTGAAGATTGGTCAAAAGTTATGTTCTCCGACGAATCAAAATTTATGCTCTACAAGCACGATGGAAGACACAGAGTGTATCGAAGACCAGGGGAAAGATTCAAGCAAGCATGCATCGAAGAAAAAGTAGCCTACGGTGGTGGGTCTGTACTTGTGTGGGCCGGAATTTCTTCTGAAAGTCGCACAGAGCTGGTGATCATAGAAAACGGCTCTTTAACTAGCGTAAGATATGTGGAAGAAATCCTCAATGATCACGTTGGTCCATTTATGGTCAATTTAGGTGAGGATGCTATATTTATGCATGACAATGCCCGACCTCATACAGGTAGGATTGTGAATGACTACCTTCAAGAGATGAACATTACTCGTATGGAGTGGCCAGCGCGCAGCCCGGATATCAACCCGATCGAGCATGCTTGGGACGAGCTAGGCAGATGCGTAAAACAACGAAACCCTCCCCCAATCACGCTTCGTGAGCTCAAAATTGCTCTCACAGAGGAATGGGAGAATATTCCCCAAAATCGTATAAGGAACTTGGTGTACAGCATGCCAAACCGCGTAAACGCAGTAATGGAAGCACGAGGAGGCAATACGAAGTATTAAAATTCAAGAAAATCGTAATAAAGTTCAAAAATTTCATGTTTCCTATTTTTGTTTTAAGGAGAGATCAGCAGTTTTTTTCTTTATGTAATTTTGTGTTAATAAAATGTATTTTTTTTTACTTTCATTTAAGGAGTATTACATTGTCTATTAAATACAATTTATTGCATTAACCTATCATTTTTAGTTTCCGAGATTTTTAACATTCTTTAAGTGACCCGGATTCATTGCTCTCGAGTGTATTTGATCTACTTAATGACACAATTAACGAAAACATTATTAAGCTTCAAATATTACTTTTCTTTTAAAGAAATTTCCTGCTTCTTACAACTTCTTATTTCTGCTCATAGTGAATAATTTAGTATCTAAACAGACACAGTGAGTGCATTTTCAACTGTAAAGGGCATTTAAATAGATCGCCCATCGTCTTGCCCGCAGCAATAAAAAGCATAACTAGTAGATACTCGTAGAAGTAAGTGTTCATCACAATGATTGACAATAGAACAAATATTTGCATTAACGCTTATGAAAGGAAGGAGGAAGCAATGAGGAGGGCCGTAGTTTAAAATTTTGACACTCTATTAAACATTGCTGTTTCATGGCTTATAAATCTATGTTGAAAACTTCTTGTGTGTTACTGAACAAAAGCCAATTACTAGAAGAAAGGCATTAGATATACTGGGTTATTTGTAATATGTCAGCAATCCATTAACGGGATGTAGGGGAGGTCATTTGCAATCAAATTACCCGTTATGACCCCTATGCAAATGTCAACCATTTTCGAGTAATTTGATATTTTATATTTTTTTGAAGGTATCTGGTACCTTATTGTATCTAGTTGGATAGCTGAGAATAGATATATAAGATATATATGACATAGCTGATATTATTGGAATGTTCTGTCGATAAAGTATAAGTATCCATGTTTTTTTTTTTGCAGAAATCAACCTTTTTAGTCAAATAACTTGCTCAAAATTGTGAAAATTGTGTGCGCTGATTAAAAAATATTAAAGATAATTGTCATTTTATGGTTGATTAGATTATTATGTATTGAAGTAGAAGCAGATAATAAAAATGAAAAAAAAAACATGCATTGTTTTTTTTATACATCTTAAAAGTTGTATACCGCCAAAAAATAGAACGTGTCATATTACTCGGAAATAGTTGACATTTGCATAGGGGCCATAAGGGGTCATTTGGTTGCAAATGACCCTACATCGCCTTAATGGATTGCCGACATATTACCAATAACCCTGTATAATAATCATTGCGCTACTCATTACATCAGCGTCCATAGTCCTGTTCGCTCCCAATGTTCGTCACCATCAAAACCTTATCTAAAACTATTCGAAAGCGTCAACCTTGATAGTCAAACCAAGCTATCTCCACCATATATCACACAGAGTGTCATTTATAGTCACCAAGTACGATATATGAATCAGCCCTAAACGTCTGACGAGCCTGTCAGTGACAACGTTGAGCCCCGACAGTTTTATAGTTACGATAAAATGCTACAATTGAATCAACCTTTAAAAGTAACCCATCGTAGCTAGGTGAATTGTGAACTGTGAACATACAAGCACGTTTGAGTTTAATTAGTAATGAAAACCCACGTCGAGTTCAAATGTCGCAACCATACATTTCCGTGTCAGTACACCTCGACGGATCATTGACGTTTATTGAGGATATTGAGTTGTTTTGTGTCCAACACACTGTTATGTGTCCAATACACTGTCAGTTGTAACGTCGAGGTGCACTCGAGCTGTAAGTTATACCTGCCACGTTATTTAGGTGTGTGCTTGACAATGCTATTGTGGCTGCGGTTAGGTAACGGAGAGAAGTGTCATAATTCTAACTGCTAGCTGCTTATGAGCCCACGTCTTTACTGATGTAAGTGAGTTTGCGACCTGGGAGAGACGTTGCGGGACATTAAACTGTAGTAGGTTGTTATTATGTTGAAATAAAGAGACGAATTAAATTGCAAAAGCATGTACCATATTTAGTAAAAAGTAGTGGTGTGGAGGTGTGGTTTTGTTGAAAGATAATCGCTTCTTTCTAGGTTGTTTTAAACGCTTAACATCCGGGAATCATTTTTTATGTATGTTTCAAAGGACGCTCAAGAATGTCTATTATCTATTTACACAATGTTCGCAAATCTCACGTTCTAACAAAATATAACAGGTCTCTCACGCTTGTTACAACGTCTTCTTGTAATAAGTGGTAAACTTAGCCGAGTCTAAGGTCGTTAAGTAACTTTTTTTACGATAATTTGTATACACGTCTAGGTAGCCATAAAAACTGTTCAAGGTTTACAACCGCCTTTACGAGGGATGCCGAATTTGCGGAAAATTAAATAACAGCAGAGTGTCTTATAGGAGTGATGGTAGGACTTATGATAGGCTTTTGTTAAGTGTCCGCTAAGTTTGAGATTATTTTATAAACCTGTCTAGCTTTTTTCCATCTATGTTGGGGTCAGCTTCCAGTCTAACCGGGTGCAGCTGAATAATAGTATTTTACATGGAGCGACTGCCTATCTGACCTCCACAACCGAGTTCGTTGGTAACAAACTACACGATACCTCGTGGTAAGGACTTGTTGTCAGGCTTTTGGATCCGTGACGACTGTCAAAGATCTACGAACGACAGCCTCTTTTTTTGTGACACTTTTAAGTACTGCAGAGTAGAGTAGAATAATAATAGAATTAGCTGGGACATCTTGTTAAAACTTATTATCGGAGTCACTTCTGTATCCGCACAGTCAGTTGTCAGTGTCCAAACACGGTTTTCGTTTCGCTGCCGAAACAAAAGTGAATTTGATAATAAGTTAGATGTAATGTAACAATGTGGGGACTATGAGAAACAGAATCATAACAAAGCAGCAGAAAGAATAAAGAGTCAGTCTCTTGCTACAGTATTTTTATCTCTCGAAGCGACGCGCGCTTAACTTGTTGTAACTACGTGTACAAACACGCTAAGAATGTGTGCGTGAAGACGAGTAGCGTCAGCACATAACACACTTCTGACTTCGCCATTGTCTCGGACAGTACCGAGATCGAAGTACCGAGAGCTCAGTCCTGCGCTTACACACACATTCACAGCGTGTTTGTACACTTGGTAACCACAAGTAAAGCGCGCGTCGCTTCGTGAGATAAAAAATACTGTACGTTTAGTGTACCGCCGCGTACGCATCAATTTACTTTTGCATTGCATTCATATCATGCACTATTGCACGGTTTCATACGAATCATTTAATTACGCTGACCGTGCGATAAACATCCTTGGTGTATGGCCTTTCGAACGGTAAGCAATTTGTTTAATTAAAAAAAAAACTTAAGAGTTATTGACCAATTTTAGTTCAAAAAGGGGATTTTGATGCAATTCGATTTTTGTGAAATGTAAAATGTTTTGAAAAATTCATCATGTAATCGTGTTAGAAATTAAAAATCGATAGTGTATTGGTGAAGTACCTGATTGGTAAAAGCCCCACGTGTAGAAAAATCAAACAAACTCATGAAATACGGTTATTAAAAAAAAAAAAAAAAATCTATGGGGCCTAGGTCAAATCATTTGAGCTGGGTAGATAGCAGACGACCCCACCTATCTGCCATTTTCGTATATTCAACGTTCTGCCGAACACCCTGTATATCACTGCGTCTTCGATAGCTCTTTTCTCCGAATCTTTTTACTAATCAAGAAAGTTGTTTTTGTTGACGCGCGAGTCGTTACGGAGTGTATTGAGGAGCCCTCGATACTTCCCAACAATGGATTAGTAAGATGATTGAGTTCTATATCCTTTTGATGTTTAACGCTTCGAAGTGCGTCAGGACACTCAATACTGTCCTTGGAAACTTTGATGTTTTTCACGCTTTGTTCGTCATTGATTCTATGCTATGTAATTATACCAAACTTTCTAACAGAGGTAGGTACCTATCTGCAGCTTGCAGCTTTTGGTTTTCACTGTTTATATTATGTTCCATGTAAATTACTGGTATTCAGCTGCATCTGGTTAGACTGGACGCCGAATCCTGAAAGTAATATGAATATCACAGTTGGGAAAAGGCTAGCAAGTGATTTTATTTTCTTTCAACTAGGATTTGTTTGGACCGTGGAGGTGAGACCTTACAGGCACAAGCACAAGTCCCACATGCACAAACACCCAATTACCGTGGATTTCTATCGTTGTCACTATAACGAGAGTACTGTTCTATCCCATCCTAGGACATAACAAAGAATCTCCGAACACAGCACAAGACTAAATTTGAAAGTTAGTAATAGTACATTGTTCCCTAGGGGTGAAAGTAACTTATGTAGTCCCGAGACGGGGAATACCAGGAAACTAAAAATAAAAACATGAATTAGCTAAGAAAACATGAGCCTCTTCTCTTATGAAATCAGGCGTTAAATCTATATGTCAACCAGATGAACTCATCGTGCTAATACAAATCTCTGCTATACGGAAGTATAAACAAAACTCTACAACTCGAAAAGACAAATGAAGAACGGATTGCCACTTTCCCGCCTACTAGCTATTCAGACATTATTTTTCATTTCCATCATTGAAAAAATGGTAAATATTTTGCTCAAATCTATGTTGTTTTAAAGAAAAAAATTAAAAGTAAATTATAATAAAGTCGTTTAAAAAAATATATTCTATAATTAATATTTAACTTTATGTTATTTCCATTTTACATCGCGCTGTAATTGAGTAGCTGTATAGATAGTTGGAACATGGTTCAACAGAAATGTGAAAATACAACAAGTTTTTTTTTAATAATTTGTCAGCTGTCAGTTGAAAACGATTCTCCCTAGGGCTGAAAAGTATTACTTTCAACCCGCTCCTTTTTTTTTTTTTTTTTACGGGGGGAAATCCTCATGGACTGCCTCCGCCTGGGGAAAAGGCGGAGGGGCGTGCCGGACTCTTACCGGCTAAAACCACCCCGGTGTCTCCTCGCACGTGCGCGCGGGGCCGCGGGAATCGAAATTCTTCCGCAGCCCCACACTAGTGCTGGCCCGATCTGTCCGGGCCTCGTCTCCTGCACGGGGTAGTGAGGTGTTTAACTACCCCGTGCATCGCCTCAGAGGCGCGCGCTGACACCCGCGCGTGCCTTCGCCTCGGGTCCATCAAATAGGGGGCGAGGACTTCCCCAAGTCCCACGCCCCTGGACCCATTCACCCGCTCCTCAGGCAACTTCAGAGCTACTTTCAGAGTATGAGTAATGAAAAGACATTTGTAACTCAATCATATATAAACCGCTGAAAGAATTTAGATAATTCTTAGACAGATAGATGATTGTCATGGAACCTATGAATTATTTTCTCAGGTAGGTAACGCGTAGATTTTCTCATAGAAGCCGGGTGAAACTGCGGATAATAAGACATCAATAAAACATGAAAGAAATAAAACTACAATCAAAAATCGTCAGCGAAACTCTTTCGCCCATAATATGCGTTGAAAGAGCATAACATAAAAAGATATCCAACCTAAAATGGCGCTTGACCCGAATAAAAAGAGCTACTTATGTGTAAGGGCTCTTTAGATTTATGTACGGCCTATTCTAGATTTCAGATAGGCTGTATGTGCGAGATAAATTGGGGACTATGGGACTAGCATTTTACTTACGTTTTCATTTAATCTTCATGTTATTCTCTGTTGGAAAAGAATTGGCTTTCATTTTTAAATAAATAAACTTTAATTTGTAGACCTTGAAGTCCATAGTGTTAGTATTGACATGCCACTACTTATTAAACTATTGTTAGTAACACATACAATCACAAAGAGAATGTAATAGAAACAAAAATAAAACAATTATTTGCCCGTATAACTACTTAAAGCCGACCTGTGTGTGCAGACTCTCTCATCGGCCAAGCATCGGGCAGTCCCACCGGTCACTCAATGCCCTCAACATGCTGTGGGAGCTGTCGTGTGTTCTGTGCCGGAGAGAAGCGCATCGTTTTCGAACGATGGCATAAAAATCATCTACCCTCACATCGGCAAACATACCCGAAGCGCTACAAAACCGTGGTAGCCCAACAATCATTTTTTATAACAATTAATAACATAAGGAAGACATACTTGGGAAGCGGTCGTAATAGAGCCCGGATATTTTGTAAAAATATTTGTGTCTTTATGTACTTACACGATGTTGGTCTTTATTTGTTTTGAGGTAGTCCGCGAAATTTACTTTTCTTACGTTTTTTTGCAATTTGCAAGTCAGTGTCAGGTTGTAAGTTGATCAAAATATGTTCAATAATAATTAGAAATATCAATAGGTACAACTTTAAATTCTAACCTCAAATGTTATGATTTCATTAAATAGTCATTCAATATAGTAACCTTTTTGGGAGCTATATGTTTAAGCCGGTCGGGGTTGAAACACTAGGGCAGTGGGGTCCGAGTGCTCATCTAGTATTTCGGGACAACGCCAAGCGGTTGGTTGACTCTACACGTGACCAAAGGGCTGGCCTATTTTTAAGTATCAGCATTGCGATCCATCGTGGTAACGCTGCCAGCCCTATGGACACTGACAGCGTTACGGACGAATTTTTTGATGCTCAGTGAGCTTTTCTCTTTTTTTTTTCCTATACTTGTACGTTACCTATATGATTTTTTTTGGTGTGATTGTACATTGTATTTAAGTACAGTACAGTAATTCATTCAAAATATAGATCGTTTTATTAATGATTATAATTCTGTCAATACATACAAAGTACGGAATTGTTACATACATACTCGTATTTGTTACGGTCGCGAATCATATTGTTAGATCCCCGGACAAGCCAAACATTTGTGTGCATGAACATGTCTGTTTGACCTGTGCCTGGGTGTGTATATAAGTATGTATATCAGTAATCAGGTTACCGTAGTACAGGCTCTGCCTAGTTCGGGACCTGAAGACCTTGTGTGGATGTTGTCTCATAAAATAAATAATAAATAAATAGATAGATAAACCATTTATTCAGTGCACACAAAAGACGTAGCACAACACACAAAAGCACAATTAAATTATAGCAAATGACATAAATATAAAAACAAGGTGCCAACATACAAAAAGTAAAAAAAATCGAACATAATTATAGATATTAATTGACACTATGACATACTACAAATGAAAATAGCGAATATACACAGTGCGGTGTGCGTCTCAAGGTTGCACCAAATGGGAGTCCAGTTCAGCATGTGTCAGGCAAATGTACCTGACGCTGATATTCTGCTGGATCCCTGCAGTGCCATACGAACGTCGAGCGGACGAGATAGATTGGTGTTATGACAAAGTGTTATGTGCGGAGTGAAATTATGTATATTACAGCAAAGTTTTATATTGGGTAACGTTCTTGTTCGTTAAATAAATATTTCGACCGACAAATTGCAAAAACACATTAGAAAAATTGAATTTCACTGGCTACCTTGGCTCTTTCGCCTAAAGGTTCTTCTTGATGACTACGAGTTTTCAAGTAAAGAAAGCTATGCGTACCGATTTTACAGACCGTCCATTTTCAGCGATGGAATAACGGAAATACTAGGTACATATTTCTTTTACGTCTCTCAGTCACTTGTCGTCACTTAGGAGTTGTAGCCAGTGGGTCATCTGCCAGATCCATAACTTATCATTCATATGATATTATGCTGCTTAAATAATATCTATACTATCATAACTAATATTATAAAAACGGCTGAACGGATTTGGATGAAATTTGGCAAATAAGTAACCAATAACCTGGCTTAGGACATAGTATACTTGTTATCCCGATATTCCCATGGGATCGAGACTTGTGCGAGTGAAACCGCGGGGCGCAGCAAATTGTTTACTCAGTTAAAAGGTATATCTTAGTGACTGGAATATCAAAATAAACACTTCAGCGCTGACTCAATATTCCTCTTCATTGTCAACCAGGCCTGGCGAAGTGCGTGCGGTCCTTTATGCTCTGTGGTCACATACTTTACATTTTACAATAAATATTGTGAACGGAATTATTGACCGCGGGAGTCATTTTGAAGTACGGTAAACGAATAACGATACCGTTAAAGGTGCACTTGTATTTTGCTGTTTGTTAATTGAATCGTGGTTGTAATTATTAAGTAAATAAAAAGAATACCAGCTTATTTTTGTCCCACATCAGGCAAAGGCCTCTTCTCAAACAGAGAAGGCATAATAGTTTTACGACCAGATTTTAATGATATTCCAGCGTCGTAATAATTGTTTGTTCCACTACACGACGTCATTACGTCAGCGCCGGCTGTCGCTGAAAACCAGCGCTGGGGCTCTGTCTTGCATAGGGTCGCAGCATAATAAAATAATAAATAAATAAAATTTGTTTATTTCAGACTAGGTAGTCCATATTATGTTAGTAACAAATTAATTATCTTACGGCTAAATTAGTAGCAATTTATATAGGTTATATATTTTAACTTAAATTGAATTGAATAAATTAAATTGAAATTGCAAAGATTAACTAAAGGAAATAACTAATAAATTAAATTGAATTGAAATAAATTATGTCAAGTTACAACGAAACAAAGAAAAAAAAAAGAAAAAAAAAATGCTGAGCGATAGCCGTTTTGCGTGGATGTGGCGCGGCGCATGTTTCCCCCAACCTTTTCTTATTTTTTGTGTTTATGTTCTTTTTTACCGTTCATGTTTACTGCAAATAAACGTACTTTCTTTCTTTCTTTATTTTTGTAATAAGTGTAGCCTTGGCAGTGTGGTAACGAATGATGGCGGCCATTAATTGCTAAAATCCTCAATGATCATTTTCATTCCATAGGTACTACAGTGCCATTTGTAGCACTTACAAGACAAACGTTGCATCAATGGGTCAGTACCAAGTTTACAAAAAAAAAAACTTGAGAGGTGTCAAGGGACACCCGGATGGAACGAAGTTCCTTTCGATTAATTAGTGAAGGAATTGTAATGAAATTTTATTTTTTTTAAGTTATAATAATATTTTTTTATTATTAACAAATATATATATATACATATATATATATATATATAGCTTACTATAGCAAAAAGTGTCGTGACAACTTTTCGTAAGAATTTTTTCCGTCTAGCCCCCTTTCACAACGCGCGATAAGGAACTTCGTTCCAAAAACTTTTTATCACTACTTTTACACGTGGCAACAATACCTTACAATACATTAGTAAAAATAGCTATAATGTCTGTAACAGATACTTAGCCTGTGTTGGCACATGGAACGTGGTGTAAACTGTGTCAATGTCAAGTTGTACAGCTGTAGCCGCTGTGTCAAGCCGCATGTGTTTTTCGACCGCGTTCTGTATTTCTTTAGATCTCTATGTAAAAAGAATTGTCAATATTTCACGAACGGAGTTTAACATAATTTTGTTATTTTGAGCTGCTAATTCGTACATAGTTACAGTCAGTGCTCTGCATAACCTGACCCCTCTTCCCCTCTTCTTCTTTGTAAGAGGGGTCAGGTAATGCGGAGCACTGGCCGTACTTTATTGTATCTGTGTATATTTTTTGGCCTGTCGGTCTGTTATCTCTTCACGCCTAACAGGGTGAACGACACACAGGTACAGACAGCAGGTACACGATGACCTGGGTTAGGCCAGAAGTTACTTTTTATCCCGGAAATAGGCTATCCCGTGGGCTATTCACGACCTCCACGCTAGGGAGGTAAAGTGGCCTTTTTGGGAGGTAAGGTGGTTATTCCAAAATGTATCTTACCACTAAAACCTTACAACTCATTTTATTTCGAACAAAGGATCTCTCGGTGCCCTCATCGCAGTTTATTGTCATGTTACATAAGTCGGCGATTAGCGACAACTCGCTGACAGTCACTCCGAGCCAGGAAGACATTACAAGCTCTCGTATTTTAAATGTATGAAATCAATATGCCAAGACTCTAACAAGTTAACTGTTTGTTTGTTTGAACGCACTAATCTCTAGAACTTCCAGTCCGAATTGAAAAAATATTTTTGTATTTCATAGCCCAATTCTTTAGAAAGGTTATTGGCTATTTAACATCACGCTACTACCCTAAGGAGCCGAACAAAGAGAAAATAGTCAGAATGAAAACTGAGTGAAAACGAAGTAATTCCATTCTACACTTACACACGTTGTCTACAGATTTATTCTTCGTTCGTTCTGAAGTTTTGTCCAACATTCCAAAAAAATCTAAGTTTGTCCCATATTCCTACTATTGAAGTTGTGCTTCGTCCCAAATTACGAGTACATCAATTAAAGGTACAGGTAACAAAAATAAAATTACATTTTTGAAACAATGCTTGAATAATAAAACTATTCTAAACACTTAGGCATAATTAATCATCTATAATATCCAGTATCACAGATATGGTATAATAATCATCTTTTCATTACTACAGCTTAAATATACAGAACAGTCAGATCTGCAATAAACAATATTTAAGTCATTATAATTTTAATTACTGAAAATTTACCGACCAACAATTAAATGAGAGTATAAAAACAAAGGTTTAAAAAAACAATATTTTTTTTAAATTTCAAAAACACCATGCACAATTTAAAATTAAATCCACAATCAGTAAATAACGAAAAGTCGATAAAATTGTGATTATTACACAAATTATTACACATCAAGCATTTTTTTTTTGAAAAATCAACATTCATATATAAAAATTTCATCAACAGTAAACCAAGAGATATAAAAACGTCTAACAGAAATAGTTGATTGATGTTAAATATTTAATAATACGTAAGTACCCTTTTTTGCCCATTGAACAAAAAAGTAATTTTGGCATATAAAAAAAAAATGGGCCGTAGACGGAATATTTAATAGGACGAAGCGAGAATAAAATAATTAAAATTATACATTGGGACGAAGGAAGCATATCGTTTGGGACGACCCAGGATTTTTTTATGCTGGAAAAAAATAAATAAAAACTCAGTGGGCCAAACGAAGAATAAAAATCTGTCTACATCTATTTTTATCTACTCTCCTATGGCAGGTACCTATGCTGAAAGAGATTTCTTTACAAATAAGCATCACTTTAGTACGTACTTTTCTGTTCTTTCTTCTTGTCTGTGTATGTGTGTAGGTATTTTTCTTTAAATATAAGTAATTACGCGGTCAGACGATGCGATGCGATGCGATGCGACGGGGCCGCGAGCAGAAGTTAGTTTCATGATAAAATCAATATGCCAAGGCTCTAACAAGTTAACTGTTACAGTTAGCGCCTGCTAATGTTGTTACGGTAAACTTTACGGACGGTTGTCGCCTTGGATTAGCACGGGTAAGTTGGCAGTTTGGCACTAATGACGCAGATTATGATAATGTGACAAATTGATGGGTCCCTGGGAAGGCAGGCCAGAGAGACTTATGAGGAATATTTAGGCCCGTTTGCACCACAAATCAGTAAATCTACGGCTACGAGAAGAGCGTCCCCGTCATATTCATAACGGACGTCATGAAAGTCATGTTCACTAGTACTTAATTGAGATTAAGATGTCAAAAAACACTCTGTATTTGGACAAAACGGCCGCATGTGGCGGCCAACGCTCTTCTAGGAAAACGTAGCTTAAATGCGTTCAACGCTAAATGTATTTAAAACGTCATTCTGTTTCTGTCTGTCAATCGTTTGAAGATGACAGAGACAGAACGATGATTTAAATTCGTTTAACGTTAAATGTGTTTAGTGATTTGTGGTGCTAGCGGGCCTTAGTGGCTAGTCTTCAAAACGGGCCAAAGGATCTTAAAAGACGTGCAGAAGCGTCCGTCTGGAAAACAATCATCATAAAATCGCGCCTGTATTCTCGGAAGAGATAGGCAGACACACACATTTCGCCAGTTACGGTTAAGTCCAGATATACTTTCGTACTGGCAATCAATCACCAATCTATTTGTGAGACACGGTGATTGTGTAATTCTCACTTTGTACAATTTACAAAGCTGATTCAATTCAAGACCTATTTATTTAACCAAGATATTTATTTAACGTTAAATACAAATATTTTTTTTAGTCCCGTTGTGTGTAAATACTCTCAAATCTCGCTTACCAGCTTGAACCGCCAAGTAATGAAAGTATAAATTACCTGCAAACAAAAATAATTTAAATTAAAACATTATAAAGGAAAACTGATTTATGTGGCAACACTTAAAAGGAACACAATATGTTAAATGTTTCCATTGTACTAAATAAGGCTGAGTACAGACGATCGAACTACATATTTACGTTTGACTGACGCACGTCTGTAGATATTATTCAATGCATATTGATATTCGATATTTTTAATGGCAGTTGAATATGGTTGAATTGGCCACCCAAAATCATAAAGTGCATACGCTAATTCGAAATGGAACTATTGAATTCCTTAGATTTAGCATTTTAATTGAATGGTATCTGATGTATTTCTATTTTGAAATAAAAATATATAAGCTAACAGACTTAAGAAAATATTAATAATATAATATTATTAATATTTATATTATTTATTTATAATACACGTGTATATAAAAAAGAAAGAAAATAATCAAAAGCATCAAAAAATTCGTCCGCTTCGCCGTCAACAGGAAAAGTGCCCAAAAGGCTGGCAGCATTGCCGCGTTGTATGGCGATGCTGATTCTTTGGCCAGAAAAACCGATTCCTTAGATTATTCATTTGATGAAGTATAGAAAATATCATGACGTCACAACATGATGTTATATTGTTTCCACGCCTCACCATCATCATTCACATCTCGACTTCACCCACTGCTAGGGAGAGACCTCTCTTTTCTTGTGCCAATCCCCACTGTCATGTGCCAGCGTCATCCACATCTAGTCTACCACTATTTCAAAGCTCTTCAGGGTGACTTGTAATTACCTATTCAATTTTAGTTTTTTTGCAAAATAACAACTTTTTTACCGTCATCTCATTTGCAATACCTTTGAGTTTACAATATTGAATACCTCCAAAATCTTCCTTTGACGTCTCCGGACATAGTCGACGAGTTTACTCCCGAGACAATTCCTCCAGTTCAAGATGGGACTTGAAAATTAAAAACCAACAGCCTCTTGCCGGGTTGCCCCCAAGTCTCGGGGGACACTCGAGTAATGGTATGGTGATACGTAAGTTATGTTGGAGATTATCACAAGAATTTGGGGGATTTGGGGTTCTGAGTTCGTTGAAAGATTTGAAGGATGTTTGATTTCAAGACCGAATTTTAATTTTGGTACATGTGCGATTTTGTTTACAGCCGTTTACAGTACTATTTAAAGTCAAAACAATTTAGATTAAAAGTTAATTACTAGTGGTGGTTACTACAACAGGCAACGGAAGGTAGGTACTATTAAAAGCTACAAATTATGTGTGTACCTTTATAACACTACACCTGTAAGCACTTATTAAACAAAGTCTTTCACAGTGAAATTCAAACTGAAAGAAAAAAAAATTACAAGTTTTTTAATTTAGCAAATGAAGTTGCCAGACTAAATAAATTTAAACGGGCGGTGCCGGTGAAATATTCAAACAAAATAAATGTGTATCGTAGCCGGGCCGGACGTACTACTCCAACTTATTTCAGACTTTTATTGCGAAGCTACATCAGGGTTGTATCGAATCGCCGATCTAGGCCTTCGGTTGTATGGGAAGCAGACGCGATAGCGAGTTTCTGTTTAGTTAATAATTTTCCATAATTATTGTGAGTATTGTGGCCATCTACTAATACGATTCGGTAAGTGCGCATGACTTGTGTGCTAACTACCGAATTTTCATTACAGTCCTGTTGATCTATTCTGTAGAAATCTCACCGTTTAAAACCTAGGTGAAATGAGCTGTCAATAAAAATAATACTATGAGACATCATCTATACAAGGTCTTCAGGTACCGAACTAGGCAGAGCCTGTACTACGGTAATCTGATGACTGATATACATACTTATATACATATACACACCCAGACACAGGTCAAACAGACATGTTCATGCACACCAATGTTTGACTTGTCCGGGGATTGATCCCGGGACCAGCGGCTCAGAAGGCAGGGTCGCTACCAACTGCGCCAACCGGTCAATGTTGTGAATCCCTTGTGGGATGCCAATTCACTTCACGCTCAATTCACCTAAGTTTTCACCGTAAGATTTTAACAGAATAGACCAGGACACCAGATACCAATATCTGGTATCCTTACGTGCACTTGTTGCGCATCGCTTCAGGCTTCAAAAACGCAATATAAAAGTCGCCGTCCGCTGCCATACAGACCTGACCTTAAGGTGAAGTCGATGCGATCGGAAACTTCCAGGAAACTATTGTCCCAAGAGGGCTATGATTTGACCGCAGTCTCCCAAACTTTCCGCTTTGTTTTCTACTCCTCCTCCACGTTTGTATGGAATAAATCCTGCGTTTTTATTAGCACATAGCACCTTCATTTATCTAGTTTTTTTATTGCGTGTAAAACGAGGGAAAAGCCGTTTGATAATGTGTTCCATTTTGTAGGACAAGCGTGTCGGGTTTATTTAAAAGCCTGTTAATCCGTCACCGTTGGAGAAAAAATCTTTAGATAAATTAAAAGAAACCTCGGCTTTTTAACCTTCTCACGAGTACTCACGACCTCATATACTTTTCACTTAATATAGGTTCTTAGCAAAATTGAAGTTGCGAAAAATTACTTCCGATAAACAGCCTAGATTTCAGAGCATCAATCACTATTTCCCTTAAACATTACATTAACTTAGCCAAAAAGTTCATGGCTGGCACATGCCATGGCCGCGACCATCTTGTTACGCAATACCCCGCAGTTTTATTCACAAATATATTAGGCAAAGGAAAGAGATTGGAGTGAAGCCAGGAAGGAGAAAATCGATGGCACTTTGACGCAGGACGAGAACAAATTGTACTTACAAATACAACTGGCTGATCAGAAAAAAATGTTATCTATGATTTATGAAGCTTTCCTCTAGAATAGTTTGAATAGGGAATTGAATATTCATTGTGTGGTGGAAGTTGAGATAGCAGAACATTCATATTATTTACTTCTGAAGTTGGCAAAGTACTTGATATTCGTATAAGTCAAGAGAACTTCCAACTACTAACGAAAACGGAATTTTTATCCCGAATTAAAATGTTAAGGACATCTATACCGTCACATCTGTGCCCAATTAGGGCAGTTATTATAAAATAAGTAAAAGACAATGTTATCCGACATGTACCCTTCCAAACATAATTAAGTAACTGTCATAATTAGTTTCCCAAACATTGTTTTTTTTTTAACTACTTAAAATTCTACTCCATTAATTTTAACAGTATCTAATTTCTGATCTCACGCCCTAGCAACAACTTCTTGATACAAGTAATTAATTCATAAGTATGCATTATTTAGTATTGCCGCGATAATTAGTCGGCTGCCTAATTATTCAGGAGCTATCAATATGCAGTAACCACGTGGGTATGGGATACCTACACTCGGGTTCTATTTATCATCCTGCACCCGCCGTGTGTGTTAGGCAGTTGTCACATTGAGCTTCAAGCGATTTGGAAGGGTTATTCGCGAAACGATTGACTGCAGTCTCGTTTTTTTTTTGGCCTATGTGACATGTTTGACGATGCGCTCTATTTGATTTAATACTTAATTCATTCTTCCCCTACGCTATAACAGTGGGAGAAGACCAAAGGTACGAAGGATAGACTTTGTGAAAGATGATATGGCTAGATTGGCTAGTAAGGGGGTGACCATCAGGATCACGACTAAGTAATAGAAGAAATATGGAAGAAGACATCTTGCGCAGACCCCAAATAAATTGGAATAAGGATAGGAGAACGATGGTGATGATAATGCTGATGATGACTGATCCATACGTAAGTAAAAATCAAAATACTTGATAACATAACTGATACCCGGTTCCATAAAAAAAGCTAACAAAACCCTTACGGTAATGAACATCCGGGTGAAATACTAAAAGCTTTTAACTTCTCACATCAACATTATTTCCCTTAAATACTCTTCATCGGTCCCTCAATCTTCTATCCACAACAGTGACTAGTCAGTTTATACTATCTGATATTACACTTCACCTTCTCTGACATCATATAGGAAACATATCGCGCACCATCAACCCCGATAAACGCGAAATCCGTTTACCCGCGAGTTTGATCGCACGTCGCCCGTGTGGATCGCACCTTAAATATGACGTATGAGATCGACGACCCCGTCGAGACGCCTCCATCATTTAAGCGTACGCTTCCGTATCGAGAGCTGCGGTTTTTAGCCGCACACGAGGCGTCTGCCTAATTTCTGTACCGTACAGTTTTCAAACAATGTTGGGTTACAGACTACAGTTTAGGGATATTGTTCGTGTATAATGATACAGAATATGTTAACAATCTTGTTTGTGTTGCTTTGTTTTGGGATCGCCTGCTTTCGCAACTGTTTGCGTTAACTGAAAATGGCTTCTATGACTTTACTGTACGAGTACGTGTTTTAGTATCGTTAAGCATAATAGTAACATCGGACCGATTGAATTAAATTGATTTGATGTGATCTAGTAGAACCAAAGTGCACTTATATTAGGTACTACAAAAAAAAAAAGCCGCGACAGGCCGATGTCAAGGGGCAGCAGGCATATGTAAAAGCAGGCTATTATTGTCCAGCTGCAGGACAATGGCCTCTTCTCATGCAGAGGAGAAGACACGAGCATTGACCATTTCGGACACCGATCTACACAGCCTTCACATTATCTTTTAAAGAGACTGTGACCTCTGAGTTTGTTTCGTCCTTTCTTCTCAGAGTAGTCAGATAGGAAACGCCGGCCTCATCCAGTTAAAAAAAAATATGATTGACGTGTAAAAGTGTTTGTACAAACCTACTTACAGAAATAAAATCATTTCTCATTTATCATTGATCACCACGCTTGCTCATGACGGGTTGGCGAGTTTAGATTTATATTAACTATAAGTCCAGGTTTCCACGCGATGTTTTTTCACCGATGCTGTCGGTAATGTCCAAGATACGAGTTGAAAAAGTCACACGGGTACTTGCCCGGATTTCAACCCACAGCCTCGTGCATAAGAACTGCGTTATCATGACACCACAGACATGTAATGCAACATAAGTGATCACTGCTTAAACCAAAAAATATATGGGTCCTAAAGAATCTTAATCTTAAAACACAATGTTCGCCAGTATAGCACAATCATGTAGGTACAACAAAAGCACTAACTCTGTACCTACATAATCAGCCTATAATGTTCCCATCCCACTGCTGGGACACAGGCCTTCTCTATGTGAGAGGGAGTGTGTGATAATCCACCACGCGGGCCCAGTGCGGGTTGGTAGATGTCACATGTCTTCGATTTTTTTGGTCCTATATGACATTTCCTTTTCCTCACGATGTTTTCCTTCACCATTTTGAGAACAGTGGTCATGAAATAAAATACACAAAATAAAGTGAAGAAAGAAAGAAAGAAAGAAAAATAGATTTATTTGTCACAGAAACACGTGCATACAAAAAGATAATTAGCTCTAATAATTAAGAAAAAAGTAAAAATAACAAAGAGATCTCTACTCTAATTACGAGCACAAAACAGAAATCGTCGACAGCTGCACGTCATGACTGTGACAAGAAGGCTTCCACTCAGCATGATGCTGTGCTATGGGGGGCCCACAGCACAGCGCTGATTTTCAGTGGTTACCCGAAAAGGACGTACGGAAACCAAGTCAGGTTCAATGATTGGTACTACTTATAACAAAATAAAATAAAACAAACAGAACATTCTTAGAATATAAAGCAAGTACGAGTACATAAACAACCAATTGCTTGCCTGGGTTCGAACTCACGACCTACAACTCGTAAGTCGGGGCCAAAACACTGAGCCACCACTGCTCTACTCTGTACCTATCACCTTCCCAACTACCACATACAGAAATTTATCTTCAGGAAGTAGTAAATCGCCTGGGAATAACTGATAGCCCCCGCAGGCGACGAGTTACCGATCACTCACTATACCTCACTTTACCGACAATTAGTGCAGCACCGTGTTTTAAAACTAACTTAATCTAATCTAATGTGTCTTAGAATTCTACAGCAGTCATTGAACTTATTGAAATTTATCGCTTTGCCCTCAGGGTTCTCAATGAATCTAGCTCGGAACCAATGTATTATTTGGGATTTATTGGGTGGTAATTCAAGGTGTTTCTATCATTTATTGGTATGGTAACATTGTAATAAACTTATCAGTTCGTAAATGATACCAATTCTCTTGCCACAAAATTCTCTAAACTAGACTTAAAATCGTGTAAATTAAATTTATTTCTGTCCAACGACGCAGCGACGTTTCCCATTCTGAAATTGACTAAAGTGACACAACTTAACCATAAGTTGACTGACCGGTTGGTGCAGTTGGTAGCGACCCTGCCTTCTGAGCCGCTGGTCCCGGGTTCGATCCCCGGACAAGTCAAACATTTGTGTGCATGAACATGTCTGTTTGACCTGTGTCTGGGTGTGTATATGTATATAAGTATGTTTATCAGTCATCAGGTTACCGTAGTATAGGTTTTACCTAGTTCGGGACCTGAAGACATTGTGTAGATGTTTAAAAAAAAATATATATTAATATAGTTTGACAGCACTAATGTCATTTAGATATTAAATTGAGTGAAAATGGCGATTTTGCTATTCTGAATTTGCCGTTTTTCACCTAAAATTTTGATTGTCAAACTAAATCAGACTATTTTGAATCGCGATTAAAATGTGTAGTAGTTTTAGTTAGTTTAGGTTATTATATTTTAATTTTAATAGTTTGATAGTTTATTTAATACAAGAAGTTATTAAGGTGTACCGCCAAAACGGTGGTCTCATTTGTCTTTATACCCATTTCTTAATTTTTCTCAAACCACTAAAAGCATAGCTTCAAAATTGTAGAATCTAGATCCATCTAATATCTAGCCATTTCCTAGCAAAGGATAAGCCTTGTCTGTAGAGATACAGCTCGTATTCGGAGCTACTGCCATCTGACCTCCGCATTATAACCAGATTATTGGCTCATATTCAAATAATTGTCCCAGAACCGAAATTTTTTCGACATGTGACATATTATACCAACTCGCACTGGGCCCGCGTGGTGGATTACGGCCCACTCCCTCTCACAGAGAGGAGGCCTGTGTCCCAGCAGTGGGAAGATTGTAGGCTGATGATGATGATTCAAATAATTTGCGGAAGTATGAATCACGTAGATTGTAGTGACAATTATTTATATTTAGACAGGCTCTTCATCTTTTGCAGAACAGTGGTAATTGGTAACCTTTAACCTAGATTCCCTGACTGTCCTGAAAAATAATATTCTGCTCAACTGAAAGCTTCAAGGCTAAAGGCAGGCTTCAAGTCAGAACTGAACGTGAAATCTAGCAGCCGATTATCGGCACAATACTGTTGTCTTAAATACACGAACTTTAAGAGCTGTTGTAACTAAAAGCAAAAACAAACGTCCCTAAAACAAAAGATTAAAAAAAAAAAAAACTAAAAGCTTGTCATGGTCTTCATATTATGTGTTGTTTATATTTATAGCTTCTGGCTGCTAAATTACGTCACAACACATTGTTTTCAACAACGTTCAGTTAGTATAGTTGTCGGTATGTTTAGCTGGGGTTCATCTAGCGACTTCTTTACTATCTGCGTGATTCAACCAAGGAATTTGCAGACGAATCCTTGATTGAATACCGGTGCGACGACCGTCATTGCTGCATTGCAATGACGGTTGTCGCGAGTAGGAGTGCTTGGTCAAAGGAACGATGACCTCAATTTTGAATGAAAATATAAGTGTATTTGTTTATTGAATAAGCTTCTGCCTGAGAGGAATAGAACCCGAAACATTCACGAACTTAAATTAAGAAACATAAAACTATGTATGTTATGAGAATGCAATCGACGGAACCTCTCATCCAGTCCTTCGTGACGAAATGAGCCGATGCAATTGACTCGTTAAACAACAATAAAACAACAACCGACCTACATACGAGCATAGAGCAATTATCAAGCTGTTACACTGCATGATAAGCGTGTCAGTAAATTACTGACGGTCCACTTTTACTTCGTTTGCAGGAAATGCTATAAAACTTGCTTTTACGAAGGACATTGACTTTGTCAGTTATCTTGAGTTTATTGAATTGTTCAGTTTAACTGTTATGTGGCTTGCTGATAGGTGTGGAGTTATTGTTATTTCTATGAGGAAGGAAGAGCGTCATCAATTGTAATGGCGTGACAACTGAACGGCTTATACGGACTCGTCTGTGACAAGCTGTAAATTTGCTCTCAAGAATTTTCCAGTTAAGTTCGAAAATTACTAAAGAGGCTCGGACCAAACAAAAGAATTAAACAACCCGTCTAAGTACTTCCCGAAAATTAATTCCCGATTCACTAAACGCGGGCCCCGAATTAATTATCCTGAAAATCCTTATCTTTTCAAGTCCTATATTTTCTAGAATCCATTCAATTTCAATCGCATTTTCCTTGCCACCTTAAAATCCAATCAACGACGCAACGCCGGTTGTATTAAAGAGGGTTTAATTATACCGTACCTACTATAGTGAGTGTAGGGTTATGTTATGCCGTCACGGGCATAAAGGGAGGAGACAATACGTGTCGGACCACAATGGCTGAATTTTAATTGTACCCGTCGCAGGTAGTGGTGTGACACGGGTAACGGGTAGCGGATCTTCACTTTTTAGACTATGATTATATTATAATAGTACTGTCGTGTAGGTACACCGAGCCGATCCTGGGAAGACCTGAAATGTGGGTAAGATGAAAAGCCCGTGTGACGTAGGTTTGATCTTAAATAAGCGTTTGAGACACATTGTGCCTAAAGGCTTACAAAAATATTCGGAGTATTTTTTGGGATTCGTTTTATTTGTTCAGACTGTTGAAACGCTCATATTATTTTAGACATGTGGTAGGTACAGTAGGTAAAAAAATTACTTTTGAAGGGCATTAAAGAAGAATAACAAAAAACCACCTTGTAAAAACAATGTGGCCTATGTCTCTTTTGTCCATTAATCTGACTGTGATCATTGGCTGGCATCCAAAGCGCTTATTCGAAAGAATTTTTCTCTAGGAATTCTCACTGAACTAATAAGAGCTTTGTTATCGATCCTCATAATTAGTTTAGTATGCTAGGCAATGCGCAATCTATACCCACCTGGGTAAAGAATGTTTAAATCCTATCTGCAAAGTATATGCAAAAGAAATGCAAACATTTTAAAAGGCCAGGGGCCCAGGGATGACCGAGTCGCCGGCGCGCATACAAAAACTTTCTCTCGTCGCAGAAAAATGTTGAAGATCCTTTTATGGCAACCGGGCGTTGGATGGGACGCCAATCTCGCACACTGTCTTACTAAATATGCGTATTGATATATGGACGTAATTAAGCCACACATGTGCCGTTAACAGCCGATGTCAAGGAAGCTATTACAATTCCCTTGTACGAGTGTAAGAAACAGATATTGTTTCGGGGAATGCGAACTTGCACGATAAACTTTTCTTAAAACCTCTTTAGATATCTACAAAGAAACATTTAATTGGAAAATTGTCATAGCGGTCTGCAAAGTTTTGTACTGAAAGGCAAGACTCCGAGACAAGGCGGAAACTTCGCTTGGGCAGGAACAAAATATCTAACATTTATGTTGAACATTCGTCTACACAAAACGCACACAGCGAGTGAGGTGCTTTGCATGAGAGTCTGAGACGTGTTGAAATGTCCTGGTACATTTCTCCAGTGCATACAATTTGTCAAAACCTTGAATGTGGAAACTTTGTAGAACTTTGACAAATGTGTTTGTAAAACATGCACCTCACTCGGTGCGCCTATCTACATATTATGTCTGATGTTCTTTATGATTCTTTGAAACGATTTTAACTTGAAACAGTAACACGGAATCTGTTGAATTATAAATCTTGCAGGTTCCCAATGTGAAATTATTTTAATCACTACCAATAGTAATTACGAAACAATCGTTCAATAAATCGATGGCCCACACATAACAACAACACGGGCTCATAAACATAAAATAGACACATCGGTTCTATTAACGATCACATTCTCTGGCCACGTGATAGATTTGCGTAACTCATGTGACGACAATATTGAGAAGCGACTATTCATCTATTAACAATAACTACGTTGTTCTTGAAAGATTGCAAATATGGTCTACAAAATAAAAATGTTACCGAAACCTTTTGCACGTTTTCACCTTCCAAGGCCCAAATAAGTCTCCCCAATTTCGCCTACAGATTTCCCCGCTTTCCACAAATTTTATTTTCGATAGTTCCTTACACGAATAGGTTATGAGCGGGGTTCAACGGCTCGCCGCCAACGACAAATCCAATAAAGAAGCGTGCCTCCAAGAAATTTATGTTATTGACCGGATTATAGCGAGTGACGTGCGAGAACTGGCTGAGGACCAGGCCAAGGAGGTCTCCGAGACTCCTCACGATCCCCTCAAGTGCTGAATTTATTACTAAAAGCGGAGTTTCAAGGAGGGGTCTACGAAAGTGGTCGTGTTATTGATTGTTCCAAACACCTTTTCGGATGCGTCAGCGATCAGGGGGTTCTGCTCTACATATTACGTGCTAAACGGTTTTGGATATGCACCACGTTTCCAATCTATTGTTTTCTTATTATCCTTTCTATTAAAGGTTCACTCATATTATGACGCGAATGTTTTTGGACTCCATTCCAAATCTACGTTTAGGTTTCGTGATTTACGACAGACCGATAGCCACTCGTTGTTACGCGGTTATTCTGATTTCCCTCGGGGTCTCACATTTTCCGACAATGCTATGAAGTTTATTTCTTCTATTTGGAAACAATCTGCTTGCTAAACTGAAATATTTGAAAAAGAAAAACAAATCTGTCTGGGCAAACAAGTCTGTTTAAGAAGTTTTCGTATTCAAGAAAATGTTTTAAAAAAACTAGAATATCTATAGACTATGTAAGAGAAGTTCATTACGACGTTGAATTCCCAAAGTGCAGTTATAGCTATGGGAATTAGAATCTCGTAACAAGTCGCGACATGAATCAATCATGTTACTACATTAACCTACTGAATTACAATTGCTAATTATGCGCCGACAATGCAGTTGACATTGTCTACAAATTAAGTTATTATCTTTATTAACTTCGAGTCAAAACTCTGCTTCCGAGTACCAACTATTATGTTAAACTCATTTCAAGCGCCGCCCGATGTTTTGAAAACAATTGTGGGCTGTAATTTTAAACATGATATTAATATTGACTATGATATTCAAAGTATAAAATTTTATGATAAATGTGATAAATGATAAATGATTTTATTTCTGTTAGTAGGTTTTTACAAAAACTTTTACACGTCAATCATATTTATTTTTTAAACTAGATGACGTCGGCGTTTCCTATCTGACTACTCTGAGAAGAAAGGCCGGAACAAACTCAGAGGTCACAGTCTCTTTTAAAGTCCAGACAGAATCTTGGTCAGATCATGTGAAGGATATGTAGATCGGTGTCTGAAATGGTCTTTTGAGGAAAGAACCACACAGATTGAGTGGACCTGTCCAGTCAGTGCACGCAATTGTCAACAACCGTTTGTAACAGATACGTTATGAAATCGAATATTGTATATACGTCATGTTCATAATATTCTATATGTGTACCAATAATAAAGCTAAATAGTTTGTTTGAACGCGGTAATCTCGGGAAATGCCAGTCGGATTTGAAAAATTCTTTTTGCATTTAATAGCTCAATTATTGAGGAAGATTATATGTTATTTAACACCACGGTATGACCCTTACGAGCCGAGCGAAAAGAAAATAGTCTGCAAGACCTCACGCCACAGGGAATACTAGTCTGGGGTCCGAGGCAATTGTAAAAAATTTGCACCTATGTAATCGGTTACGGCTTTTTTTTCAATATTATTCTGTGTTTTTATTTTGTACTGAAAAAAGTTTTTGTTATTTTTTAAAGATCGCTAAGAGAAAATGAAGTAAAATCGCGGGCGGGCTGGGACACAACGCGGTGGATCGGGGGCCATGTTTCACGAACGACGAAGTCGTGGCCAGGAGCTAGTACATGTACATATATATACATATTTATTTATTTTATTATTTATGTACACACAGTAAAACAGATACAGATACGACATACCTATCAGAATTATTGAGTACAAAGGTACTGCCTATTTCTTAAGAAATTTATTCCAGCAGACCCGCGAAAAGATATAGGAAAATGAAATGTAGACAATTGTGTGTGAGAACAAGAAGAGAAGAATTTGGTTTTGTGACTAAACTAGAATATTAAATACACGTACTTAGAATGCAAAAACATAATATATACCTACTTAAATAAATAGATATTGCTAAAATAAATAAACATATTATAAATAAAAATATATAAATTCTCACAGTTAAGAGGAAAGGTTTCTTTTTAATCGATTAGATTTTAAATCTCGAATGCTAGGCGGAAGTGAGTTCCACAATCTTACAGCATAATAATATATTATAAATTGAAGTCGCTTTTCGTGTCTGTCTGTGTAATCACTTTGTTCTTCTAAACTTCGCAGCGGATTTTGATGAGGTTTTCAACATCATTTAGAGAATTTATTCCGGAACGTTTATGTGTATATGACATTATTTGCCTTAGATATAATAAAGAAATCTTCATGTTCGATCAAGTCGCAAAAACCGTGCGTAGCATTGGATTCCTAGTATAGAATTTATTAGTTAGCCTTTCGAACACCTACGCCAAATAGTTTTGAAAAAACTAGAAATATGATTTACTCTATCCATATAATATCCACTCATCCATATATTATATATGCCTGAAAAGGGAAAAGCACAAAATACCAATGGACATAAAAATTCTGGGCCACAAAATCTATAACAAAGGCGGTGCAAAAACGCTCTTGAAATATAATAGAAACTCGGGAAGGGTATATTGGGATCGCAGCATAAGTTTCCGTTCACAAGGGGTTTTGTTTTAAACCTCCTTTCATCGACTCCACTCGAACTTGGCCATAGTTTAATAAATACTATGAGGTTTGTGGCGACGCCTCACAAATTATTTATTGCGTCTTCGTGAGCACTTTCCATTCCACTTCTGCCCTTAATGGCATTACTTTGGTAAATTATTATAGAGTAAAAACCAGGTTTAATCCCATGCACATCTAAAACAATTTCGTATTT